>SJYX01008300.1:413035-470067 GCA_006410675.1 Oreotragus oreotragus
CCTTGGTGTCTCTAATTTTCTTGAAGAGATCTCTAGTCTTTCCCATTCTGTTGTTTTCATCTATTTCTTTGCATTGATCGCTGAGGAAGGCTTTCTTATCTCTTCTTGCTATTCTTTGGAACTCTGCATTCAGATGCTGGTATCTTTCCTTTTCTCCTTTGCTTTTTGCTTCTCTTCTTTTCACAGCTATTTGTAAGGCCTCCCCAGACAGCCATTTTGCTTTTTTGCATTTCTTTTCCATGGGGATGGTCTTGCTCCCTGTCTCCTGTACGATGTCATGAACCTCATTCCATAGTTCATCAGGAACTCTATCAGATCTAGGACCTTAAATCTATTTCTCACTTCCACTGCATAATCATAAGGGATTTGATTTAGGTCATACATGAGTGGTCTGGTGGTTTTCCCTACTTTCTTCAATTTAAGTCTGAATTTGGCAATAAGGAGTTCATGATCTGAGCCACAGTCAGCTCCTGGTCTTGTTTTTGTTGTCTTACTCCTTGGAAGAAAAGTTATGACCAACCTAGATAGCATATTCAAAAGCAGAGACATTACTTTGCCAACAAAGGTCCATCTAGTCAAGGCTATGGTTTTTCCAGTGGTCATGTATGGATGTGAGAGTTGGACTGTGAAGAAGCCTGAGCGCCGAAGAACTGATGCTTTTGAACTGTGGTGTTAGAGAAGACTCGAGAGTCCCTTGGACTGCAAGGAGATCCAACCAGTCCATTCTGAAGGAGATCAACCCTGGGATTTCTTTGGAAGGAATGATGCTAAAGCTGAAACTCCAGTACTTTGGCCACCTCATGAGAAGAGTTGACTCATTGGAAAAGACTGATGCTGGAAGGGATTGGGGGCAGGATGAGAAGGGGATGACAGAGGATGAGATGGCTGGATGGCATCCCTGACTCAATGGACGTGAGTCTGAGTGAATTCCAAGAGTTGGTGATGGACAGGGAGGCCTGTCGTGCTGCGATTCATGGGGTCACAAAGAGTCAGGCACGACTGAGCGACTGAATTGAACTGAATGATAAACTTGATGTGATATGTCATGCATGCTCAGTTGTGTCCAACCCTTTGCGACTCCATGAACTGTAGCCCGCCAGGCTCCTCTGTCCATGGAATTTTCCAGGCAAGAATACTAGACTGGGTAGCCATTTCCTCATCCAGGGGATCTTCCTGACCCAGGGACTGAATCCACATCTGCTGTGTCTTTTTCACTGGGAGGCAGATTCTTTACCACCATGTCACCATAAACTTAATAAACTAATAATACAAAGAGAGTGATGAAAATAGAAAAGATTTTAAAATAATAGAAAAAAAGAGAATTCAGATAGAGGAGAAAGTAAACTATTAAAAACAAAGAGTTGAAAGAGAAAGATGCAAAGAGAATAGTTAGAAATAATGCAAAAAGGGAGGAAAGAAAAAAGATGGCTAGGTTCATGAGAGAAATATGTGTATATAGTAGAAGTATTGGTGTATGAACGTGTATGTCACAGAGGTAGGGAAAGAATGAAATTAAAACTAAGGCTTAAAAAGAAGGAAATGAAGGAAAAGTTGAAGGCTATAAGAAAGCAAAAGCAATTGCGGGAAAGATTTGGAGTTTGTTAACTGTTCCAACTCTTTCAAAGATTTTTCCACATACTGCATCACTCGTCTTTAAATTTGTCTGCTAAGAGGGGGGATTAATTTTTATATTCTATTGAATTTATTTCCCTTTAATCCCTCTATTCATTTTTCAGATGTTTTCTTGGAAGTAGGAAATCATACTTTAATATGGCTAAATACATAGAACATCCTATTGCCTTGAATGTTATGGTAGATTGAAATTCAACCCAAGATTTAAGAAGAAAAAGTAAATTTAGCAGAGATCCGATATTTAGCCCAGAAGTGTACCTGCCTCATAAATTTGGCATTACATGTTCTCTGAAGTGATCACAGTTTATGTATAAATGAGAGAAAATAGAGGTCTGTGTTGCCTTTATTGGCAAAAACTATTATATATTAGAGGTTTTGTGAATTACCTATGCTATTTGAAGCAAATGCAGACTATAACTATTAAGTAATAATTATGAATACACTTTTAAAATAAATTTTATTAAGTATTAATAAAGACTTTATCTGTGTATATATATACATCCACATACACACACACACAGAGACAAGTCCTTTAATCTCTCTGGACCTGTTATCCCAATTGTGATAAAAGAATTATTTTAGGTGAAGAAGTATTTTCTGCTTTAGCCCAAGCAGCACCACTTGTATTCATTTAAATTTCAGACTTCTGTGTTCAACCCTGTTTTGTCTGGAGGAAAGATTCTGAGGAAAGTCATTATAAAACCACCACAGCAGATGGTCCCTTTCCCAGCCACTGCCCTCCAAGAGAAGGGGACCCAGCACTCTTGCTTTGTCTTACAAGTTCCCATCAGGAAGCCTCTTCTTCACCCATCATTTCATACTCCACCCTCAGCCCCTTACCTTAGGCCCCTCTTTTGCTCTGCCATGTCTTTTTGGGGCCTGAGGCTGATTCTGTCCCCCACTCTCTGGCTGCTGCTAAGTCACTTCAGTCGTGTCCGACTTTGTGCGACCCCAGCGATGGCAGCCCACTAGGCTCCCCTGTCCCTGGGATTCTCCAGGCAAGAACACTGGAGTGGGTTGTCATTTCCTTCTCCAATGCATAAAAGTGAAAAGTGAAAGTGAAGTCGCTCAGTCGTGTCCGACTCTTAGCAACCCATGGACTGCAGCCTACCAGGCTCCCTCCATCCATGGGATTTTCCAGGCAAGAGTACTGGAGTGGAGTGCCATTGTCTTCTCCCCACTCTCTGGCACCTGTGACCATTTATTCATGCATTAATCAAGGATTTGTTGAGCAATCACTCTGTGCCATGTTTTGTTCCAGGGACTTGGCATTTATCAGTGACCAAAACAGAGATCCCTGTTTGGCTCACACTGCAGCAGGTAGAGATAGACAATAAATAACAAGCGGAAAATAAGCACTTTGTAGAGCATGCCAGATGGTGATAAGTGCTATGAGAAAAAAGAAAAAGTCAAGCAGGCCAGGGAGGATTGAGAGGGGTATGAGGAGTCATGTTGAGAAGGCAGATTCTTGGCCCCATTCCTGCAGTTCCAAGTAAGAAATCCACCTAATCCAGCGTGTCCCTTTATACATGATCCTGGACTTGACCTCTGGTCACGGGGTGTAGTAGAGACAGCACTCAACTCAACTCCATACTCACTTCCTTCCCTGCAGTTAGGTCAGGCCCATGTGACTCGTGCTGGCCAATGAAACATGAGAGGAAGAGCAGTTAAAAGTTAGCTTGTCTCTTTCATCTCATCCTTACTCTGATGTGCTCACCTTAAGGGCCATTAGTCTAGGCATCAAAGCTACAAGATGAAGAAGGCCATCCAACCTGTATCAGATGTGACATGAGGAAGGAATAAACGTCTGCTGTTTATGCCACTATGATTTCAGGGTTGCTTGTAACTAAATCACAGCACAGGCTATTTGTGCCAGTATCTATGAAAGAAAATGAGCTGTCAATTCTAACATAATTTTCTGCTTTTTAACAGTAAAGTAAGCAAGAAGTCATGAATTTTTACCTCCTCATAGATTAACAGAGGTGTAAAGGTACACTTCTGCCAGGAAAGAAATGAGTAAATTACATTTAGGTTGCATTTTTAGGACTCTATGAATATTCTGTGACGTTTTAAGCAAGTATTTTGATTCACGAACACAATTTACTTTTTTGGATTCACATAACAGTAAAATTTCATTGACAAAATTACTTAGTAGAAAATGTGTAATTTATTTTAATTGAATCAAAATATTTCTTGGGCCATTCAGTTTCCTGGCTATTCCCCTGACTTAAATCTCAAACTGGAGAAATATTTTTTTTCTGTAAACATTTGTTACAACGGCACTCATTTAAGAAAGATTAAAATATTAACAGTATTCAGATGGAGTCTACAAGCAAATGCAAAGCACAAGCAATAGGAGCTCTAAATTGTGCCCTGAGAAACTTTAAAATGTAAAGCTGCCTGTGCTCTAACTCACAGAATCATGCTTGTCCATATTTTCCTTTAGGAGACTCCAAAGAAAACATTTAGAAAGACAGCCTCAAACTCATAAATATGGGTTAATAAATAAAACAAATCTGTATGGAAATATTGATATCCAAGTCCAGATACATAGGTGTATAAAGCAAGAGACCATTGAGGGGTGCCAGGAAGACCCCAAAGGTTTTCCAACCACCTATCAGGATGCCTGAAGTCCTACCATTAATTATTTTTCCTTTGACTAGAATAGTTTTGCTACTCTGTGACAGCTTTGCTAGAAAAGAACAAGACACAGATGGAGTAGAATAAGCAGGGGAGACCATGCTGAGGCACATGGGACTGGGCTGAATGATGTGAAGATGGTGATAACAAAACCCTGGTCTAAAATAAAGGGCAATAGTTGACAACTGATTAATAAATTATAATATTCTTCTTGAACACCTGCTATCTTTATAATATTATACGAGGCACTCTGAAAGACACAGAAATATATGAGGCAGAGTTAACTGTCTTCATCAGGTCTGTAGTCTGGGATTTGGTCTTTGTTATGGAGCCAGAGAATGCGTGGCTAGTTAGAACTAGAAATAGGAGTGTGGCCTGTTATTCATCCTCAGCAAGTCTGTAGGAGGCTCCAGGGAGACCCAGGTCAGGCAAATGAAGGGTATTACGCGACCAGAGGGAACGAGGTCTAGAGATGAGAAAACAAGGATGAAAGGAACAATGAACTAACTGATACAGCCATTCTCCTCTTGGTAAACACTTTTACCCTTGAGCGTGAGAAGAGATCACAGGCTTTGATGCTTGGAGAATTTTATGTCCTTCCACCAAATAAAAAGAAACATAAATTGAATTTCATATAATTATTTTGTTACATGGCTTTGTTACAAAAGCTTTTTGGTTTTGAGGTCTTTTTCAGTTTTAAACACTTACCATCAAACTTCGCAAGTCTGCCAATATCTGCTCCAAGTTCCGAGGTAACTGAAAGTGCATGGCGCACTTTAAGGTTTGTTTCCCTGTGAAATTAATTGACATGACATGAACTTTTAAATGAAGTAGCCCAACAGTATCTTACACAAAGCAATCAGGGGCATTTCTGCAATATTAGCACATGCAAAATCCAACAAAAGAGATTCAAGAAACTCCCACTGAATGTCATTCACACCTCCCACACGATCTCGGGAAAGTGGACACGTTTTTGCAGACTCCTAAGAGTTAGCATTTTATCCACGGCACATCTCTGTAACAACAGTGATCTGTTTGGCTATTTAGAAAAACAGAGGATGTATTAATAACAAGTATGGTTGCATTTGAACATTCTTAGACATCATGCATGAGTTACAAAACACATTAGGAATGGGAACACAGTTGCCAGTTAAAGGAGGTCAGTATCACTCCAGAATCTGGTATCTATGTAGAAGTTTTACTGGTAAATTTCACAGTAGCTGAAATTCAAATGGGAAAAGGAATACAGCTTTCTTTTTCTTGAAGCATCAAGCCAAGAATCCCATACATCTAGAATCATAAAACTAGACAGGAACTAGGTAGATCACAAGGAGCTGGTCATCTTCTTCCAAGCAAGACCATGTATACACTGGTGATGGCAGTCTGGTATTCATGAGATGACCAGCAGTGAAGAGTCTATGCCCATCACTCAAGTCTCCTGTTTAAGGAGTTTGTCATGTCAGTTTCCTCACTGAGTTCAACCAAATTCTCTTCTACCATAGCTTAAGAGCATCTGTCAGAGTTCAGTCTTTATGGAAATGTTTAGTAGTGGGTTCAGTAGTAGTGGGTCAACAAATATCGATTGAATACATACCACAGTCACCCATGAAACTCAATGCAGCCCTGAAGGTTACTGTCCTCTTGAGAAAAACAAGTGGTAGGTAAAAAAGCAAATATCACCTTTTGGAAGTGCATGCCAAACCATGAAAAACTGAATTTAGAGAACTGAGCAGATACCTGCGACTTCATTTAATCTAAACTTCTCCATGATTAAGTTTCACAATGATGTTATGGCAATAAGAACTGAATCCAAGGAATGCCCATTAGTCAAACAGCTTTCTGCAGAAAACATTAAGCTGAATGTATAATTGAAATAACTTTTTTCAAAAGTGATTTAGATCTTATTGATCTAAATCCACAAATTCTAGGAGTCAGAGATGAGTATAGACAGTCAAAAATAACTTCATAATTGAGGCAGAAACTGAGTTGGGCTTGACGGAAAAGAGTGAGACAGTGGTGTTGAGATTAAAGGACAAATGTTTGCCCTTAAAATGACTTTTCTTTTTTTTTTTTTTTTAGTCTTTTTTTTTGTGTGTATTTATTTATTTTTTTACACGAACTCCCAAACATGAACCCCCCTCCCACCTCCCACCCCACATCATCCCTCCAGATCATCCCCATGCACCAGCCCCAAGCATCCTGCATCCTGCATTGAACATAGACTGGCGATTCATTTCTTACATGATAGTATACATATTTCAATGCTATTCTCCCAAATCATCCCACCCTCTCCCTCTCCCTCTCCTTCTCCCTCAGAGTCCATAAGTCCGCTCTACACATCTGTATCTCTTTTGCTGTCTTGCATACAGGGTCCTCATTACCATCTTTCTAAATTCCGTATATATGTGTTAGTATACTGTATTGGTGTTTTTCTTTCTGGCTTACTTCACTCTGTATAATTGGTTCCAGTTTCATCCATCTTATTAGAACTGATTCAATAATTTAAACAATCACACCAACTGGACCAGATAGCTCTCATTCCTCAGCCTCTATTCCACATTCCTCTATTCCACATATGCTGTCACTCATCAAAGTTCATCATCATGTTAATTTATTTCCTCAGGATTCTAATATCTCACTTCCATATTCAGATGTGGAAACTAAAGAGGAAGAATAATCACACACAGGCCTCACTGATAAATATTTTTTTCCAAAACTCCTGATTTTTTTCCTCAAATAATATTTTCTAATCTGTAAAAAAAAAAAAATACAAATGACAATATAAAATTACACATGCATAGGAGATCTGAATAGACCCTTCAATAAAGAATACAGTGATAAATAAAAAAATTTTTTATTATCATTTCTCAAAAGGGAAATGCAAATTAAAACCATAATGAGATACTACTACATGCCTACTGTCTAAATAATACTACTACTATATGCCTACTATCTGAACTATCTGAAATTAAAAAGATTGGTCATATCAGGATAGAGAGTCACTGAAAATCTCATATAGTAATAGTGACATCTAAAATGGTACAGTCACTTTGGTCAATATCTTGATAAATTTCAAAATGATTTTCAATATAAGAAACAATACAGAAAGATCCTTTTTACCTTTTAGTCAACTTCTGCTATGGTACCATCTCACAAAACTGTATCACAATATCACAACCAGTATACTGACATTAACAGTCAAGATATGGAACACTTCAATCAACACAAGGATTCCTCTGGGCTCCATTTATGGACATACCTCCTTCTCTTCCTCCTCCAACCCATCTTAAACTCCTGGCAATCCCTAATCCGTTATCCATTTCTCTAATTTTATAGAAATGTTACATAAATAAAATAATACAGTATGTGACCTTCTGATATTTACTTTTTTCATTCAATATGGTTCTATGAAGACTCATTCAGGTTATTGCATATATCAATAGATAGTTCATTCCCCTTTGTTGCTCAGTAATATTCTACAATATGGATATACCACAGTTTGTTCAACCATTTGCCTGATGACGGACATATAAATTGTTTCTAGCTGGAGATATTACAAATAAAGCTGCCCTAAACGTTTGTATACAAATTTTCGTGTAAGCGTAAGTCATTTCTCTGGGATAAATGCCAGGTAATGAAACTGCTGGATTATACAGGAGCTACATGTTTACCTTTTTAAGAAACTGCCACACTGTTTTCCAGAGTGACTGTAGCATTTATATTCTCATCAGTAATGTGTGAGTGATTTGGTTTCTCAACATTCTTGCCAGCATTTGGAGTTCTCACTAATTTTTAGATTGGTTCTTCTGATAGGATAAGTGGGAAGTGATACATCATTGTTGTTTTAATATCCCAATGGCTAAAGCTGTTGAGCATCTTCTCATGTACTTATTTGCCATCTGTAAGTTATCTTTGGTGAACTGTCCTTTAATATCATTTGCCAATTTTCTAATTGGATTATTTTTACTGTGGAGTTTTTAATATTTTTCATATATTCAAGATACAAGTCCTTTGTCAGATATATAGGTTACAAATATTTTCTCCTAGTCTGTAATGTTTATTTTTCCTTTGACTAGAATTTTGCACAGAAAAAAAAAAAAAATTAACATGACCAAGTCCAGTTTGTCAAATGTTCTTTTTGTGCATTATGCTTTTTGGAGCAAATCTAAGCGCTCTTTGACTAGCCTTAAATCTTCAAGACTTTCTACTATGTTTTTTCTAAAGGTTTTATAGTTTTATATTTTATATTTTAATTGTTTCCTTAACAATTACAGGACTACTCAAACTATTTCATACTGGATGAGTTCTGAATGTTTTTCAATGAAGTAGTCCATTTACTCTAGGTCTCTAGGTTGTTAATGTGTATAGAGTTATACATAGTATCTCCATATCTTTTGATGATTTCAGGATCTATTATAATACTCCCTGGTTCATTCATGATATTGTTAACTTGTATCTTCTTTTTTTCCTTTCCCAGTCTTAAAATTTGTCTATTTTACTGATGTTTTCAAAGAACTAACTCTTTGTTTCTTTTTCTATATTCTTTTTCTATTTTCAAATTCATTGATTTTTTTTTTCCTCTTTGCTCCTTCCTTCTACTTGCTTTGGTTTATTCTGCTATTTTCTAGGCTATGAATGGAAGATTTGATAATTGGTTTGAGGCTTTTTTTCTCTTTTCAAGTGTATACACGTATAGCTATAAATTTTCCTCTTAGCACTATTTTAGCTTCTGCCAAACCAAGGGTAGGATCACATAGGCTGATCTCTATTTGGATACCTCAGTACAGCAATGATTTAGAAGGCAGTGGTTAAAACCACAGGCTCTTTTGTCAGACTGCCAGGTATGAGTCCTGGTTTCATTCGTTAGAAGTTTGGGACAAATTCTTTAGTCTCTCCAAGCTTTTGTTTCCTTGCCTATACAATTGGGCTTATAGTACCTGTCAGGATTAAATGATAGAATCCATCTCAAGNCAGATGTAAATAGTTAAGATGAGATCATACTGGATTAGGCTGGGCCCATATCCAGTGACTGGTGTCCTTATCAGAAGATCATGTGAGGACACTCAGATGTCCTCAGGGAAAAAATGCCATGTGATGAGATGTGTATAAGAGACAGGGATTAAATGATAGAATCCATCTCAAGCACATGCTTTAAAACGTAAGTGTTCAATAAATGTTTTTATGTCAGACTAACTGAATCCATTGAAACAAAATTACTATATGGTCTGTAACTAAATTCCAAATTAGTGTCTATGTCAAAACTGCATTCTACTTCATTGCTCTCTTCTCTCTCTACATCCTCACTTGACCCAGTTCCAAAAGCTGCCTTATAAAGTAACACCAGTTCTTCTTTCTTCAAGAGATCTTGATTGTCATTCCTCTCATTTTCCTTAGAAAAGCACTTGAAATTAAAAACAAATAAACAAAGAGACCCTTCCAGGGAATCTCAGTGAAGAATCCCTATGAAAACTATATATTACTCACATATATAGTTAGCTCATTGTTTCTGAAATAAATTCAAGAAAAAAGACAGAGTTTTCACAAGATCTGCAAAGTAACTAGCAAATGGACTAAACAAGATTTCCCTGATGGTCCAGTGGCTAAGATTTCACCTTCCAATGCAGGGGGTGCAGATTCAATCCCTGGTCAGGGGCTAAGATCCCACATGCCTCACAGCCAAAACACCAACACATAAAACAGAAGAATTATTGTAATAAATTCAGTAAAAACTTTGAAAATGGTCCACATCAAAAAAAAATTTTTAATGGACTTTGCAATTTAACAGTCTTATTTCTTCCAAGAATATAAAATGAAGGGTTTTTGGTTGTTTTTTTTTTAGATTTTTTGATTGAGGTATAGTTGATTTACAATGTTTCAGGTGTATAGCAAAGTCATTCAATATACACATATATTCTTTTTCAGATTCTTTTCCATTACAGGCTATTATATTTAATATAGTTCCCTGTATTATACAATAGATTCTTGCTATTTATCTGTTTTATATCTAACAGTGTATGTATCTATTAATCTCAAATCCCTAATTTACCCCTTTGGTAATCATAAGTGTGTCTATATCTGTTTTGAAATAAATTCCTTTGTATCAATTTATTTAGATTCCACATTTAAGTGATATATGACATTTGTCTTTCTCTGAGTTACTTCACTTGGTATGATAATCTCAAGGTCCATCCTTGTTGCTGCAAATGGCATTATTTCATTCTTTTTAATGATTAATATTCCATGGTATGCATACACACGTACACACACACATTGCATCTAAGATTAAGGTTTAAGATTTAAGTTAGGTTTTGTTTCTACAGCTATTGCTCTTAAATAAATTGAAAACCAATCTAAACAATTATTCGAATTGTAATAACTTACCCATCAAGCTCAGCAGTTTCAATATAACAGAGGCCATGTGGCTCACTACTTGATAGGAGAAGGAGATCAGCCTATTTTGAAAAACCATGATAAAGAATATTTGAGGAGAGAAGATTGGTTGAATGCCTTCAACACTATATCACCCCTCCATTACTAATGAGTCAGCAGAGCCTTAGAAAAAAAGTGAGACATGAAGTCTTGCTCCACCTCTCTGATATGCCCTGAATCAAAACCACCCTCTGCTTCCTTGGTCCTGCTTTACATTCTCTTGGCCATCCGAACATAAGCAAGGGCAGGATATAGCATATAAATTAACAACCACTTTATTTTTTAATAGAAATGTATAAAGTTTTTATATATTCCTATATAAAATTTATATCTTTTATAGAAATATATAAAATTCCATTTTCTTGCTTTGATAATTGCACATAGAAAATATAAAATGTTCTCCAATAAGTAAGAAATTTGGAAATACTTATATGCATACACTTTAATTCTTCAGTTATCAATTAAGAGCAGAGGGCAGGCAAAGAAACGGGGAAAGACAAAAGTGAAGGAACAGGACAAGTTGAAAACAACAGAAAAAAATGAGAGGCAAGGAAAGAGAAAAGGATTAAAGGAAAAACAAACTTGAAAAGATAAACAGGATGACAGGAAGTTTCAAGAGGGAGGGGACATATGTGTACCTATGGCTAATTCATGTTGATGTATGGCAGAAATCAAACCAATACTGTAAAGGAACCATCCTTCAATTAAAAACAAATAATTTTTTTTTAAGATAAACAAAAAAAAGAAAAAGATGGTGGTGTATAAGAAAAGGGAAAGAGAAGAAAAGCAGAAGTTAAGCAAGAAGGCTGGATAGACTAGAAAACATGGTAAAAACAGAAAATATTCAGAGATGAGGAGCTGGTCTTGGACAGAGATAAATTATTCTCTTGGTGCTTTGGAAATGACTGATCATGATTCAGTTTTAGAATTGTGGTAGCTTTTTACATTGGTAAATTGTTTATTTGAAATTTCAAAATTAATTTTAAAATAAAGGTTTTTATGAAATTCTTAAGAATTTGAATATCTACAAAGAAGTGACTAAAATTATAGCAATTTATTTTGACATGTTAGCCTAACAATTTTTTACCTCTAAATGTATGACTGGCATTCCAAAACTCTTTTTCTTACATTTGGTTTTTAAATATTAGAAATATCCCATTATCAAAGCTTGGAGGTTAAATTTAGAATCAAACTACTCATTTCATTCTCTCAAGTGTTTAAATTTTCAACTCAAAAATAGGCCAGGTTTAGCTGCATGTANTGACTGGCATTCCAAAACTCTTTTTCTTACATTTGGTTTTTAAATATTAGAAATATCCCATTATCAAAGCTTGGAGGTTAAATTTAGAATCAAACTACTCATTTCATTCTCTCAAGTGTTTAAATTTTCAACTCAAAAATAGGCCAGGTTTAGCTGCATGTATGGGGGAATAGTTTTGTCTAAGTCATAACAAAACAGAACTGAAAAAACAACTCAGTAACAAACCCCTAACAAATAAACAGGTTTGTACTATTAAGGCTCTTCAGCTCTGGATGAAAAAGTCACAGACGTCTGTCAAGTCAGAAATTATTTACTTTTTGACTTCTCACAACATGACCAAAGCAAACTCACTCTGAAGAGGACATGTGAAGAGTATATGCCAGTTATAAGCCAACATTTTTAAAGTGAAAAAGTGTTATGAAAATGAACCTTGATTTTGTTTCTCACATTTACATTACAATGAATAAAGGCATAAGGCACAACAGCAGTAGAGCTTCACACTCTTTGGCCTATGGTTCTCCCCCCTGAGTTTAACAGGATCATTTTAAACAAAAGCCAGAATTCTCTAATTGCTACCATCTGTGACTGAAAAATAGGAAGTTTAGAGAAAGATAACCATTTGTACCTACGGTTGCTTTTCTTCAAAATTCTGCCTAGTAAGAACTATCCAATGTTACTGCATAATTTTGAGCTCAGCTGCCTTAACACATATTTTCAATAAATAAGGAGAGGGACTGTTGGCCACAGTTCAGTTCAGTTGTTCAGTCGTGTCCGACTCTTTGCCACCCCATGAATCGCAGCACGCCAGGCCTCCCTATTCATCACCATCTCCTGGAGTTCACTCAGACTCATGTCCATCGAGTCCATGATGCCATCCAGCCACCTCATCCTCAGTCATCCCCTTCTCCTCCTGCCCCCAATCCCTCCCAGCATGAGTCTTTTCCAATGAGTCAACTCTTCTCATGAGGTGGCCAAAGTACAGGAGTTTCAGCTTTAGCATCATTCCTTCCAAAGAAATCCCAGGGTTGATCTCCTTCAGAATGGACTGGTTGGATCTCCTTGCCATCCAAGGGACTCTCAAGAGTCTTCTCCAACACCACAGTTCAAAAGCATCAATTCTTCAGTGCTCAGCCTTCTTCACAGTCCAACTCTCACACCCATACATGACCACAGGAAAAACCATAGCCTTGACTAGATGGACCTTAGTCGGCAAAGTTATGTCTCTGCTTTTGAATATGCTATCTAGGTTGGTCATAACTTTTCTTCCAAGGAGTAAGTGTCTTCTATTTTGGAGCCTCAAAAAATAAAGTCTGACACTGTTTCCACTGTTTGCCCATCTATCTCCCATGAAGTGATGGGACCGGACTGCCACCTGGTGACTCAACCTCCTAGAGGCAGAAAGTGTCAACCTCACAGGTTCTGGGCTAACTCTTACTGCTTTCTCTATACCTTGGGAAGCTGGGACTTCTATCTTCCCTTCATCTATATTCCCTGCCTCCTCCTGTCACCTCCATTGTCAACTTTTTCTATGTCCTCTGAACCTTTCTCCTGTTTTCCCACTCCCTAATCCCTGCCCTGCCTCCCCTCACTCTTTCTCTGTTCTCCCAGCCCAACTGCTGAGTTTTAGTATTTCCTTTTGCTAATTTCTCTCTTCAAGTGTTGCTCACTCATTGTAGCTGAAGAGGGTGTATGAACGAGCGGTGGCCAGCTAAGTCGCCATCATGCCACCCTGCTTCCATACACACTCAGTAGTTCTTTTGGAAAGGAAAGGCAGGAGAGCTGTAGGAACAGTCTTGTTAGCACTGGATTGTCCTCTGCTCTTTGGAGCAGGGAGTGGGGCAACATGTGGGTGGTCTTAGGGCACAAGCCCCAACATTCTGTCAGTCTCAGGTCAGTCTTCCTTAAGCTGATCCCTTCAATATCTCTCAGGGACCCAATTCCTAGTTGATCCAGAAACTTGTGTTTGAGTTGGAGGTGTTTATAATACCAATAGCCAAAATTTGGTGAGTTCTTACTGTGTCTGGCACTATTCTATATAGCCTAGCCTTAATGCAGTATTTTATTTAACTCAAAGAAATCCTAAATGTATATCTTGTTGCTATCTCTACTTTACAGATGAGTAAAGTGAGGCCCAAAGAGGTTCAGTAACTTGTTTGAGGCCACACAGTAAGTAGGGCACTAGGGTGTGAATCTAGGCAATTCAAGGCCTATACTGCCAGGAGTACTAAATTGAGTGAAAACTTCTTTCTTTCAAGGATTTTATAGTTTAGTAAAGACAGACCATGATAAGGGTTCTAAGTATCTTATTAACAAAGTGCTATGGGAGGAATGCAAGTGAGAAAGGGTTATATCTGACTGGTAGCTAAGGAAGGGCTTCATGGATGATTGATTCCAGTTGGAATGGAGGGCAGGTCCCTGCAGGCAGAGGTGTTAGCAGGAATGAATTACAGTAACAGAAAGTGTAATTACTGGAACTCACAGTGGGATCAGGCAACAGTTAATTCCAACCATACCCATCTTCCTTAGACTCTTATTTGTACTGGGTTGGCCAAAAAGTTAGTTTAGGTTTCCAAGTGACGTTATGGAAAAGCTCGAACAAACTTTTTGGCCAACCCAATACTTCCTTCTGTCAATTTTTGGTTCCTTTTCCCCGTGCCCTCCCAGGAAAGACTCAACTATCTCTCTCAAGAACTGAGGACTGTTTTTAACACAGTGTCTCTTCACCCACCTTCCAAAGGTAACAAAAAGCCCAAGCAGCAGCTTCACCGAGACCTGAAACAAATATACCAGCCAGAGGACTCTTGAAAAGAATCTGTGGAACATCTGTAAGTTCTAAGAGCCAGCGGCACTAGACTCCTAGATTTATTAGGCATAATTAATGTTTGTTGAATTCAAGCAATCATATAACATCTAAAAGCTGTGCAGCTAATGGCTAACAAAACATTCATATAATTGTATCACTTTATTCTCTCAACAGTCTCATTCGGGGATAATGTTCCTACTGTGTGGATAAGAAACCTGGGAAGGTCATTTCCAGCCTGACAAGCCCTAGATGAACTAAATTAACTCACGTAATGCCCGTAGCAAGTCATGGTGAAAGCTTCATCACATCTAATAGAGGAACCCAGGGCTCTAAGAGCTTTAAAGCCATACCCATGACCATATGGAGCTTAAAGGGCAAAGCTAGAACTAGAAATCAGAACTCTGATCCCAAAATGCATACTCTTTCTTCTGGTTGGCTACAGAATGACTGGACTACAACTGTAAATAACAAACAGCATTTGCTTTGCTAGTGTTCAAAAATCAAAACTACAATGGTGAAAGAATATTGGGATTTGATTCATAACCAAATGGAAAGATGAATTTGTAAATTAACTGAAACATCATATTTGGATTTCCCTTCATTTTTCTAAGCTATTCTCAAACATGGAATTCTTCTTTATCATCTACAAAATTATCTCTTCTTTTATTCTTTTATAGTCCAAAAATAAAAATCCAAAATGGTTCATGTGGTATAAATAACTTATGGAAAAATATGTTGATATGGACAAAAACCAGAATGAAGTCATAAAAATGAAAATGTGTAAGGCTATAGTTAATATTTTTCTTTAAAATTTAAGTTTCAGATCCATTGTTCAGATCCAAATGTTCAAATGCATATCACATTTTTTTTAAAGAGGAAGATTTATTTCAGCAATTAGAGTAAAACAAGTAACTCTGAAGTTATAAAAATTAAAATAACTGAAAAGGCAATTCAACCACAAAATGGCCTCCCTAAAAGGATATCCTTTAAAAGACACTGAAAAAAAAAAAACACTGGATGAGATGCCCTGATGATGGGTCCAGAGAGAGACAAAGCCTGTCCATGATCAGGACTGGAGTTTAGGTCAAACTAGACCTTTCATTTCTTAAGGTGAAATTTTCAGTTTCTGTAGCAGAAGAATGCCTTTGTTCTAAAGCAAAAATTTACTGTTGTAAACATCTAAAACACAAAGGCCATTTTGTGGAGGGGATGGATGGGGAGCTTTTTCCAAATAAGCTAAATGACTAAATTCATGTGAAATTCAAATATGCTCATGTCCTGGAAAAGGTTTATTTCTACCACCAGATAAGAAGAGCAAAACAGGAAAATAGCACTGTGGTCAATTAAAGGAAGGTAGGCATGGTTCCCAGGGACCAGGGTCTACCAGTATCGGGAACTACTCTGCAGTGTGGTTTTCTCATACTGTTTACTTGGTTCATCTAACACAAGTCAGTCTCATTGTGATAACTGAATTATGCTCTCCATTTTTTCTTGGTCCTAAAATAAAAACAGGAGCTCTGGAAATTCAGTCCAGAAGTGTTTTAGATTTTTTAAGGTAAAGGGCAGCAAGGATTCCTTATATGGAAAACAGAGGTGAGTAACTCTTAACAGGCCAGCTAACTGGTCATCTCAGACAAGCTCAGTTCTTTGCTTAAAGTGACTTAGGTCAAGTTAGAAATTCTAAGTTTGACAGTTAGAGGCTATGCATTAGAACTGGGAGCAGCACTTCTAGCATCCAGGCCTAGAGGCTCTGACTCTGGAAGCCCAGGCTCGAGGTAATTAGGACAGGTCTTCTAATGGAGGCAGGAGCTGCATATGGTAGTGGTAAAGAGTGGGGTTAAAACCCAGATGGAATTTAACTCCTAATCCTCCTATCGACAAGCTATCTGATGGCACTGTACCTCTATTTCTTATCTGCAAAATGGGAACAATAATAGTATATAACCTGCTGTCACTGGGCTAATGTGAAGATTAAATGAGTTAAGCTGTATAAAGAGCTTGTAATATTATCTGATATGTGGCATGTAGTCAGTAAAGGCTAGCTATGATTTTTCATGATCTTCATGATCTGGTTTCCCAGGCTCTACCTCGGTGCAGTAACTCAGAAGTGAGTCTCTTTTAGAGACATGTGATTGTTGCTCACCACATGTAAGCTCTCTGATAGCCTCTAACAGGGAGTAGGAAGGTATATTAGCACTTCTAAGTGATTATAGCAGCTCACCCATAGAAACATTTATTTGTCCCTGAAAACAGCTTCATAGGTGCTGAGTAGCTGCACATGGAAAACTTTTGAACAAAGTGACCTAATCAAGAGGCACTGAAATGTTCTGGCATTTGGAGGACCCCTTCACTTATCCAAAGACTAGAGCAACAGAGCTATAATGGTAGAAGTCAGACAGACATGACTGGAAATTAGAAAAATATCATCTGCTACTGACCAAGCAGTTGCAGACCAGGCTTTAGGTCTGTGGGCTAAGTGGGCTTGCTAATACTTCTCTCTGGATAGACAGATTATCCAGCCATAGATGAAGCTCTCTGGAAGATCGAAACTACCCAGACCCTCCCATCACGCCCACCATGGGGATTTACTCCTATAAAATGAACGCTGCGACCAAGCAGGGCAGGATGTTCTCTCTGTACATAGACAGAGCCTGAAGAGAAAGGGAAGGAAGGAGGTCCTAGGTCATGCACACCTGTTACTGCCCCAAACTTGACAATCAGAGAAGTCACCCCTGGGAAAGAGGGGAGCAAGCAAGGGGGTGCAAGATGCTCAGTGTTACTTTGTTGCTGTCCCTCCAAGTGAAAGCAAGAACAACAGGACCTAGGGAAGGGTTGGGAATAAATAAGCATTTCCGCCCCATCACAAGACCACAATGAAAAGGCTACATTTGCACTGTCCAATAAGGAAGCCACAAGTCACACATGGCTATTTAAATCTAAATTAATTAAAATTAAATAGAATTTAACTTTCAGTTTCTCAGTTGCACAACCACATTACCAGGATTCCATATCCACAAGGTACTTCTGACTGTTCTATATTTGGACAGCACATAGAACATCTTCTTCACTGCAGAAAGTTCTACTGGACAGTGCTGGGACACATGGATCACTGACTTCACGGGAACTCATCTAAATGTGGATTCATTTTAAACCAATGCTAACGATGTGTTTGTGGAACTGGTTTCCTGCCATGTGATGCCTGCACTTAAACTTGACTCCATGTTTCATTCCACAGAAAGGTTTGCAATAACAAGCAGCGTGTATACTATAACACAGAAAATACAACTAAACTAAAAACAAAGACCAAGGAAAGTGCAAGTTAGAATAGTAAGGCTTTAGAAGGCAAGTTGGAGCACAGATGCACTATGGGGTCAAAGAAATAAGCACTTCTCTACTTAAAGCGTGAACTTTTTTTTTTTCTTTTTTTGACTTTTAAACAATAGAAATTTATCTCTGATAGTTCCAGAGGCTGGGAATTCCAAGATCAAGACACTCACTGCAGGACATCCTCATCCAGTGACAGCCATCTTCTTTCTATGTCCCCATGTAGCAGAAAGGGTGAGGGGATTCTCCGTTGTCTCCTAAGTGTGCTAATCCCACTTTCTTTTTACTTTATTTTTAATTGAAGAATCATTCCTTTACAGTATCGTGTTGGTTTTTGCCAAACAACATGAATCAGCCATAGGTACAGATGTGTCCCCTCCCTCTTGAACCTGCCCCCCACCTCCCTCCTCATCCCACCCCTCTAGGTTGTTACAGAGCTCCTCTTTGACTTCCCTGAGTCATACAGCAAATTCCTGTGAACTTTTTTTGAATGTCCTGTTCACTGACTAGTTGCCTTAGCATGGGTTGCTCTTGAGAATCACTATACACAGAAAATTACTTAATGAAAGAAGACTGCTTCTGAAAGTGACTATTTAAGAGTCTCAACTGAGTTGTTCTTATAAATAGATCTTGGGGCCGTTTATTTTATCCTGTGGGAAAATGTCTCAGATTTAATGAAGAACACAACTTGATAAATAAAATGGTATTAACACAAAAATTTTCATGACTAATCTAATATACATTTGACATAAAGACTATATAGAATTTTTAATCCTGTTCTCAATAGCTTTTATATATAGTCTTGCATTTAATATGATCTATGGTTAGTCACATATTTTAGTCTGAATTGATCCCTTGAATTTTATTAAGGGAACAATAACCCAGGAATTTTGAAAACATAAATTATAGTGCATTTGAAAGAAAGTAAAACCTCAAAAATAGCATTTAGTGAGAACATTCAATCCACATTTTCTGATTGTGATTATTCAGGAGAGAGCATTCATTTTCCTCTTTCTCTAGCTAGTCTTTTCTCCTAAAATCCTGCAAATTAACAGCATTAATTCCATTGTTAGGGGACAGTATTCCAACTATGCAGGAATAAACTATTTTTAAAGTATTCTGGAGCATTTTAAAAGCTGTTACTTACATCAGATGATTTTTAAATCTTTTTATCTATTAGTTTAAAAGACCCCAAAGAAAATAACAAGGTGACAATCACTCAGCCTTGTCTGAGTTATCATGTTATTGAAAGTAATTAATCAATATGTCCTTAAAAGTATCTTAAAGTTGAGACATTTTAATAATGCTTCTTGGTATTCCCTCCTTAGTTATGTTAAATTATTACAGATTTGCTGAATTTGCAAGTGTAAATAGTTTAGTACATATACTATTTTAACCTGAGATAAATTCTTTAAACAAAAAAAATACTCACAGCAACAAATTGGTTATTTTCTAATTTAATGATGTCTCCCACTTTGACGTTCATCCATTTTTCATCCTGCAGTCTAAGAACAAAAACAAAATTAATTTTTTTTCAGGAATAGAGAAAAGAATCAAGAAAATGTATTCACAATACAGCATCATATGACAGAAGAAGCAACTATGAGTTTTTCCTAGAATGCTCAGTTCAAAGAGCCTTGCATAACTAAGTCGTTTACCTGAGTGAACTAGAGGAACTAGAGAGAGGTCAAAAGAGGTCAAGTGATTTGCCCAAAGACCGAGTGAGTTAGTTATCTCTAGGGCTAGACTCAAAAGGCCTAACTCTTGGTGTGTCCTCTTCCCACCACTCCATGGTGCCAGCTTTATATAGCAGCTATTAACTCTTACTTGCAGAACATTCAAAAACAAAAAAGCTCAGGGGGAAGGAAAGGAATAAATTTAGTCATTAATATTCTTTTCAAACTCTATGTTAATATAAAAACATCACAGATGTTGTCTCAGAAGTCTGTTTAACTGGAGGCAATATATGAAGGACACAGAGGCAAGGAAGAGTAGTCCAGGGCAACAGCTAGAATGTAAGAGGAAAAGAATAAAAATTCTGGAAAGGACAAGAGCAGCAATCAATGACAAAAAAAAAAAAAAAAAAGTGAACAAGAAAGACCACCTACAAATCATCCACAGGACTATGGCCAAAGGACAGGCTTGGTGGCACTCTAACAGCTAGGATGAACAGCTCAGAAGTGAGAACATGGCCAAGATGTTGCACTGTTTTCTTTGAGGTTCATGTATATAATGGAGTCCCAAGTCTACCTTCACCAGGTTCTAAGTGGTTTATGACAAAAATCTCTTGTGTCTCATTGGTCAGGCCCCTATCAACAAGTTAGGCGGACAGCCCATCTGGAAACACCACCCATGAGTATCCATGATGCTCTTTCTGAAGTTCTCTGAAATGTAAACCAGCTTTGTTTTCTGAGTTGGAAACCTTCATCACACCTCCTTCCCAGCAATTTCTTCTAGGAGAGAAGGCTGCGACAAGAAGGGCAGCTTTCCCAACAAGTTAAGGTGGGCAGGTTAATTTCATTGTTAAGTTTTTGAAAAACAACATAATATACTTGTTTTATAGGCTGGAAAACAGTTTTAAATATTTATACAACTGTGAAATACGCCTCACACTATCAACCCTGCTGGGTCATTTGGCTTAAACACTCAAAGAATTTCTCTTTAATACAGCTCCAAGTACATGTTGTTCTGGAAAGTTTTCAATTTAAGCATTTTCATCTCTAGCCAGAATTCATTCATTTTTCCAATACCATACTTTTCTGTATTTTATCTAGTTTGATGACAATGAGAGAACCTAGGAAGCCTTTAAATCTCATTTTATTTCTTTTTACAGGTATGAATAGATTATGTGTTGGTCTGTTTCTCCTGGGGTATCTACTTTGAGGCATTAGTGACATTTCTCAGGGAACAGTATCTCAGATAAAATAAGACCAAGACAGAGACCGTGTCTTTATTTATGGAAACTGCACTGCTACTGAATTTCCCTGAAGTCTCTACTGAAAGTTCCTCTGCATCAAGAAGATGCTGAGAAGACAATAACTCTCAGTATTTGCAAACTCTTATTCCTCCTACTTGTATACTCTAAGCTTTAGGAAGGACCACATCCTACCTCATTAACCCAAATGAAAAAGTCAACCCAAGTTAAAAGGAAACTCTATAGGATCTCTTATACATTTCAAAATACACATTTGAGAGTTAGGTAACAACACAGATAAGTAACAACAGCCACTATTTGGGGGGAATAAATCAAGACCTGAGTTTTCTTACTTAATTCTAACTTGTTTTTCTCTGCTGTTATAATATGTTCCCCCATAAAACCGAAGCAATTGGAAAAGATGCTTTTAAAAGTCTGGTGGTATCCATGGGAATTACTTGAATTAACTGTTCCACTTGGAACAATAGTGGAATAAAGTCTCTTTAAGAAGACAATCTGCAGAGGTGGTCCTAAGATGGTGGAGGAACAGGATGGGGAGATCACTTTCTCCCTGACAAATTCATCAAAAGAACATTAGAACACTGAGTAAATTCCACAAAACAACTTCTGAATGCCGGCAGAGGACATCAGGCACCCAGAAAAGCAGCCCATTGTCTTCGAAAGGAGGTAGGAAAAAATATAAAAGACAAAAAGAGAGACAAAAGAGGTAGGGACGGAGATCCGTCCTGAGAAGGGAGTCTTAAAAAAGAGAGAAGTTTCCAAACACCAGGAAACACTCTCACTGTTGACTCTGTGGCGAGCCTTGGAACCACAGAGGGCAACATAATCGGGAGGACAAATAAATAAATAATTAAAACCCACAGATTACGGCCTGTGACAACTCCTCCAGCAGAGAAGCAGTGCAGGCACCTGCATTCGCCACTAGCAAGCGGGGGCTGAGCAGAGAAGCGAGGTTTGCATTGCTTAGAGTAAGGACTGGGCCTGAGTGCCCCAAGGGCAATCTGAGAGAACTAACCTGGGCTAGCAAACCAGACTGTGGGATAGCTACCATGCAAAAAGCCCTAACCTAAGACAGGAATGGGAAGTCAAGTGGGCCTTAGAAAGCATCACTATGAACAAAGCTAGTGGAGGTAATGGAATTTCGGTTGAGCTATTTCAAACCCTGAAAGATGATGCTGTGAAAGTGTTGCACTCAATATGCCAGCAAGTTTGGAAAACTCAGCAGTGGTCACAGGACTGGAAAAGGTCAGTTTTCACTCCAATCCCAAAGAAAGGCAATGCCAAACAATGTTCATACTACCACACGATTAGACTCATCTCACACACTAGTAAAGTAGTGCTCAAAATTCTCCAAGCCAGGCTTCAGCAATATGTAAACTGTGAACTTCCAGATGTTCAAGCTGGTTTTAGAAAAGGCAGAGGAACCAGAGATCAAATTGCCAACATCCGCTGGATCATCGAAAAAGTAAGAGAGTGCCAGAAAAACATCTATTCTGCTTTATTGACTATGCCAAAGCCTTTGACTGTGTGGATCACAAGAAACTGTGGAAAATTCTTCAAGAGATGGGAATACCATACCATGTGATCTGTCTCTTGAAAACCCTGTATGCAGGTCAGGAAGCAACAGTTAAAACTGGACATGAAACAACAGACTGGTTCCAAATAGGAAAAGGAGTATATCAAGGCTGTATACTGTCACCTTGCTTATTTAACTTCTATGCAGAGTACATCATGAGAAATACTGGGTTGGAAGAAGCACAATTTGGAATCAAGATTGCTGGGAGAAATATAAATAACCTCAGATATGTAGATCACCCTTATGGCAGAAAGTGAAGAGGACCTAAAAAGCCTCTTGATGAAAGTCAAAGAGGAGAATGAAAAAGTTGGCTTAAAGCTCAACATTCAGAAAACGAAGATCATGGCATCTGGTCCCATCACTTCATGGGAAATAGATGGGGAAACAGTGGAAACAGTGGCTGACTTTATTTGGCGGGGGCTCCAAAATCACCGCAGATGGTGACTACAGCCATGAAATTAGAAGACGCTTACTCCTTGGAAGAAAAGTTATGACCAACCTAGAGAGTATATTCAAAAGCGGAGACATTACTTTGCCGACTAAGGTCTGNTGGGGAAACAGTGGAAACAGTGTCAGACTTTATTTTTCTGGGCTCCAAAATCACTGCAGATGGTGACTGCAGCCATGAAATTAAAAGACGCTTACTCCTTGGAAGAAAAGTTATGACCAACCTGGATAGTATATTCAAAAGCAGAGACATTACTTTGCCGACTAAGGTCCATCTAGTCAAGGCTATGGTTTTTCCAGTAGTTATGTATGTATGTGAGAGTTGAACTGTGAAGAAGGCTGAGCGTCGAAGAATTGATGCTTTTGAACTGTGGTGTTGGAGAAGACTCTTGAGAGTCCCTTGGACTGCAAGGAGATCCAACCAGTCCATTCTGAAGGAGGTCAACCCTGGGACTTCTTTGGAAGGAATGATGCTAAAGCTGAAACTCCAGTACTTTGACCACCTCATGCGAAGAGTTGACTCATTGGAAAAGACTCTGATGCTGGGTGGGATTGGGGGCAGGAGGAGAAGTGGACGACCAAGGATGAGATGGCTGGATGGCATCACTGATTTGATGGACGTGAGTCTGAGTGAACTCTGAGAGATGGTGATGGACAGGGAGGCCTGGCGTGCTGCGATTCATGGGGTCACAAAGAGTCAGACACGACTGAGCAACTGAACTCAACTGAAATGAACATTATCCAGTTTTTTCAAAGAGATAGAGCATCATTTGTTAAAATTTATCTTATTGAACTATAGTTGATTTACAATGTTTATTTCTGCTTACAGCAAAGTAGCTCAGTTATACACACACACACACATAAATATATATACACACACATAGTCTTTTTCATATTCTTTTCCATTATGGTTTATCACAGGATATTGAATATAGTTCCCTGAGCTCTACAGTAGGAACTTGTTGTTTATTCAGAGCATCATTTTTTTAAATGCTGTCTCTTTTCTCAGCCTGGAATTCTAGAGTTCCTCTGTGGCAACTCTATCCAAAATCTGCTATGCTTCAAAGCTCCAGAGTGTACAAGGAAACCTTCAGAATAAACCTTTTCTGGGAAACTTGACTTGGGGGACCTGGAATTTGAATTCACCTCCTGGACATCTCTCGTTTTGCCTCTCAGGCACTGTCTTAGTGCTATCCTCTCACCTTGGCCCAAAGATGGAGCATCTGGCCTGTCCTGAGCTGCTTTCTCCATGCTGGTAGCTGTAGGCACATGGCCAGTGTTGATGAAGACAAAGGATCTCCATCTACCCATGACCTGCCCGGAGGCAGTCACATTTTCTTAGTCCTTTTTTCCCCAGTGTGACATAAATCAGCTCTATGTGATAAATACTGAGTGTAAACGGTGCAGTCACCCCAGAGATTCACCATCCTCTTTTCTGTCATCATTAGTCGCCAATTATCAACAAACCACTTGTGTTTATGGTAAAGTGGGTTTCTAGACATTTGGCCAACTTGAAAGAGACAGAGACAGAGCAAGACGGAGAAACTCAACCCACATCTTAAAGGAGGATGTTTCAATCAAAAGCTGGTGGTCCGGTGATTAAGAATCCACCTGTCAATGCAGGGGACACATGTTCGATTCCTGGTCCGGGAAATTCCTACACATGATGGGCAGCTAAGCCCATGCCCCATAACTACTGAAACCTGTGTGCCCAGAGCCCACGTTCTTCCATAAGAGAAGCCACTGCTCCCTGCAACGATTAATATAGAAAGCCCTCACACTGCAACCAAGACCCAGTGCAGCCAAAAATAAATTTAAAATTTTTTTAAATTGGATGAAGAAAAACCTTAAAGCATTTACCGAGCCTGTGTCACCACCGCAGTTGGTCCTGGCTGGTTGTTCTATGTGTCCTCAGGACAACTGTGAAGCCTAAGTTATCCCAATAGAGAGAGGTCGATAACTCAAGGTCACCTAGTAGTAAATGATCTGGTCATGACTCGAGCTGGGTGGTGTCTGTTTCTGTCCTTTCAAGCTGCTTCTCCAAATTAGTGCACTCCAGACAAGACCCAATCCCTAAACTCTGTGAAGACCAGAACAGAAAAATACCACCGAGCCCTGGGTTAAATTCTTACACACACACATCCAACAGTGGGACGTGGCATTCCTGCCACTGACTAGATCTGAGGCATGCTGCCTGTCTCTGAAGACAAGAAAGTTCAACTTCCTGTGTCATGCCAATGGATAGCGTGTTAATTCCCAGTGACTCAAAGGGCCAGTAATAAATTCCACTGGCTAGAGAGAAAAGCACACGTCTGAATACTAAAAGATGCCCAAGTTTTGCCCTAACTAGATCCCAGCAAGTCATTTCATCTTTGTGGCCTTGGTTTCCTCTTTCAAAAAACTGGAATACATGCAATAGTTTTTTAGCATATATTCTGTAATAGGCCCCCTTCCAGATACTGAAAACATGGCAGCGGACCAGACAAACAAGGTCCCTTCCCTCATGGCCCTTTTGTGCTATGCGGGGGACAGAAGCAATAGACAGTGAAAGGTAAGAGTTCCAGAGTATGATAGGCCTTTGAGAACAACAAACAAAGCAAGGTGATTTAGGGCGCGTGTTGGAATAGCATGCGGGCAGTGATTCTTCAGAGTGGACAGAGAAGCCTTCTTCAAGAAGAAGGCACATTAGCTGAGAGCTGCACAGTAAGGAGATCGCCATTTGGAAGAGAACAGTCAGGGAAAGAGCAGTTCACAAAGGGAACTGTCAGTACAAAGGTCCTCAGGCGGGAAACCCTCGTGATGTGTTCAAGACCCAGAAAGGAAGTCAGAGACTTCGCGGGTGGTCCAGAGGTTAAGAATCCTCTTTGCAATGCAGGGGACACAGGTTCAGTCCCTGATTGGGGAACTGAGATCCCACACGCCACTGGACAACTAAGCCTGGAGACCACAGCTACTGAGCCCGAAAGCTCTAGAGCCAGTGAGCCAAAACTAGAGAGTCCATGTACTGCAAGGAAAGGTCTGGCATGCCACAACTAAGAGCTGACACAGCCAAATTAACTGATTAATTACTTTTTAAAAAAGAAAGGAAGTAAATATGGATAGAACAGAGAAAGCTGAGTAGGCAAGGTAAAAAAGTGGTATAAAATGGCAGGGCCAGATCCCATGGGGCTTACAGGCCATTGTTAGTAATAGTGTCTGCCTTCCTGATCAGACATTATTGTAAGACTCAGATGGATAACATTTGAGATGGGAAGGAAAGTCCTCAAAACAGATACAGCTAGCCCAAGATTGTGTGGCACAATCCTAGGTCCTGTCAGCATTTTGTGTGTTCCCTTTTTTTTTGNGGAGGTGGGAGGGGGGTTTATGTTTGGGAGTTCGTGTAAAAAAATAAATAAATACAAAAAAAAATAAAAAAATCAAAAAATAAAAAAAATCAAAAAATAAAAAAAAAAAGCAAATGATCAATTCTGTCTTTAACATCTTTGTACTGCTTGCTACAACAAGGTGTTTTTTAATGAAGTGAATGTTCTATGAGAGGATCGAGATGATAAGCCTCTTGCCCTTTCAAAATCCTGTGAAGTGACAGAATAAACCCATATCACAATAAAACAGGAAAGAAAGCCATGTTGAGGAGTTCCTGAAAGCTAGAAAGCAGGTACGGTTGGATATAGTGAGAAACAGAACTGGAAGCAGTCACAAGCAATAGGGGAACAGGCTTAAGTAAGAGAGTTGAGTGGAGAGGGAGTCACTTGGAGCCACTTTGCCTGGGGAGTTTCACAGGCTACCTCTCCTTAGACTGAGTGGACCAGGGAATTTGGCCAAAGACTAAAGCACTGAGTGGGATACTTGGACTAAGTTGTAGGGGATACTGAAAGGTTACTGCTAAGTACCTTGAGTCAAGGCAGGGGGATCCTGCCAATACCCCGAAGACCAGACTTATCTGCATCTCCCACACAGGCTGTTGAAAAAGCATTTTCAAAACCAAAAGTAAACTGTCAGTAAGTCTTTGAATTATAGCAAAGTATTAATGCAGTGAAAGTGAGATATCAAACTTGAGAAAATGGAATTTGTGATATCCATAGGATAACAATACATAGCAAAATCAGATAAATGTGAAAACATTACATTTAGGAGATCTTGAAAAATTTTAAATTCTTTTACAAAAGTAACAAATGTTCCATGTGGCAGGTAGATTTCTAGAGTGACCTTCTCACCCTGGTTTCTCTGTAATCTCAGGAACTGGTGATTATGCTGTTGATGGCAAAGAGGATTTTGCAGATTCAATTAAGGTTACTAAACAGTTACTTTTGGAATTAATTAAAAGGAAGATTATACAAGTGGTTGCAGTTCAATCACATGAGCCCTTTAAAAGTAGAGCTTTTTCTCCAGCTGGAGGCAGAAGAATAATCCAGAACTCAGTGGAGCATCAATAGTACTTGGTCCACCATCGATGGCTTAAGCATGTGGGTAGGAAGCTTTATGGAAAGGACTAGAGAGGTGATCCTGGGATGCCAGACAGGCTGCTAGCTGACATTCATAAAGGAAATAAGGATTTTAAACTTATAGCCATGAGGAACTGGATTTTGCCAAGTTGGATGAGCTTTAAAGCAGATTATTTCTCAGTGCCTCCACAGGCAGAAAATTCCATTTTCTCAAGTGTTGTCTAACATGAGCTTTTACCTTGGCTGAAACTTTTATTTCAGCCTTATGAGACCCTAAGAAGAAAAGCTGAAATGTATGTCAGCTGATATTTTTCTAGATTTTCATGACTTAAAGCAAAGTCATTTAGGATGTACTGTTATTGCCACCAGTGTTCCCTACAGTTTAACATACTGTTAATGGATTTACTCTGAACACTGAAGACTTGAGTTTTGCATGTAGAACTGACCAAAATCAGTTGACATACACTTCAGATCACAAAGTGCCTACTAACTAACCTACAAGTCATTTTGCTAAAGCTGAATGGTATTCTAGTTCCTTAGTAATTGAAAAGAAAATATATCTTCAATAGGATGCTGCAACTTATACCTATAAATATATATAGTTTATTTTATCCAAATTAACACCCATGTTTATGTATAAGATATTCTACATATTATCCTTTGTTCCTAAAATGACTGGAAACACATCTTAAATTTAACCTGAGATTTGGCAGCCATATGTTTTTTTCAAGAAAATCTGTATTCTTATTGCCTACTATTTTGGTTTGGACACTTTTCATCTTTTAAACTTCAATACTGTCATATAACGAGTTTTCTTGCTCCAAGTTTTGCTACTCTAATCTTTATCTTACATGGATATAGAAGACTTTTTCTAAAAGTCCAATCTTGTTATTTTACTCCCCATTGAATGGCTACTATTTGACTGGAGGAAAGTTAAACTTTCTACTTTGGCTAGAACTGGCTTTTGCATTCCTTTCACTCCTCACTCCTCATCCTATTCAGAATTGTATCCCAGGCTACAAAAGCTCTCCAAAGTCATCATGCTTCTCCTTATTATTGCCTCCTTCTGTGGCATATTCAAGCTCCACTCTGGTTCCACAACTTTCTTGCCCTTCCTTATCTGTATGTCTGGGAAGATCCTATTGGTCTTTTAAATTTCAGTTCATGCACCACACTCTAGAAAAATACATGGTGAAATAGCTTATTTCTGAAAGAATCTTAGCCATAACTTTCTCTACAGATTTGATATACACTGTATTTATAACATTGTATAATTTATAATTTCATTTATAATTTTATAACATATTCCCCATTCCACATGGCTGCTGTAACTACATGATTTAGCAATTATGATATCATACAGTTACGATCACAAAAAGTTAGTCAAACATGACCAACTAATGAATATACTTATTCATGTGAGAGCATTTACATGTGGGAGTAATTGTTACTGCAATGGGACCCTATAGGTATCTTGATGATTAGGAGGTATCTATCAAATATCAGCAAAATAATAGAATGAATATTCATTATGATAAAAAAGCAATATTAATATCAAACAATTACATAGCACTTTCAATATGCTTATTTGTCACCCTGCTTATTTAACTTATATGCAGAGTACATCATGAGAAACGCTGGACTGGAAGAAACACAAGCTGGAATCAAGATTCCCGGAAGAAATATCAATAACCTCAGATATGCAGATGACACCACCCTTATGGCAGAAAGTGAAGAGGAGNTAACTTATATGCAGAGTACATCATGAGAAACGCTGGACTGGAAGAAACACAAGCTGGAATCAAGATTCCCGGAAGAAATATCAATAACCTCAGATATGCAGATGACACCACCCTTATGGCAGAAAGTGAAGAGGAGCTAAAAAGCCTCTTGATGAAAGTGAAAGAGGAGAACGAAAAAGTTGGCTTAAAGCTCAACATTCAGAAAACGAAGATCATGGCATCTGGTCCTATCACTTCACGGCAAATAGATGGGGAAACAGTGGAAACAGTGTCAGACTTTATTTTTGGGGGCTCCAAAATCACTGCAGATGGTGACTGCAACCATGAAATTAAAAGACGCTTACTCCTTGGAAGAAAAGTTATGACCAACCTAGATAGCATATTCAAAAGCAGAGACATTACTTTGCCGACTAAGGTCCGTCTAGTCAAGGCTATGGTTTTTCCTGTGGTCATGTATGGATGTGAGAGTTGGACTGTGAAGAAGGCTGAGCACCAAAGAATTGATGCTTTTGAACTGTGGTGTTGGAGAAGACTCTTGAGAGTCCCTTGGACTGCAAGGAGATCCAACCAGTCCATTCTGAAAGAGATCAGCTCTGGGATTTCTTTGGAAGGAATGATGCTAAAGCTGAAATTCCAGTACTTTGGCCACCTCATGTGAAGAGCTGACTCACTGGAAAAGACTCTGATGCTGGGAGGGATGGGGCAGAAGGAGAAGGGGATGACCGAGGATGAGATGGCTGGATGGCATCACGGACTTGATGGGCCTGAGTCTGAGAGAACTCCGGGAGATGATGATGGACGGGGAGGCGTGGGGTGTTACGATTCATGGGGTCGCAAAGAGTCAGACACAACTGAGCGACTGAACTGAACTGAATATCAAACAATTACATAGCACTTTCAATATGCTTAGGCACAATCTAAGCACTTTATGTGTATTGACTTTTTGAAGTCTTTAAATTCCATTCTCTTACTTGAAGATACAGTTCTGTGGCATTCGTCAGTTTAAGTAGTACTTTGACTAGTACTAGGGCTTTCCTGATGGTTCAGTTGGTAAAGCATCCACCTGCAGTGCAGGAGATCCCGGTTTGAGGTTTGATTCCTGGGTCAGGAATATCCCCTGGAGAAGGGAAAGGCTACCCACTCAAGTATTCTTGAGCTTCCCTTGTGGCTCAGATGGTAAAGGATCCGCTTGCAATATGGGAGACCTGGGTTTGATCCCTGTGTTGGGAGGATCCCCTGTAGAAGGGAATGGCTACCCACTTCAGTATTCTGGCCTGGAGAATTCCATGGACTGTATAGTCCCATGGGTCACAAAGAGTCAGACATGACTGAGACACTCTCACTTTCACTTTGAATAGTATTTGACTATAGTAGATGTTGGTCATATAAATGAACTATATATTTGGAGATATATAAAGGCTGCTGCTAATTAAGTCTTCGACACATTACTATGAATTAAATTTTGTCTTAGTTTAGTGCCTATATTTCTAGTCCAGTGTAGCCCAATTTAAAGTAATCTGTGCTCAATGTAACGTGGCAACCTTGAAAGGAGGGGAGTTTGGGGGAAGAATGGATACATGTATATGTGTGACCCGAGTCTCTTTGCTGTCCACCTGAAACTATTGCATTATTAATTGGCTATACTCCAATACAAAATAAAAATTAAGATAAAATTAAAAATACTTATTCAAACTGGAAAAATAATTTGTAATATTCTAGAGAACAGAGTTTTTTTTGCTTATTTTTAAAATTGTGATTACTATAATCTTACTACAAAGATATACTTAATTCAATAGACATGTCGGGTAGAAAGCATTTTATTTTTTACATATGGAGATGCATTGTTTTTTCTTTGTTTCAACATTATATAAAATAATTTATTTTATTATGCTTTGATTTATCCCTAATTATTTGTATGCATGTTTTCTTATTGTATTGTTGGTTCCAGAGAGTAACAATCTAGGTCTAAGTCTATGCCTTACCCACCTTTTCATCCCTACATAGAACCTAGATATAACATGATAAGAAGAGAGACTATAAAGTAGAATTGAGCTGTGCTGTGCTTAGTCACTCAGGTATGTCTAACTCTTTGTGACCTCATGGACTGTAGCCCCTCAGGCTTCTCTGTCCACAGGGATTTCCTAGGCAAAAATACTGGAGTGAGTTGCCATGCCCTCCTTCAGGAGATCTTCCCAACCCAGGAATCGAACCCAGGTCTCCCTCATTGCAGGCAGATTCTTTACTGACTTACCTACCAGAGAAGATCTGAGATGTAATCCCAGGTCTGCCAGGAAGTAACTCTGCTACTTTCATTAAATTTTTTTTTTTTCTGGGATTCAGTTTATTCTAAAGTGAATAAATGCTTGGGGTTAAATCTTCTCAAAATTTCTCTCTTGTTCTAATATTCTATTATTCAATGAGACAATTGTTTCTGTTAAAGTTAGTCATATTTATGATTGAATCATAGTTATTTGTGGAGAAGGCAATGGCAACCCACTCCAGTACTCTTGCCTGGAAAATCCCATGGACAGAGGAGCCTGGTGGGCTGCAGTCCATGGGGTCACTAAGAGTCGGACATGACTGAAGTGACTTAGCAGCAGCAGCACCAGCATAGTTATTTGACTAGAACTTAGAATTCTTTTTACAAATCTTGTTTCTATATAATAATAATACTAATAATTCATTAAGATTAGAATCTTCAAGTATGGGCACATAGGGAGCCAACTAAAGATATGTTATGCAGCATTCTTTGCTGTTGCTATTTCTGGTCTGGTGACTACATTTTAGCCAATGGGATATTAATAGAAGCAACATGTTCATTTCCTAGTTTGTCCCATGAAAAGGAATGAACATGCTCATCATTTTTTCCTCACTCCCTCCTGAAGAATGGTATACCAACTTAGTGATGAATTATGCAGATAAGAGCAACATTCAAGAAGAGGTCATTAACAAAATGGGGAAATGTAAGGTCCCAACCTAGCATTCAGTCTATTGTACCTTCACTCTTACATACAGTTGACCCTTGACAATGTGAGCATTAGGGGGACCCTCTGTGTAGTCCAAACTCATAACTTATAGCTGGCCCTCAGTTCTGAGTCTATGGATTCAGCCAACCTCAGATCACATAGTATTTACTATTGAAAAAAAAATGTCCACATGTAAGTGGAACTGTGCAGTTCAAACCTGTAAGAGTCAATTGTAACCTATCACATACAAAACAGAGAAATAAGTGCTATCATAACGAGCTAGTGTTATATCAGCTAAATCAGTATTCTGACTTATATTTGAGGCCTAATAAAACTCAGCAGACTTATAATTGGAACAAGTATCTGTAAAGCATCTTGAACTATTGATGTACCAATAGACCATCATGTTACTCATTTATATTGAAGATGATATGCTAGATAGATGAAGTGATCAGGGAGCAGTAAATATTCTAGATGCCCCAGTGGGATTTATGCAGGCCAAAGGATGAGAGATAAACTCTGTTAATGTTTAGGGGCCTGACACATTACTGAAATTGCTGGGAGACTGAATTTCATCATATCAGACTATCCTTTCTAAAGTGAGAGGTTTCTTTTAACATTTACCACCATGAAAAAGTCACCAGGTTTCATGATGCTTTTGGATTTTGAAGTCAACTTATACCACGATTAGGTATGCTACTTCAATACTTTTACTGAGCAATTGATAAAAACCGTTAGTTTGAGAAGACCTGAAGTTATTGCTAGAACCACATATTCAGCAGGCAAGCCTGCAGTTCAAGTTGCCCTGTTACTTGGGCCTCATGTCCCCATAGATCATGGTGCCATACTACAGTCTGTGGGCCCAGTCTGGCCCATCATCTGTTTATGTGTGGACTGTGAGCTAACATTACTTTGCCGACATAGGTCCATCTAATCAAAGGTGTTGTTTTTCCAGTAGTCATGTATGTGAGATTTGGACTATAAAGGAAGCTGAGCATTGAAGAATTGATGTTTTTGAACTTTGGTGTTGGAGAAGACTCTTGAGAGTCCCTTGGACTGCAAGGAGATCCACCCAGTCTATCCTAAAGGAAATCAGTCCTGAATATTCATTGGAAGAACTGCTGCTGAAGCTGAAACTCCAATACTTTGGCCAGTTGATGCAAAGAACTGACTCATTGGAAAAGACCCTGATGCTGGGAATAATTGAAGGCAGGAGGAGAAGGGGACAACAGAGGATGAGATGGTTGGATGGCATCATCGACTCGATGGACATGAGTTTGAATAAGCTCCAGGAGCTGGTGATGGACAGGGAGGCTGGTGTGCTGCAGTCCATGGGGTCACAAAAAGTAGGACAGGACTAAGTGACTGAACTGAACTGAACTGAACTGTGAGCTAAGAATAAATTCTACATTTTTAAAATAGTTGAAACAAATATCAAGAGTAATATTTCATGACTTGTGAAAATTACATGAAATCTAAATTGCACACCCACAGAGCAAATTTTGTTGGACTAGAGCTACAGTCCTTCTTTCACTTATTGTCTACAGAAGCTTTTGTGCTATAATGGCAAAGATGATAGCTGTGACAGAAATTGTATGGCCCATGAAGCCTTAAATATTTACTATTTGTCCCTTTATAGAAAAGCTGACACTCCCTGCAGTATTAAACACACAAACAAAACAGAAACTTGTAATGGAGCCTCTGGCAGAGCTTAAGAGGCAACCATGGCTCAGATTCAGTTTGAGTCTTAAACTATGGTCATACTCTCCTTTCAGGGATTAAATTTGTGTGGATTCAACATCATAGATGTCCCCTCATGCAGATGGATCTAGATATTTCCAGCATTAAATGTCCCATCTGCCAACCTCAAAAGTCATTGGAAAAGTGACTCTTGGGTTGTTTTAGAATCCAAACTCCTGATAATAAAGCACCAGAGAAATGCATGAACTAAAGTGCCTGTAATGATTTGAGGATGATCTAATTCACTAAGTTAAACAATGGTGTATAGTTCAACATTCCAGTGAAAACTAAAGGTGAAATGTCTAATAACAAAACAAAGATGAATCGGAGGAAACAAGTACAATGAAAAAACAGGTACCTTAGACACCCCGTGTAACTGTTCCTCCTTCATATCATGTCTCAGGCTTCGCGAGGAATTCTCTATCAGCACCTGGCATTGCAAGGGAAAGCAGTCACTGGCGTGGCACATGACAGCACCCAGCGGTGGGTAGCCCGCTGTATTATGTATTATGTATTATGTATTATGTATTATGTATTATGGCCCTACTCAGGGAACAACTAAAAGTTTCAGTAGAGGGAAATCCTCCTAGTGGACAAACTTGGAGCAGCACCTCTATTTGTCTCATGTAAAGGGAGAGACTGTAAAGGGTAAGAGTTGGATCATAAAGAAGGCTGAGTGCTGAAGAATTGATGCTTTCAGATTGTGATGCTGGAAAAGACTCTTGAAAGTCCTTTGGACTGCAAGGAGATCAAGCCAGTCAATCCTAAAGGAAGTTAGTCCTGAATATTCGTTGGAAGGACTGATGCTGAAGCCGAAGCTCCAATACTTTGGCCACCTGATGTGAAGAGCCAGCTCATTGGAAAAGACCCTGATGCTGGGAAAGATTGAAGGCAGGAGGAGAAGTGGGCAGCAGAGGATGAGATGATTGGATGACATCACTGACTCAATGAACATGAGTTTGAGCGTAACTCTGGGAAAAAGTGAAGGACAGGGAAGCCTGCTGCGCTGCAGTCCATGGGATCGCAAAAGTCAGACACAATTTAGTGACTGAACAACAACATGCTAGCTAATGAGTTGGATGAATCTGTCAAGGCTTTGAAAAGAACAGGATTTGCAAGACTTCTATTAAGTCTGGACAAGATGTAATTGAACCAACTTCTTGGTATAGGTATCAATGATGAAGGGAATTGTGTTTGTTATAAATGATCATCAGAGTAGATTCAATTCAGAGAAAGTTTTAAGCAAAAGGATGGAGACTATGTCCCTTCAGATGATTTCACTGACTCTTTCCCAAGTATCTTTCGGCTTGCTTGATAGAGCCACATATGAAGTCGTCATGGGGTTTGGCATAAAATTCATGCATGTTGTCGGTGGCTTAGTATTATCCTCGCCGAAAGGCTAATGCTCATCACCTGATAGTGTATGATTTCCCAAGAAAATAGCTATCCAGCTGGTAGCAGGTTAATTACATTGTCCCCAGGGATAGCTAGCTAGATAGATGCAAACATGCCTTCCTATTTGTAATACTTCTGCCAATGACACTATTCACAGACTTTCAGATATCTTTTCTCTAACATGGCACATGGCACAGTGATGTTAATCACTGCCAATGAGTGTATGCTATTCATTTGTATGGCAAAGAAGTGAAGCAATGAGCTGGCATCCGTGAAATTTACTTAGCACACACTCATGATTCAATTGCAGCTGGCTTTATAGAATAGTGAAACAGCCTGCTGAAAGTTTAGTTACAGCACTGACTGGCAGACAAGTCTCTTTAAGGTCACGACATTCTCCATTTACCATGTAGTATATGCCATAAACCAAAAGACACTCCAGTTCTCCCTTTACTATAGCTAGAGTACTTAGATTAGGGAAACTATGGGGTTAGAGATGGGGGTGTTCTTTTTTTACTATTACATACAGTAAATCACTGGAAGAATTTTTGCTTTCTGTTTCCATGACCTTTATTTTAGTGGCTTTAAACATCCTGATCTCCAAGGTAGAAATTCTACTAGGGAACAAAGTTTTATGCTCCTTTAAAAAAAAATACCAAAAATTGAAATTGCTCTCTTGCTCATCATGTCATGCAGAGAAAAGGGTCAGCATCCTGATGAAGAGATTGATCTTCATTACCAAGGAGAAAGCAACTGGCTTCTGTGACACAATATGACAAGAAAGACAGTGTTTGAAACCAGAGGATTCACTGAATTTTCAGTACCTTTTAGCATTTTACCTTACAGTAGTTAATGGAACACTCAGGAGTCTAATAAAGATGGGGCCAAGAGGACTCAGATTTCAAGAATCAAGGTTTGAGTCACTCCACTTGATAAAGAATTGCATCCATTCTAAGTAATTGCATAGGGTAAAAGGAACAATAAATGGATGTTGAAAGACAGCAGGTATAGAAATGGGACTGTTAAAGCCAGGTTTCATATTAATTCTTTCTCTCCCTCTGTGCTATGAAATGGTGGTGGTTAAAAACTCATACTTTAGGGGGAAATTTATCTGCAGTGCTGTCATATTATGATGAAATGAGAGCTTAGGATATTTTGTATTGGTACACACGTTTTTCATCAAGAAAAGGAATGAGAGTAGTTATTGAGAGGCAAAGAGGGTGGACTGAGTTGAATATTTGTATTTGCATCTCCAGGTCTTCTCTTCATCCTTTTCCACCTTATCCTGTTTCCCAGGAAATTAACTTTATAGAATGCACCAATGGGCTCCTTTCCCATAGGGTTGGGTTTAAGCAGCAGGAAACACTTGTAAAGATAGGATGGAAGGAGGACATTAAGACTGGTGTACACGTTAAACTGACTCCTGCTGAGTCTGTTAAACACCACAGCTCCTCCCCAGGAGCCCACTCTTCCAACTAGAACTACATTTCCCAGTTCTAGTAACTGAGCAATCCTTTTACCTCTCAGATATATGACTACTAACAGTTCTCGCTAGCCCCAGGTGGGCTTCATCCAAACTTTTTGGTTTGCTGAATTGCTCATACTTTGTAAATAGTCTTTTGACTAATATGTCTTCAGATATATTTTAAATATACCCTGTTTGTGAGTGAAATCTGTTTCCTGTGGAGAGCCTAGATGATAGAGTGATGCAATGTTAAATGTTAGATATTATTTTTTCTTCTACCTCTTAAGTCTAAAATATTAAAAGTTCCAGATGAAATAGATGTCATTGTCTCAGAAAATGTCACCAATATCGTTATTTCCCTATGGCAATTCAGTCCTAGTTTTGATGAAAGGGTAATATGAGAATAAATGGATTTTCTTTGTCTTTTTGTCTTTAGTGCATGCTTCAGAAAAATGACCTTTAGAATCAGTGCACTGGAATATAAATGCAAACTGCCTTTAAACATTTTTGACAAACTAAGTGCACTCAAAGCCTTTACTGATGGGTAAAAACAAGTTGGTTAAATAATTTATACTTAATAGTCACTAATAATTATGGTTACCTCTGTGCGGCTTTGATTTTCCTCTTACTGCATATCTGTGAAGAATTTTAAACAATTTACTCAAGTGATGAAATTTTATATGGATGAGAAATACATTATGACATATCAAAATAAAAATGAATAATCTAAGTTTAGTCATAGATTTGGATCACCCTGATAGTTATTTGTAGTAAACCTGACTAAATGATAAAGAAACACAATCAATAAATATATCCAAGTAATTCTTAACTGGGAAATAAAACTGCATGTCATAGTAATTTGTGCCAATGTTTTAATCATTTCTACAGGGTAATGATATACCTTTACAATTTTGTAATTTTCCCCCCTTTTTTTATTATTGCATCATTTCATTTTTATATCTTTGGTAATGTTAATAAACACTTTTTAACATGGAACCCATATATATATGTGTGTGTGTATATATATGTGTGTGTGTGTATATATATATGTATATATATATCACTGCATAATATGGTTTCAAGTACTGGAGAGTTTGTCCACAAAATAAAACCCTTTTTTACTTTATAACTTCAGCATGTTTTTTCACATATATATTTACATTTGAAAATGTCAGTTGGTAAGCATATATGGGATATTTTCTAAAATATATCATGAAACTGATAATTACATTTTTAAGAGAATCAACATGATAATTCACAATGGTCATTAAAACTGTTCTCTTAAAGCCATACTGAGTGAGGCAAATTAGACAGCGAAGGAAAAATACTGCATGACATACCTTATATGTGGAATCTAAATACAAATGATACAAATGATCTTACTTCCAAAACAGAAAGAGACTCACAGACTTGAAAGGATAGTTAGGGAGTTTAGGATGGTCATGTACACACTGCTATACTTAAAATGGATAACCAACAAGGACCTATTGCTAGCACATGGATCTCTGCTCAATGTTATGTGTCGACAGCCTGGATGGGAGAAGGGATTTTGGGGGAGAATGGATACATGCATATGTATGGCTGAATCTCTTCCCTGTTCACTGGAAACTAAAACAACACTGTTAACCAGCTATAACCCAACAAAATAAAAAGTACAATGTTCTCTTTAGCATCTTTTTGAGATAGGGTTGTTAAGTAGCCTGTAAGGATGTTCTGGCATCAGCAAGTAGCAGTTTTGTATGGATTTACTTCTAGAAAATGGAAAAATACAACTAGCAAAATCTTTCATAAAGTATTTATGAAAGGAGGTTCAGACAAGGGAGATATTGAGAAACCTAAGAAACTCAATCAACATAGTGCTTTCAGAGAAAGAAATGTTTTTATAAAGTTTTCTAATGTAAAAATAATTCAAATATCAAGTGAGATTTCCTGCCACCACCCCTAGCAGATTAGATTATACTAACTTCCTCCTCTCCCCCACCCCTAATGTCCCACCTACTCCTCTTGGACATTCAAAATGCATGATGTCACAGGGCTAGCTAGTAAGACAGCCTATTTTCTGGGAGTTTAATTTTCTTCTGGTTCAAAATCCTTTCTATTTGATTGGTTCAATTTCTGGATCATCTTATAAGTTGTTCCTACTACTAGGCTTGCCATACTTAACAAATAGAAACACAACATTTAAGTTAAATTTGAATTTCAGATAAAAGTGATTATTATTATTATTTTTTCTACTGTAAGTCTGTCTCATGCAATATTTAGGACAGGCCTGTACAAAAGATTTATTTATTATTTATTTGTTACATTTAACTGAGTGTCTTTATTTTATCTGACAATCTTACCTATTGCATACGAGATAGTTCTTGATGAAATTCAGCTTCTTTTCATTAGTTCCTCCTTCAATCTCCTCCCAAGTGCAATATAACTTTTTTTCACAGATAGTTTCCATTGAATGGGCTTCCCTGGGCTCAGTGGTATAGAACCTGCCTGCCAATGCAGGAGACATGAATTCAAACCCTGGGCTGGAAAGATCTCCTGCAGAAGGAAATGGCAACCCACTCCAGTATTCTTGCCTGGGAAATCCCATGGACAGAGCAGTCTGGCGGGCTACAGTCCACGGGGTCTCAAAAGGGTTGGACATGACTTAGCGACTAAACAACAGCAGCAACAGTTTCCATTGAAGTTTTGGGAAAGCTACAGAAAAAAAGTATGAATGATAGGAGATATTGTAAAATACAATTTATTTTTTAACCCCTAACATAAAAATAAAATTCATTGTTCTTTGTCATCAGTGTATACATTTTTAATCAATATCGATTGATACTTGATTACAAAAAAGCAGAGTTTCTTAAGTGCAACTTTGAGTAAATTTAGAATGTCTATATCTTGTTTCCTCATATACAGCATAAAAAGATCAATTATTTATATGAATGGCTTGTAGATCTATCTATAAAATTTAAAGTTGCATTAAGATTTTGGAGACAACTTATAAATACCTATTAATTTGTATATTAAAGGATATGAGACTTCTAACACTATGGAAGAGCTTCCCTATTGGCTCAGATGGTAAAGAATCTTCCTGCAATGCAGGAGACCCAGATTTGATCCTGTCTCTTATACACATCTTAAAATTTAAAGTTGCATTAAGATTTTGGAGACAACTTATAAATACCTATTAATTTTAAGAAATAAGAATTTTTTTCCTTGTCGTTGAAGAAAGAAGTAGAATAGCTGACCTAATGAAATAAAGAAAGAATGGTTGGAAAATATTTATCTGGAAAAAGCTAATATTACCTTGAGATCTGATTTTTTTCCCCAGTATTCCCTACCTCTAGTATTCCCACCTCTGTCAACCAGTGGAATAAGCCTCAACTTTGTAACTGAGGACACTGTCTCAGCATTCCATTGGTTTTACAGATTTTATAGTTTTTAACTTTTCTGAGCCCTAATTAATTTTCAGAGTCTGATATTTTAATCAGGAATTTGCTCATATGAATCTTTGTCACTGAGGCCATCTCTTATCACTCTATGAATATAGCAAATCAAATGTACACTTTATTTTTCTCACTGGCATGTATCATCATCTCTCACATCACTGGCCATTCATATATTAATTTGTTTATTTTTATTGCCTATCTCTTCACACCAGAAGGTAGTCACCACAATGACCAGGCTTTTGCCTGTCATTTCCTATGCTGTATCTCCAGCATTTCAAAGAACTCCTAGCACATATAAGAATACAAAATATATTTGTTGACTGAAAGGTAAGCCTTACCTGTTTCCATATATCATAAGAGGCTGCACCAACTTCCAGAAGATTTTTCTGTAGCTTTAAAGGTATACTGCATAGAAAGAATTAGGATAGTGTAGTCTGATATTTTAATCAGGAATTTGCTCATATGAATCTTTGTCACTGAGGCCATCTCTTATCACTCTATGAATATAGCAAATCAAATGTACACTTTATTTTTCTCACTGGCATGTATCATCATCTCTTACATCACTGGCCATTCATATATTAATTTGTTTATTTTTATTGCCTATCTCTTCACACCAGAAGGTAGTCACCACAATGACCAGGCTTTTGCCTGTCATTTCCTATGCTGTATCTCCAGCATTTCAAAGAACTCCTAGCACATATAAGAATACAAAATATATTTGTTGACTGAAAGGTAAGCCTTACCTGTTTCCATATATCATAAGAGGCTGCACCAACTTCCAGAAGATTTTTCTGTAGCTTTAAAGGTATACTGCATAGAAAGAATTAGGATAGTGCCTGGCTCCTGTATGCACGAAATTAATGATTAATTTTATTGTTACTAACCCAGAGCACACTCCCTAACATGTAGTAATAAATTAATGGATTTTAATACTCTTTCTTTTCCTTCTCAATTTCTTTGATTTATCTTCTATGTTGAGTATTAGCTTCTCTTATTAACCCTGAACAGAAGCAAGGAAATGCAAGAAGATACAAAGAACAATGAAAACTCTAAATTTACAAAATATTAATAACAATGTGTATTGCTGGAATTGCATAAATATAAATGAGAATGCTTGGCAACACTAGAAAAATGGTTGCAGGGGTGTCTATAATGTCACATTGTTTTAAAATTTTACCTTTTTGAGGGTAGCAGGGAAAGTATTCATATGTATTAAATCTTACTAAGTCAAAGATTCTTTGTTATTGTCTTTGAGTAATAAAATAGAAAAAGAGCTTGCAACTAACAACCTTATAGAGATGAAAAATAAATTTAAAATAACTTTATCAGTTCAAAAGTGGGCAAGAAGCAGGAGGAAAAAGAAGTAATATAATAGATATCCATTCTAAAGGAAATCAATCCTGAATAGTCATTGGAAGGATTGATGCTGAAGCTGAAGTTCCAGTATTTGGCCAGCTGATGCATAGGGCTGCCTCATTAGAAAAGGCCCTGATGCTGGGAAAGATTGAAGGCAGGAGAAGAGGACAACAGAGGACAAGATATTTGGATGACATCACCGACTCAACGAACGTGAGTCTGAGCAAGCACCGGGAAATGGTGAAGGACAGGGAAGTCTGGCATGCTGCAATCCATGGGGTCACAGAGAGTCGGACACACCTGAGGGATTGAACAACAACAATAGATATACATAAATCCAAATGTATAAACAAATCCAGTAATTTGATGAGAAATAAATAAAAATTGTTATTCAGGGTTTAAAAATAGAATCTAAATATAGGCTGCTTTAATAAGACACCTGACATTTAAAAATAAAGGAAATATTATTATGAAAGGACGGCAAATGTGCCAAAACAAAATGAAAAAAAACAAGAAAATTGGTATAGTTATGTTAATGGCAAAGATGACTTTAGTGCAGTAAGAATTACTGGAGCTGTAGAAAGATATTCCAGCATGATAATAGGGTCAACGTGCCAGGAGGATCGTCAATTTCAGTTTATATGTATATCATAACCTAGGTTTAAACTACGTAAAGCAAAAATTAATAGACATAAAAAGAAATAAACACTACCACAGATGTATTGGGGAACTTTTCATGTAATCCTCTCAGTAATAGAACAAGAACACAAAAACACTAATGCTATAGAAGATGAGACAAAATTAGTTTTAAAAATTTGTGGCAGATTCATGTTGATGTATTGGCAAAACCAATACAATATTGTAAAGTAATTAACTTCCAATTAAAATAAATAAATTTATATTAAAAAACATTTTTATTTACACACAGGATAAAAAAAAATTGAACCTAAAACTAACATACAGAATACATCCAGTAACAACTGATGGATGTATGTTCTTTCCAAGTATGCTAGGAACATTTGCCAAAACTGATTATAGGCATAATAAAGCATGCATCAATACATTTAAAAGATCTCATATAATACAGAATACATTTTCTGGCCACAGTGAAGGCAATAACAACAACAAATATAACTGAAAAATCCTCAAATGTCTAAAAAAATAGCAAAATCTAAATAACTTGGGTCTAAAAGAAATCATAATGGAAATTTCATATACTTGGAACTGTAGGATAATGAATATGAGGCTTGGTGACCTTTTTGGATGCAATGAAGATATACTTTTAGAAAAAAATATAATGTGTCAGTGAATATGTTAGATACAATTTAAGTAGTAGCTTTGAAGACTTCTAGCAAATTCTGTGTTGCTACTAGGAAGTAGAAAACACAGAGAAAAATTAAAATATGTGTTTGCTTGTGTGTGTGTGTGTATATGTGTGTGTGTATTTTAACATATTAGAGAGCTGATGAAGCAACCTGGACTTAAAAGGAAAAACCATTCCCAAGAAGCAAAACCATTTGGAGAGGTATGACAATATTCTGCAGTTGTTTTTGTTCATTTGTTTTTCTCCCATTTGAGTGTGAAGTATAAGCCTAAGGTGCACACAGACTGAGATGAGGTGTTCAAGACTCTGAAGACCAACATGCATCAGGGAATCTCATGGGGACAGAATGACCAGAAAAGGAGAAATTAGACCCGGGTTGTTGGGGAGATCCCCTGAAGAAGAAAACGGCAACCCACTCCAGTATTCTTGCCTGAATATCTCACAGATGGAGGAGCCTGGCGGGCTACAGTCCATGGGGTTGCAAAGAGTCAGACACTGAGCAATTAATACAGAATATACATAACATAGAGCATTTTTGAATTAGGATCAAGGTGTAAGTGTAAACAAAAAGACAGAGAGAGAGAGGAAGAGAACTGACTCCCAAGCTCTTCAGCTTTTCCATTGGTGATATTTACTGAGTTTTAAAGTCAAAGGGACCATCTAGAAGGCTAAGACGAAATCTTACACAAACTAAACACTTCCAGTTTTTAGGCCCTCATATACTGTGCTTGGAAGTCACTACTCCACATCCTAATAAGTAAAACACTAAATAGACGAAGATACCAACTCTTGTTGTGTCCAAAAGGGAGGAAAGGGTAAGGGCAGACCAGGACCCTAAAGATTAGAGCAAAGGAAAGTGAAAGTGTCAGTCTCAGTCCTGTCCTGACTCCGTGATCACATGGACTCCCAGAGCTCAGACTCAAGGAAACCACTGTGGGATCAAAGCCACAGCAGGAAGACCTGAACTATATCACTGACAAACTGCTGGGGACATGGTGTGGGCAATGTTGAGAGTTTAAAAAGTCCAGCGGGGTGTTTCATGGGAGGGTCCCCAAAATACTGTGAGACTTACCTTCAGGAGTTCAGGCAGGTTCCCACCCACAGTAAATATCAGAGAAAAAAAAAATCCCACTGAGTTTCATGCAAGAGGATGGAAAAAGGAACCATTTTTAAATATACCAAAGCACTCTTAACACGACCTATCCCCAGGAGAAACTAGTTAACCAGAGCCTAACCTGCAGGGGTATTTTCAGACCCTAACTACCCTGGGGGAAGATAAGTATCTAAACCCCTTCCTCACTCTAGCCTGCTATCTTGCCTAATTAGGGAGAAAAAAATCCTGTGAAACATTTGTGATCTCCCTAGGCCAGAGGCATACACTCACTGAAAGACTGAGACCTAACCATAGGATTGTAGAATGTTTTCTCTCCCTATATACCAGCACATTGCTAAAGGCTCATATGCAGAAATTCCTCTTGCCTGGTACACTATATCCAACTACCAAGGAAAAATTCTAAGGCATACCAAAAGACAAAAAGGAAGTAAAAACCTCCAACCTTCCCCACCCCACAATTTGAAGAGGCAGAGCAAGCATCAGCACCAGACATGACAGGTATGCTGGAATTACTATACTGAAAATTTTTAATTAGGATTCATATGCGGGTGTCCCTGGTGGCTCAGACAGTAAAGAATCTGCTTGCAGTGCAACAAACAAAGGAGACGTGGGTTCGATCCCTGGGTTAGGAAGATCCCCTGGAGAAGGGCGTTGTAACCCTCTCCAGTATTCTTGCTGGGAAAATCCCTTGGACAGAAGAGTCTGGGTGGCTATGGTCCATGGGGGTCGCACAGAGTCGGATACGACTGAAGCAACTGAGCACACACACAGCTGTGCAGGAACAGATGAACAGTGTCAGCAGAGAGATGGAATCCTAAGGAAGAACCAAAACAGAAAAAAAAAAAAAAATGCTAAGAACAAAAACTCTGTAACAGAAATAATGAATGCCTCTGATGGGCTTAAGGACTTCCCTGTAGCTCAAACAGTTAAGAATCTGCCTACAATGCAGGAGAGCTGGGTTCGATCTCTGGGTCAGGAAGATCCTCTGGAGAAGTGAATGGTAAACCGCTTAAGTATTCTTGTCTGGAGAATCCCATGGACAAAGAAGCCTGGTGGGCTACAGTCCATGGGGTTGCAGAGAGTCGGACATGCCTGCTGCTGCTGCTAAGTCACTTCAGTCGTGTCCGACTCTGTGTGACCCCATAGATGGCAGCCCACCAGGCTCCCCCATCCCTGGGATTCTCCAGGCAAGAATACTGGAGTGGGTTGCCATTTCCTTCTCCACGGACATGCCTGAGTGACTAACGATTTACTTCACTGATCTGCTTATTAATAGATCAAGCAAGGCTGAGCACAGTCAAATGGAGTTTTCAGCAGGTGCTTAGCAATGATGAATGAAATAATAGTTGAGGCCAGGGGAGGAAGAGGAGACTTTGAAAGACCAAAAATCTAAGGCGAGACCCCTCAAGGTTATGACCTAGGAACAGGTTAAGCAGACCAGAGCTAAAGGACTTATGAAAGTGACAACCTAGACTCAAGACAGGTCATACCAAATTGGATTAGTGTAATCAACTTCCTATCTTCCTAACAAGAGAAACAGAAAAGCTCCTTAAGAAAAGGTGCTATAGATGCCATACAAATGTTCTTTTTATAAGGTCTCGTATCACTCAAAACATAAACAAAACGTGTCAAGAGAAAGGACTAAATGGTTGAAAGTCAATAGGAGAAAATAAACACAAATAGTAAAAACAGACTCATTGTTGAAACAGATTTTAGAGTTATCAGATAAGGATTCTAAACATGAAAATGTAGTTATATATAGGAGAAGGAAATGAAATATGGAAAATTCCCCAAATAACTGAAATTTATAAAAAACATCAAAGTAAAGGGCTTCCTTGTGGCTCAGCTGGTAAAGAATTCACCTGCAATGCGGGAGACCAGGGTTCGATCCCTGGGTGGGAAAGATCCCCTGGAGAAGAGAAAGGCTACCCACTCCAGTATTTTGTCCTGGAGAATTCCATAGACTGTATAGTCCATGGGGTCGCAAAGAGTTGGATCAAAGTAAAAGACTGGTATTGAAAAATACAATAACCAGTATAGAATTCAATGCCTAGCTTTAACAGCAAATTAGTTGGAGAGAAATCTAGAATATAGATCAATGGAAAATATACAGGATAAAACATAGAAAGGAGAATAATTGAAGTTTCCAAAAATAAATTATGTGCATATGTGTGCATGCACACGTGTGTATATGTACCTATATCACCAAAATATCTAACATATCTGTAAAAGAGTTCCTAGAAGGAGAGAGAAAATTAGGCAAAATAATTTTTCAAGATTTGATTTAATCTAGGATTTCCCTAAACTGACAAAAAATGTCAGCCCATAAACCAAGAAACTACAAACTTCACTCATTACTGAATAAAACAGTCATGACTAGGCATACACTAGTCCAACTGTTGAGAACCAAAGACAAAGAAAGTATATTTTTAAAGCAGCAAGAGAAAAAAGATACATTGACCTTAAAATTGCAACACATAAGACCATGAACTGACTTTTAGAAAATTTGACAAAGCCAGAGGACTATATACTCATTAGAAAAGATTCTGATGCTGGGAGGGATTGGGGGCAGGAGGAGAAGGGACGACAGAGAATGAGATGGCTGGATGGCATCACTGACTCGATGGACGTGAGTCTGAGTGAACTCCGGGAGTTGGTGATGGACAGGGAGGCCTGGCGTGCTGCAATTCATGGGGTTGCAAAGAGTTGGACACAACTGAGTGACTGAACTGAACTGATATAATGCAATCATTAAAGTGAAAAATGGAAATACTCAGCAAACTAAAATTCTATGTCCAGAAAAAAGTTTTTAGAATGAAAGCAAAATGAAATGTTTTTAAGATGTATATATATATATATAGGNAGCCCGCCAGGCTTCTATGTCCATGGGGTTCTCTAGGCAAGAATACTGGAGTGGGTTGCTATGCCCTCCTCCAGGGGATCTTCCCCACCCAGGTATGGAACCTGCGTCCTCTGTGTCTTCTGCATTGCAGGCAGATTCTTTCCTGCTGGGCCACTAGGGAAGCCCATATATTGTACCTAAAAAATACTAAAAGGAATTCTCAGGCAGAACATGATTTGAGTCTGGAACAGAGAAATGTAAGAAATAATGAGGAGCAAAAAGATAAATTTGCTAAAACAGAAATAGGAATGAAAAGAAAACTCTAATTGTCCTGTATTTACTGAAGAAACTCAATTTGTGTTTTAAAACATCCTTATAAAACATCATAAGCTTCATATAGTTTTAGTGGTGATTTACTGAAAAATTTAAGATACAAATAACACCAATATTTTAAAAAGTTATTTTAGAGAATGGAAAAACAGAACACTTCCTACCCCAATTTACGAGGCCAGCATAATTTGAAACCAGAATCTAAGGAGTCATTGAAAGATGAAAAATTAGAAGCCAAGATTTCTCATGAAGTTAAATGCATAATTCTAAATAAAGTATTTATTTCAGCTCAGTTGCTCAGTCGTGTCCGACTCTTTGCGACCCCATGGACTGCAACACATCACGACTCCCTGTCCATCACCAGCTCTCAAACTCATGTCCAATGAGTCATTGATGCCATCCAAATAAACTATAAGCAAATGGAATTACTAGTACATAAAACATGAATATATACTATAATTTCTTTAGATTTCTTACATCAGTGTAAAACTTGGATTCACTGTCAAAACTCTACCACAGTAGCAACATACTGAAGAAAAATATGATTATTTTAAATACATATAAAAATTTTGTTTCAATGTTATATCATTTATATTTAAAAATAATCATCATATAATAATTATAAGGAACTTTCTTATATATGATTACAGTATCTAGAAAAACTAACAACACTACAATTTCTAGTGAAAATTTTGAAGAATGTCCCTTAAGACTGGGCAAAAAAGACACAGAAGCATGCACTCACCCCTGTTTTTCAACATGTCATGGGAGGTTCTGCTCAGGGCAATCCAACCAGAGAAAAATATGAGGCACAAGAATTAAAAAGCAAAAAGTAAAGTGGCCATTATTCACATAACACACTATATTCTTAGGAAAATAGAGAATAATATTACAAGCCACAAGAATTTATCTGTTCATCTGGCAAAGTATGTGGATACAAAGAAAGCAGAGAAAAAGAAAAGACAATAAAATCAAATACAAAATTACCATTTATAATAGTATTAAAAACTCCAAACATTTAGGAACATATCCAATGAAAGACGTCCAAAACCACTTCAAATGTCTAAACATTTTTATCCGAGAAACTGTAAAAGGCCTAAATAAGTGAAACCATGAACCACAATCATAATTTGAAAGATTCAATGTTGTAAATATGTCAATTTCCCTAAACTGATCAGTAAACTCAGCAATCCTAAACATAATTTGATATCCAGAACATATAAGAATACAAATCAGTTAGTTCTTAGCAAGCAACCAGATAGAAAAACAGGTGAAAGATTGGGACAGGCACTGTATAAAAAAATGTATTCAAAGAGTCAATAAATATCAGAAAAGGTGTTGAATATCATCAGTAATAAAGGATGTGCAAAATAAAAGCTAATATATAAACACATTTCCATTAAACTGGATGCTATTTTTTATGTAGTATCATCAATTGTTGGTAACAGCTATCATATGTTGCTGTCAGAAGTATAAATTAATATAACCATGTTGGAAATGTAACTATATCTTGAACACTAAGCATGTACACATATTATGACTCAATATTATAGTCCTGAATATACAGTCCAAGAATTATGCATATATGTTCACAATATGTATGCATAAAGAATATTCATAGCAATACAATTTGAAAGGACCCCAAAATAGAAAGAACCCTGATGCTTATCAATAGTAGAATGGATAAAGATACTGTGAGTGAGTGAGTGAAGTTGCTCAGTCGTGTCCAACTCTTTGCGACCCCATGGACCATAGCCTACTAGGCTCCTCTGTCCATGGGATTTTTCCAGGCAATAGTACTGGAGTGGATTGCCATTTCCTTCTCCAGGGGATCTTCCTGACCCAGGGATTGAACCTGGGTCTCCTGCATTGTAGACAGATGCTTTACCATCTGAGCCACCGTAGACCATTAAAAATAGATGGAAGTGAATAAATTACTGCATGGATTAGTCTGATAATATTAAGCTATATAAATTCACTTATATGAAGCTGAAAATTAGCAAACCTAAATCATTAGGCTAAAGAAGGGTGTCTTTTGAGGGGAGACAGGGACTCTAAGCAGGACCATGGAGGATATGTGATAATGTTCTATTTCTTGATCTGATTGTTGATCACATGAGTTAACTCAGTCATGAAAACTAATTTATCTGTACAGTTATTTTTGTACTTGTCTGAATGTAAATATAATTATTATATCAAATATTGTATTATGATTTAATAGAAACACTACTTTAAGTAATGACAAATCTAACCTCCTCAGTCTTTCTCACGTCTTATAATATCCAAATGATAATACCCTTAAGTTCTCATCTAATGAATTCATAGTTATTGCCGTCTTTTCCTAATGGTTTCTGCTTCCAATATTACTGAAAGTTCATAAGCTAACTTATATTGTTCCTTAAATCAGTACTCCTTGCCAAAGAAGAAAGTGAAGTGAAAGTGATTCAGTTGTGTCTGACTCTTTGTGACTCCATGGACTACATAGTCCATAGAATTCTCCAGGCCAGAATACTGGAGTGAGTAGCTTTTCCCTTCTTCACGGGAGCTTCCCAACCAGGGATCGAACCCAGGTCTCCTCCACTGCAGGTGGATTCTTTACCCGCTGAGCCGCCGGGGAAACCCAAGTATACTGGAAAGGGTAGCCTATCCCTTCTCCAGGGGATCTTCCCGACCCAGGAATTGAACCAGGGTCTCCTGCATTGCAGGCAGATTCTTTACCAACTGAACTATCAGGGAAGAAACTCACTATAATCGTTGTTTTGCTCTTAAATCATTCACAGCACACAGTGATCTCTCTTTCTTCAGAACCTCATCTTCAATGGAAAACTATGCTGTGATTGTTTCTCCATTAATACATTTTGTGAGAAGGACGTTGCCACTTTTTAAAATTTCTTAGCATCAGTATATTAAAGGATATGAGACTTCTAACACTATGGAAGAGCTTCCCTATTGGCTCAGATGGTAAAGAATCTTCCTGCAATGCAGGAGACCCAGATTTGATCCCCTGGGGGATGGCATGGCAACCCACTCCAGTATTCTTGCCTAAAGAATTCCATGGACAGAGGAGCCTGGTGGGCTGTAGTCTATGGGGTTGCAAAGAGTCAGACATGACTGAGCAACTAACATTAACACTATGAAAAACACCAAACACCATTATAACTATTTGTAAAAATGCATTTTCTAGCTATATCTGCTAGCCCATAATAAGTAGACGGTATTGTCACAGATGGGCTTCCCAGGTGGCACAGTGGTAAAGAACCTGTCTGTAATGCAGGAGATGTGGGTTTGATCCCTGGGTTGCAAAGATCCCCTGGAGAAGGAAATGGGAGCCCACTCCAGTATTCTTGCCTAGAGAACTTCATGGACAGAGGAGCCTGGTGGGCTACAGTCCATGGGGGTCACAAAGAGTCACATGGGACTTAGTAACTAAAAGAGCAACAACATGGTCACAGCTAGCTTGTCATCCGATTCAGCAGTTTATTTTTCCCCATTTATTAAAAAAAGAAGTATAGCTACCTCAGGGGAGTTGTTATGGCCTCTTCTTTTGCAAATGGCCTATTTCTTTGTCCATAGATATGAGAATGTATCCAATTCCTTTGTGAGATTTTAGCAACTTTGAGAAAATTTCACAAATAGTGAAAGATATTTCTGCCATTTCTCCTGAAAATATGCCACCAACTTTCCCTTACCTCTGCAGCCTAAAATCAAAATCAAATTCAGGTTCTCTGTTACAAAGTAAAAGTCCAGAGAGGTATGAAAAAATTCTGAAATGTGACTATGAATTCCAATAATCACTTGGTCTTTCCCATAGGAAGAGAAAGAAATTAGTGAAAATTAGATTTTACTGAGCTAATGAGGCACACAGGGAAAAGTTTAGATTTGCTTTCACTTTTTTATTGAAGCAAGCAATGTGAGATTGCAGCTAATTTTGCATTCACTTTCACCTAGTTAAGTCATAAATCAGATAAATGTAAAAGTCAACTGAAAATCCTGTAAGATAAAAGGGAAAAGAATCTAGCATTTCCTAGGCACCGGTTATTAATGTATCTGTTTTAATCTTCACAAAAAACTTATAAAATAAATATTATTAAACTTTTACAGATGAGTAAAAGTAGGTTTTGTAGACTTAAATACCACCCCCAGTTTCACAAAGCTAGGACATTACAGAACCAAGAGTCAAGATTTATGTTGTTATCATGCTAACCATGCTTCTGCTGCCCGATCATAGAATAAGTTCACTGTAACAAATGTTCACTTGATCTTTATTGCTAGGTGTATTTCATCTCTTTGTGATCTTTACCATTAAGTGTATTTTAATTTATGATACAAATCATTTTATTTTTTAATGGTTAATTTAAATTTTTATTATGCTATTTTAAAAAATATAAAATTTATCTTAATTGGAGGTTAATTACTTTACAGTATTGTATTGGTTTTAATTTGTGCCAAATCTTATTTCATGTGTGACCACATGGCAGCTTCTTTTCTGGAAAATATGTGCAATATCTTCAATTTATATCACAAGCTTTGGATTTTCTAAAGAGCAGAAAACACATTTAAAAATCAATTTTTGGCGACACACCTGGGATACAGTTTAAAAATATGTCTATAAAAACATTCATGTTCTTTTACACATGAATTACTGAGCAGGAAGGAAGAAACAACAAAATGAAATCTGGTAATAAACAATAATCAGTTCAGTTCAGTCGCTCAGTCGTGTCCAACTCTTTGCGACCCCATGAATCGCAGCATGCCAGGCCTCCCTGTCCATCACCAACTCCCAGAGTTCACTCAGACTCACGTCCATCGAGTCTGTGATGCCATCCAGCCATCTCATCCTCTGTCGTCCCCTTCTCCTCCTGCCCCCAATCCCTCCCAGCATCAGAGTCTTTTCCAATCAATCAGCTCTTCACATGAGGTGGCCAAAGTACTGGAGTTTCAACTTAAGCATCATTCCTTCCAAAGAAATCCCAGGGTTGCTCTCCTTCAGAATGGACTGGTTGGATCTCCTTGCAGTCCAAGGGACTCTCCGGAGTCTTCTCCAACACCACAGTTCAAAAGCATCAATTCTTCAGCACTCAGCCTTCTTCACAGTCCAACTCTTACATCCATACATGACTACAGGAAAAACCATAGCCTTGACTAGACAGACCTTAGTTGGCAAAGTAATGTCTCTGCTTTTGAATATGCTATCTCGGTTGGTCATAACTTTTCTTCCAAGGAGCAAAAGTTTTTTAAATTTCATGGCTGCAATCACCATCTGTAGCGATTTTGGAGCCCCCCAAAATAAAGTCTGACACTGTTTCCACTGTTTCCCCATCTATTTCCCATGAAGTGATGGGACCGCATGCCATGACCTTCGTTTTCTGAATGTTGAGCTTTAAGTCAACTTTTTCACTCTCCTCTTTCACTTTCAAACAAACGATAATACCATGAACCAAATAGATACCATACCCAATGCAGTCCATAGGGGGTACACAATGTAGGTAGAGATTAAGATGATGGCTTTTGAAATCAAGATGATCTGTGGATTACTATATTTCATTAAATTTGACACTTGATTGTAAAAACTAACATTACTTTTTGATGAAGAAAAAGTGCTAGTAGACAATCTTAAAACACCTTTGATTGTATTATGCATCCTGTCTTCAGGGGTGTTAGATTTGTGGGGTAGGGGAGAATGAATGCAGATTTGATGAAATGAGGAAGCTATATAAACTATAAACATTACAGAGTCTGAAACAAGAAAAAATTTATTCCTCACTACTAATGTGTGTAATGGGTGCTTCTTATTATGGCTCTCTTTTTGAGAACTGATTCAGGGATGCAGATTCTTTCTGTCTTGGGCCTGGTCCATCTTTAACATATGACTTCCAGGATGCTGGCAGTTATCTGCATCAGAAGGGTAGGAGGGAAAAGAACCTGGGTGATTATGTCTGAGAATTGTGTATGAATGAAGGTTGGGAATAAAATTTATCACTATATTCACATTTCCTTGTTGGAACTCAGCTACAGTGCCACAAAGCAAGCTGGGAAATTTCATCAAGCTATTTGTCCATGAAAAAAAGGAATTGAGTTTGGTGCAGAAATAAGCTGTACCATGACCTACCAAGTTAGTGTGCTCACCAGCATCCACAGCTCTCTCCACTCACAGACACATGCAAGACTGTTTATCAGCCTCACTCTTGTTGGATGGATCACTTAGTGGACACACCAAAGGCAGCTGCCCTAAGAAACACTCAGATCTACCTTGTACTCTCTGTGTGATAGATTTTAGCATTTATTGCTATAATCCTATGAGATGTGGCAATTTTCTCTTACTACTGCGGCATAATTTAGTCCAATGTGATTCATAAGCTCAGGTTCCTTATTTGTTAAATATAAGAGGTGGTGTGAATGGTAAGAACCTTCTTGCCAATGCAGAAGACATAAGAGAGGCAGGTTTGATGCTTGGGTGGGGAATTAATCCCTGAGCAACTAACACTTTCGCTTTTCATAACAATAATAACTTCACAGAGTAGTTGTGGGGACTAAATGTGGCATAATACATAAGCACTGACTATGTGTGTGCATGCTCAGTTGCTCAGTCATGTCCGACTTTTTGTGACTCCATGGACTGTAGCCGCTAGGCACCTCTTCCATGGGATTCTCCAGGCAAGAATACTGGAGTGAGTTGCTATGTCTTCTTCCAGGGGATTTTCCCAACCCAGGGATCGAACCTCTGTCTCTTGCATCTCTTTCATTGGCAGGCAGTTTCTTTACCACTGAGCCACTAGGGAAGCCCCAAACATTGAGTATAGTGCCTGGCATAGAGCAATGTAATCAACAGGTAAAATGTATTACTCTGATTTTCATAAAGTAGATAGAATCTTTCCTCTGATTTTACTTCCATCATATGTAAATATTTAAGTAATTAGCTTCACATTATACTTGCAAACTAATTTTTACTTAAATTACTTCATCTTTTAAATTTGCTGGGGAAGAAAATCCCCTAACATAGGCTTCAGATAAAATTAGAGTTGTTTTGGAACCTTTCATATGATAGTACATTAAGATGATCTGTTTACAGACACCAGGAAAAATGTTAGCAACTGTGTTAGCGTTCTGGTGCTTGACTTAGGATGGACACAAATTGACAGAAGTTTAGTTTTCAGCTACTCTAGAGAATTTATCTTACTCTCAAAACTTATTAAAGCTTTCAGAACCCATGAGAAAGAAGTGATTTGCTCTAGAAAAATGACAACATTTTTGAGTTTAAAGGAGGAAATGTCAATCCACTCCAATATTATTGCCTGGAGAGTCCCATGGACAGAGAAGCCTGGTGGGCTACAGTTCATTGGGTCACAAAGAGCCAGATATGACTGCGCATGCACACATGCATGCTTACCACCATGTTAATAATACTCTACCTCCACTGTGAGATCAACACCTCAATTTAGATATGAAGCCAAGATTCATGCCAAAATGTGTTATGGAGAAAAGATGGGACCCATAAATGTCTTACCACACATGAAGCTAAACTGGAAGAATATACTATAATTAGCTGAAATATACCTACAATTCAAGAACAAATTAAAAAAATAAACTAGAACACATTTTGATGTCATTATGGATTGCATACAGGTACGTGGAAATAAAATGAGTAGGGCAAATGATAATTTAGGATCAAGACAATTTTGCCTTGTTGCCTCTTTCTGTTTTGTTACATGGCCATTCCTACTTTTTTTTTTTTTCTTTTTAAATACAGTTGACATTGCCAAAGTTTGATTCTTAGGATCAAAGTATAGATTGTTTTAAACCTTGAAAAGTGCACAAAAGCCATTACCGAAAGGTAAATTATTATTTAAAAATATTTTCAGTTTATAAAATTCATTAAATAGCCAGGTGTATTTTGTTGCAAATGGCTATAAATGCAGGTTATACATCTGCTGTTGTCTTTGAAAAATTCACTGCTTTTTACTCTGACTTTATTTTTCCTTTGCTTTCACGCTGTCATCAAATTCAAAGTGAAGACCTTACACAGTAAAGATATGCAAAGTATACAGAAGTTTATGTAAATCAGGTCCAGTGTGGACTGACTTTTAGATACAGCTATTACTCAATTTTACAACATACAGTCATTTTACTTTCATGTTTTTCTAAACTAAAATATGAAAGTCAGTAATTTAAGTGATTCCTATAAGACAGTTCAAAATATTTTTACCTCTTTCAATCATTTGAATATTTTACTGGATCATCTTTAATTTTAGCACTAGTGGTAAAGAATCCACCTGCCAATTCAGGAGACAAAAGAGACAAGGGTTCCTCTGAGAGAGGAAGATCCTCTGGAGTAGAAAGTGGCAACCCACTTCAGTATTCTTGCCTGGGAATCCCATGGACAGAGGAGCCTGGCAGGCTACAGTCCATGAACACACAAAGAGTTGGACAAGACAGCACACGTGCACACATATACACACACATACATACACACATTCTCACTTTTAAAAGCAATACTTCTTATCTACTCATCTGCTGATGGACATCTAGGTTGCTTCCATGTCCTGGCTATTATAAACAGTTCTGTGATGAACATTGGGGTACATGTGTCTCTTTCAATTCTGGTTTCCTCAGTGTGTATGCCGGCAACACGTGTATACCTGTGGCAGATTCACGTTGATGTATGGCAAAATCAATACAATATTGTAAAGTAATTAACCTCCAATTAAAATAAATAAATTTATATTAAAAAAAGAAAATAAATAAATAAAAGCAATACTTCTTTTTTCTTTGTGCAAAGCAATAAAGTATGTGNCCACAAGACTGGAAAAGGTCAATTTTCATTCCAATCCCAAAGAAAGGCAATGCCAAAGAATGTTCAAACCACCACACAATTGCATTCATCGCACAGGCTAGCAAAGTGATGCTCAAAATTCTCCAAGCCAGGCTTCACCAGTACATGAACCGTTACCTTCCAGATGTTCAATGTGAATTTTGAAATGTCAGAGGAATCTGAGATCAAATTGTGAACATCTGTTGGATCATCAAAAAAGCACGAGAGTTCCAAAAAAATACATCTACTTCTATTTTTATTGATTACATCAAAGCATTTAACTGTGTGGATCACAACAAGCTGTGGAAAATTCTGAAATAGACGGTAATACCAGACCACCTGACCTGCCTCCTGAGAAATCTGTACGCAGGTCAAGAAGCAACCGTTAGAACTGGACATGGAACAACAGACTGATTACAAATCGGGAAAGGAGTATGTCAAAGCTGTATATTGTCACGCTGCTTATTTATTTTATATGCAGAGTACATCATGAGAACTGCCGAGCTTGTTGAAGCACAAGCTGGAATCAAGATTGCTGCGAGAAATATCAGTAACCTCAGATATGCAAATGACACCACTCTGATGACAGAAAGTGAAGCACTAAAGAGTCCCTTGATGAAAGTGAAAGAGGAGAGTGAAAAAGTTGGCTTAAAACTCAACATTCAGAAAACTAAGATCATGACATCCAGTCCCATCACTTCATGGCAAACAGATGGGGAAACAATGGAAACAGTGAGAGACTATTTTCTTGGGCTCCAAAAATCACTGCAGATGCTGACTGCAGCCATGAAATTAAAAGACACTTGCTCCTTGGAAAAGAATTTATGACCAACCTAGACAGCATATTAAAAAGTAGAGACATTACTTTGCCAAAAAAGCTATTATTTTTCCTGTAGTCATGTATGAATCTGAGAGTTAGACTATAAAGAAAGCTGAGGGCAGAATTTATGCTTTTGAACTGTAGTGTTAGAGAAGACTCTTGAGAGCCTCTTGGACTGCAAGGAGATCCAACCAATCCAT
>SJYX01008300.1:472494-485385 GCA_006410675.1 Oreotragus oreotragus
TGGAAATGAAACTGATTTTTGGAAAGATTGAGGGCAGAAAGAGAATGGGGTGGTCGAAGATGAGATGGCTGGATGGTATCACCAACTCAATGGACATGAGTTTGAGCAAACTCGGGGAAATAGTGAAGGAAGGGAAGCACAGTATGGTGCACTCCATAGGGTCACAAAGTCGGATACGACTTAATGACTCAACAACAATGTGTATTCTCCCAGAGCACTTCATGCTTCCTTTTATCATGGCACCTACTGCTGTAAAATAATAGTCTGTTTGTTCACCTCTTTCTCTGAACTCTAGGCTCCCCAAGGGAAGGAACGTGGATCTTAATAAGCCCTGTATCCCTAGTATCAGCACAGTGGCTGGTACAGAGGTGTTACACAAACGAAGGTTTAATGATAGATAGCTGAGTAATAAACATGAATTCTTGCCACTACTCTCAAAGCTCCTGTAAAGTGTCTACTTAATATCTCTGATGAAGCCCAGGAGTGTGTCGATTGACACACAGAGAAAATTAGATCTAAATGAAACATGCCCTGTTGCCAACACAGTCCCCTTCAATCTTCACCGTAGTCTAGGCATTCTCTGTCATGAAGCCCTCTCTAATCGCAATTCCATTTCTCAATGCTTTGCTTTTCTTCTTGACCCCTGGAACACCCCCATACTGGGCTTAACACTGGAAAATAGTCAAATTTAAAACCCAATACTTATTTTGAATTAATGTGTACTTTCTAAAGCTTAGAGAAAGTATACTTTTCCCACATACATTTTTCATTTAAAATGCTAACAATTTCTTTCACATCTTTAAAAACTATTTTTTCCCCACCATCCAAGTCAATTCCTTCTGAAATGTTCAGCATCATAATCTCAATTACACTTTCCCTTTCTTCCTTACCATTAGGAACTAGTCCACAATGCCACAGAGTTTTTCTTTTCATGGGTAGCTGACAATATTACTCTTACAGCCTCCAAATTCCCAGATGCTTTTGAGTCTTTAATTCTAATTTAGAGATTATTATTCTTACTTCTATTCACACTGACCTCTCTTTCTCCTGTCACTATTATAAATCTATTCCTTGCCAAAGATCAAGAAAGAATTTTTTAAATTCCTGACATGGAATAAGGAACTAGATCTTGGTTTTTGAGAATATTGTTCAAATTTAAAGGTGGTTTAATGTTCCCTGAACTACAGCTTTAAGGCCCCATTTCTACCCAGGCTCCCAAATCCTACTGAGGTTTTCTGCCACTTGGTATCAGTTTGTCTGTATATGACAAAAAATTTAGAAAGCTGCACATTCTTAATGAGTTGTTTTGCTCACTCACCTTACCTGTGAGTAAAAACAATGAAATGTGAGTGTATCCTGGCAATTCTAGAGATAAACGTATTACATACAGTATATGTATGCATGTATTTTATTGGGGGCAGAAATTATCTTTTATTTAACTCTGCATCCCCAGCACATAGCATTCTGCCTGATACAGAGTAGGGTTTAATAAACGCCTGAGTGAAAAGAAAAAATGAACAAACAAACAAACATAGAACCTCTGATTAAAAGCTAAAACAACAGTAAGCATTTGTTTCCTGAGTCCACTTTAAAACAGTGGACCACAAAGTAGGTCTTAAAACAGTAAATCGTTACTCTCTCACAGTTCTACAGGCTAGAAGTCCAAAATCAAGGTGTATGCACAATGCTGCTCTCCGGACAGGCTCTGGAGAAGGATGTGTTCCATGCCTCTCCCCCAGCTCCCAATAGCCTCAGGCATCCTTGATTTGGGGCTCTATAGCTCCAATCTCTGCCTCCATCTACACCTTATCTTTTTGTCTATCTTCTTCCCTGCTCTTCTCTTATACACTTGTGATTGGATTACCAGTATGATCTCATCTCAAGATTCTTAACTTAATTATACAGGCAAAGACCCTTTATCCAAATAAGATCACATACACAGTTTCCAGTGGATCTAGCTTTTTGGGTGAGGGGAGCACTATTCAAGCCATGACAATAAGGTACAGTATGATCACAATTATTTTTTAAATAAACAGTATGTGGAATAGAAAGAGAAAAGAAGAGGAGAAAACAAAGATACTCAGATGTAAGAGAAAGGGGAGCAATAAAATGCCTTCACAAGTTCATTGCAGTTAACACTGATCTGGATAGTGGAATCAAGAGAAATATCTATCCTTTATACTCTTTTTAAGTTGTCTTCATTTTCTACCCACAAAAGACAGATAATATATCAATACAAAATGCATGGGAGAAGGGAACACATTGAGATTAATCTCAGAAGATCGAAAGCAAAATGCCCTTGTAGTAGAAATGTACACAGTTAATCAATAGTAAGTAGTTAACTGACAAATGCTGTCAAAATTTTTCCTGGGTTTGGTTTAGACAAACCAGTGGGCTCTGACTGAAACCAAATTTACTTACTATAATATTATGATCTCTTTTAGCTTTCAGATTTTATCTTAAGAAGCCTTTACATTATTTAAATTAATGTTCTGACATTTCCAAGGCCTTTGTGGCTTAGATTTATGTTTGTTTTTTCAAAAGAAATTCTAGATCTCCCCTCATGACAACAGAGAAGTGACGCATAAACCTATTTTTTTTAAAAGAGAAGCAAGTTTTAAATGTTACATAGAATGTGGTGTATTTTTAGCTTCTATTGTCATCTCAGATAAAGTGGATACTAGCTACAGAAGAGCCTGATATTTTGGTGAGCAGCTGCAACAGAGTTTGTGTTCAGAGCCAAGGAAGAACCAAACTACTCTGAGTAATAAAAGGGAGATAAATATGAGAAGCCCCAGAACTGAGAGGAGGAGACTGAAGTCAGCTAAACTGAGCATTAGATGGGTCAAGGAGAAATGATACAGCCAACAGCCAAGAAAGAGAACTCTGGGGAAGAAAAATGGTAAAAGGCGATTTCGCATTGTTTGCTATGGAATTTGTGAAATAAACTTCCTCATTTATATCCCCCACAAAGTTTTCATTCGATTCTACCTTGCTCTCTAATGCTTTCATCTACGGGAGTAGGGGGGGATTCTTCAAGGGAATTTTAAGAGGAAAAAAAGTGGCTAACATCTGGGTTATATAAACTTTAAAAAGAAATTAGGAGATGCCTCTGAAAAAAGCCCATGTGCAGAGTTTTGAAAGTGCTATAATTTCCTATTATTTCAAGATGTACCTCATTTAGGGCAATTCATTCAATATAATAATTGATAACAATGGAAAAATCCATTTATAAGAACTACAACATCAAAGCTTACATACAAAAACCAGTATATTCCATCTGCAAAACTGACCTGTAGAATCCCCCATGAAATGATCAGTCTAAGAATTAAACTGAAACTAATTTGAGGGTGAAACTATTCTTGAGACTATTCTTTTACTCTGACTTAGCAGTGTGATCTAAAATCAAATCAATTTTAAACCTTTCCACTGAGTCCAAAAAACACTGAGACTACTCCCACTAGCTTGTTTTTTAATTCATTGTCATTTAGCCCATAATAGTGTGTTTTATTAACACTGTTTTAAAAAAAGAAGAATCAATATTTTTCACCCCAAATTTTCTTTTCAAATACGCAGAGCTATTCATATAGACCCTGAATATCTGCCCCTAGACCCAGTAGTGGCATCATAACATAAATTATCTACAAAGGGCTAGAAATTTTTAAAAACACTGAAACTTCGTGCTCTGTCTTGCATTTAACACAGAAGTTTCCACTCTGGTTGCAAACCCACAGGCCCTGATGAAGAAAAGATAACTCAATGCAGAGTTCATCCATTCTTCTGTGAAATTAATAGAATTCCAGAACCTTGCATGTTCCCACTCACCCAATTACAAGCAGCACACAGACACACTAACATGCATCAGCTTCAGATTCATCAAGTTCACTGACCTCAGTTAGCTTTTGTTTAGGAAGCTCAAGGGCAAAAAGAGCGTATTTAATAAGAAATAATAATCTGCTCTTACCCAAGACTGACATTTTGGATCATAATCCAACAAAGGATGATGACATACGTGAATTACCCCCTCCTGAGTCAGTTATTGCCAAGAATTCAACAGCGTATGATAGATCTTTTGACCACAGGTCTACATACCTCTAATCTGGCAGTACAAATATGGGAAGAGTTCCTTCCTAGCTGCCTAAAGGATCTGCTAGCCTTCTGAATCACTACCCAAATTTCCTCAAGGAACTCTGCAAACCAAAACTGATGCATATGAGTGCCATATAGCTAGTAATTGCAGTATAAAACTTATATTCAAACCATTTCAAATTATTGATGTTTGGGGATTTACATGTGTCACTAACACATTTTTTTAAAGTAGAATGTTCTGGAGCTTTTTTTCATGTTGTGCTATGATTAAGGAAAGATAAACTTGAAATCTGATGGTGGTGGTCTGACAGGAAACCCTTGTTTCAGGAAACTCCCATGTGTGGTAGAACTGAAACTTCCCACGCTTTAGTCAACATACCTAACCCGGTCCTGCTCACACTTAAACCCAAGATACTCTGACAAAAGTTACTATCAGTGGACTGAGTAATAATCCTTCAAGTTTCAATTACTTAATATAGGAAATAATAGGGTCAGGCTAATCATTCTAGGTGGATTTGGTAAATATATCACAAAACCCAGTCTTACGGAAAAGGGTAACTATCAATTTAGAAAGATCAAGAAACTATACTTTAAAATTAAAAACAGAGTAAATATCAAGCAGTGAGGAAATAGTCATGTGAATTATAAGATATGAATTCAAGTGAATACAGTCTTTAAAAATGCAACACTTAGCGGGGCTCAATAGGGAGGTGGTACATATATAATTACGGCTGATCTGTGTTGCTGTATGGCAGAAACCAACAAAACATTGTAATCTTTCCCCAATTAAAAATAAATTTTTTAAAATGCAACCCTTAAAAATTACATGTATAAAAAGAATAGAGATTTGGAAAATGGTAATGACATGGTGTGAAGTAAAAACAAGAATAAACACACACACACATACATAATTATGAAAAATATTGAGATAGAAGGAAAAAACAGAAAGGAAATAAAGGAAAATAGTAACAATAATTACTTTTGGATAGTGGAAGCATGAATGTTATTTTCTCCCTTCTACTTTTTTCTATCTCCCAACTTTCTCTTAATAAACATATGCTATTTTTATAACAGGAAAAAATACCAAATGAAAAAAAAAGGAAAGGAAATGTTCTCTTCTAATATCCAATGGGAGATATCAAACTAGGAAATTTGATTAAACAAGGAGAAAATTTACTCCTACTGAATTAATACATTTGATTTCACAACTATGCAGCATATCTAGGAATATCAGACTTTAAGAGGGAAGACAATACTCTGCAGTACAGAAAGCCCTTGTCTTTCCCTATAAATACTCAGTTTCAAATGAAAAAAGATTGAAGAAGATTGACAGGAAGAATTCATGAAAGAACTTGGGAGATTTAAGCCAAGTGTGCCAAAGCTCAGGAAAGTATAAAGTGGAATGTGTTACATAAAAAGTTGATGGGCAAGAGCAAACTGACATCTAGTGGAGTCAGGGAAGTGTCCCACCTGAAGGAGGGCAGGGCCAGCTCAGATTCTCCTAGTACAGAAGTGTAAGTTCAGAAGACGCTAGGTAAGTAACAAATTAAGAAAAAGTAGCGCTGGCTCAGTTTGTTCATAATAACACAAATCACAATGCCAAAAGCCAGCCAAAGCAAACAGAGAATCCTGAGTTGAGAACCCAGAAGCCAGCCCCATGGCAAAGAGTTCATTTTCTTCTTTGCTGTTTTCTCATCTGTAACCAAGAGCAATGCTACCCAATAGAAATAGAATGCCAACCACAAATGTGGGCCACAAAGGTAATCTTAAATTTTCTGGTGGCCACATTCAAAAAAGTTTTTCAGAAGGTAAATTAATATTAATGTTATATTTAACCCAGTGTATACAAAACATAACTTCAAAAAGCAATTTAAAACAAATTATTAACGATAAGTGTTACGTTCTCTTTTTGGTACTAAGTCACTGAAACCTGGCATACACAATGTACTTAACAACACGTCTGAATCTGAACCAGCCTCATTTCAAATGCTCAGGAGCCCATGAGGCTAGCGGCTATCTAATTGGGTAGCAGACTTCCACACTCCTTTCCTTGTCCCAAACCCGTATGACTAGGAATGTTGATGGGACAGGACAAAAACTAGAAGCTGCATAGTCAAGAAACAATTCAGCGCTGAAGACAACACATATAACAGGAAAGAAAGAAAAGAAGAAAATGAGGAAAATTTAAATTTCTCAAAGAAAAGCTAGCAGAGTAATCACTGATTGGCCATATGTTTGAGTAAAACTGTGAGCCTTACTACAAAAAAATGTAAATCAGCATTACAGAGTTATTCTTTTGTGAGGCTCAGATAGTAAAGAATCCGCCTGCAATGCAGGAGACCCAGGCTTGATCCCTGGGTCGGGAAGATCCCCTGGAGAAGGGAACGGCAACCCACTCCAATATTCTTGCCTGGGGTATTCCATGGACAAAGGAGCCTGGTAGGCTATAGTCCATGGGGTCACAAAAAGTCAGACACAACTGAGCAAATAACACTTTTATTTTCATATAAAAAATTATACTATCATTTTAAAAAATCAATGGAATTCTTTCCCTTGGATGTCTTTTACAATTTGAGAGATACAGACATAGAGATAGAAGTGTGGCTAAAGAAATGGCCTTGCTTGAGCGAATTCACTTTCACTTTTCACTGTCATGCATTGGAGAAGGAAATGGCAACCCAATCCAGTGTTCTTGCCTGGAAAATCCCAGGGACGGGGGAGCCTGGTGGGCTGCCGTCTCTGGGGTCGCACAGAGTTGGACACGACTGAAGCGACTTAGCATAGCATAGCATAGAGGTTCCTGATTGTGTCTGCATAGTAGAATCACTGTGGAAACTTGAAAAACAAAACACCAAGGCCTCCCTTGCAAGCCACTCAGTTACTTGCTCTGGGACTGGGTGGGGCACAGGTACAACGCACAGCCCAGGCTGAGAAGTGCTAGGTGGAATGACCTCTGTGGAAACCTTCAGACCGGTTCACACAGCCCCTTACCTGCCTGGCTGTTTCCAGGGTGGCAGCTGGCCCAGGATGTTAGCATGCCCTGAGGAACCCTCATGAGAAACACTGGGTGTCTCTTGATATATACTTCAAGAGGTAGAGTCAGCAGACGGCATTTGTAGCCTGGAAGAGAACATTTTCTTCCCATACATCAGACACAGCAATTTCTACAACATGGAATCATTCACTCCTGCCTAGTTTTAACACTCAAGTCACCACAAGATTTTATCAAAGGTTAATTCAACACCTATTTCTTAAGCACTTTCACATAAGATGCATAAGATTGGTCCTGACTGGAAAGGAACATAAGTAACAAAATCAAAACATGAAATTGAAAAGGAAGGTTATAAAGGAAGAATCTTGTCTCCCTAATTATTGTGTGGCTTAGGTTAATAATGTTCATTAGCATGCCCCATGCTAAGAATGTAGATGAATAATGCTCCAGGCACTAAAAATAAGGATATATATGCTTATTCACATACATATTATATTTAGATAAACTATATATATGTGTGTTAGTCACTCGTGTCCAAGTCTTTGCAACCTCATGGATTGTAGCCCGGCAGGCTCCTTTGTCTGTGGCATTCTCCAGGCAAGAATACTGGAGTGGATTGCCATTCCCTTCTCCAGGGGATCTTCCCAACCCAGGGATCAAACCTAAGTCTCCTGCATTGCAGGCAAATACTTTACCATCCGAGCCACGGAGAAGCCTGCGACATCATGTGTATATACCTGTATGTAATTTAGACTTCTAATCACTCATGAGGTAATATATAAATGTAGGCTTTGTGGTCTGATTACATCATCTCTATTTATTTTATAGATAGTTTATATTATTAATTATGTTTCTATTTCTATAGTTATATGCAAAGCCCTTCAGATGCAAAACAAATAGAGAAGATGTGATCAGACCACAAAGTCTACATTTACACATCATGTCGTGAGTGGTTAGAAGTCTAATTTAGGCTCTTACTTGCCATGGAACCCTGGACAAGCCACTCCCTTTCTAGGCCTTAATCTCAGCATTTCTAAAAAGAAGCACTATCACCACACCTTGGGGTTTTATCAGAATTAAATGTGGAAGCATGGAGCCCACACACGGTAGTTGTTGATTAAGTATGTGTTGAATCTGAACATAAATGCCCATCTTCCTCACTTCTGAGAGCAGCAGAAGGGATACCTGAAGGCCAGAAGGAAAATTAATTGCCCAAAATCACATAGTGATCACTTACACAGACCATGTTTTCTGACTGTGCTTTCATCACATCCCCTTCCTCTCAGGGATCTCCTCCCCAAGTCTGACCTTGCCTCTCTTCCCTCCAGGACAAGCTGATGATGCCTCCCCTGCCCTAACGTGAACCCCAAGTTCAAGCCTTCTTCCAGAAGCACAAAGGGAAGCCACAGGTACCTGGCAGTACCCAGCCCAGTAAGACACTCATCTCCAGCAACATCCAGACACCTGTGATTCTCTATAGGCTTTTTACTTTAACCCTGAGTCATGACCACAGCACATGACCCCAAAGCACTTTCCTAATATTTTCCACTAACACTGCCATGGGATTAAGCATGCATTAACTACTCTTAAGTCAACTTCCTTGAAAGCAGAGCCTGAGATGAGGATTCATACGCACAGGATTCATTAGGAAAGCACTTCTGAGAGAAAATGGAAATGAAGATGAGAAGCACGTGGAAGGGGAAGAAGCCACGCAAGGGTATGACTGCAGGCAAAGTCCCACCTTCAGCCTGATTTCAACACGCACTTGCGGTGCAAATTAAACCTCAGAGCTTATCCAACTCAGGATAGGGGCACTGCTCCTTCTTACTCTTGCACCAACTGGTCATTGGTTCCAGACGTCCAAGGGCAGTGCTCTGAAGAAAGTAGCAAGTGCAAGCCCTTTGAAGCAATGCAGACAGCAGCCTAGGTTAAGCCCAGCAACATAATAGTAGTCTGACACATCCCTCACAGCATCCTCTACAATCACCAGCTCCAAAGGAGGACTGAAATCTCCCTGGGCTTTCTCAAATCTAAGCCCATTTGATATCTCCAACTTTGCAAGTCCCAAAAAGTGAAAAGCCAGTCTTGAAAGCCAGAGTACATTCTGTGAAGACCACAACCCCAGCCACTGGTATTGGCTAGTAAAGGGACTCTGCAACATTTTACAGATAAAGCTCCTCTGGTAGATTGCCCTCTCAGCAAGAATACTTGTTACTTCGCAGTTTGAAAGTTCAACAGCCACTCAGCCACTGTGCTAGGCTCAAGGGACACAGACATGATCAACAGAGATGGCCAAAGGAGCTCACAGTAGTAGATAATCTTAAAAATGAAAAATGTTGTGTGATTAACCATATCTTAAAGAATACTCCATTCTCAGGACTGCCCTATGGTCCAGCGGTTAAGAATCCACCTTCCGATGGAGGGGACCCAGATTCAATCACAGGTCGGGGAACTGAGATCCAGTATGCCACAACTAAGACTCGATGCAGACAAAACTAAATAATATTCTGAAAAAAAGAACACTCCATTCTGGATATGTGCTTCTACCTTCAACTGTACAGAATCAGCAACAGTACTTTTCAAAATGTCACACATATCAAATTACAAACAGATGCTACCTCTAAAGGAATTGACAAAAAGCTAAATGAAAGCACAAGTAAGACCAGTGCTACTTCTAATAATCATGACAAAATTGTTGTGTGGGACACATACAAGTATCAAGTTTCTGAATATCTAAGTTACTAGATTATTCCCATGGGCTCCAGGTAGAGGCCTCAATATCTCTCACTGCCCAAATACAGTCACAAAATTTAACTGGTAATTTGAGATTCATTAAAAGATATACTGAAGCCTTTAGCTCAAATTCATCATGTAATTGCACATATTTTTAATATATTCCATATGAGATGATAATTCAAAGTAATGAGACTGATTATCAAATATTCTTTGGGGAATTAGTCAGATCATATTGTCAGATCTAATTCCCAGTCAGAACTGCAAGGCTTGAGAAATTCAAGATAGGCAACAGTCCAACTCAAAGTCATATACTACATCAGCTTACAAAGAGTCACCACCTCATAAGAACTTGCTCAACACCGCAAAAGTTCTCAGGGTCAGGACTAAACTCAAGTCTCTCTGGGCGCGAAACCCAGGCTTTTAAACATCATGCTATAGTGGCTACAATTCAAAACCTGCTGACACTGGAAACGAACCATATGGTTCCAAGCATCTTTATGACTTATCCATGTCACACCAGGATCACACTCTCAGAGGCTCTGTTTCTATAACTGTGGTTTTAGATTAAGATCATTTTTCTTCACTGTGCATTTAACGCCATTTTCTAAAATAATCTAATAAAGGAAAACTATATGTATTCATTGCACTGTAAATAATCAATATTTTACTTATAGAAAGAGATTAATTACTTTAATCCTACCAGTTATTGTCTAAGCTACCTAGCCCTTCTCCATGCCCATTTCCTGGAATTTTTCCATCTCATGTGATTAATTCATTTTATGATATTTCCTTTAAAAACTACATTCTTCACAGTATCCAAATGCTTCAAAATCATCAGCAGACATGACTGATTGCCAGACTGAAGTACAATGTTACAAATTTACTTTGCCATATGTTACTATTAGAAAAAAAGGGACAAAGAAAGAGACTAAGAAACAATGAAATGAAGGTTTAAAATTTACCTTTCTGAAAGTTTTCTGAAGGCATTTTTGCTATTGTTTTTGTGTAAATACACATTTTAAACCATTTCAGGGTCAAGAACCATTCCCATATATTTTTTTTTTATTGATGGATGAATTTTACAGCAATTGAACATCTGTGTTATGGTGGATAATCCATCCTAAATTCAACTATCAAGTTGGTACAAAGTTCTTATCACTATATTTATATGTGTTGAAGTCTCTCTAGCAATATTGCCAGAAATTACCAAATTAAATCATTCAAATACTTACTAAACATCTACTACCTAAAAGACATCATATGTGTGCCAGTTCCAAATAGTGTTAGATCTAGAAATGAAAAATTAACTATAGCATGTCTGTATTCAACAAAGGAAACTCCAAAGGAATTTATTTGAAGTAGAAGTTGAGCAGGTAGCACTAGCATTTGCTGAACGTAAAAGAGAGCCATGAAGATACAAAGGGCTGACACTGCAATTTTTAACAAGTTAAAAGGGGGAAGAAACATATATTCAACTAAAAGAGAAAGTTGTCAATGGTCAAGACCTGTTTCATGACCAGAAATCTTAAAAGTAACTTAAAGAATGTATTTCTTACTTGCTGTCGATGAGCACTTCAGATTGCCGATTATTCACCTGATTATCACTCTTGTGGCGAAACTGAAAATCAAAGCATTTGTGAAAAGATATATTAAATCAGTGCTCTCTGGTGACCTAAAGGGGAAAGAAATTCCCAAAAGAGGGGAATGTATGTACACATATGTACAGCTAATTCACAATACTGTAGAGAAAAAACACAACATTGTAAAGCAAATATACTCCAATAAAAATGTTTTAAAACATATTAAATCATACTTTGCCAGCACAAATAGTGACACTGAAAATACTTTGAGTTCACCTGCTTGGAAAACAACATCAAGTCTAAAATGAGCATGACTTACAGGTACCTTGGCCCCAGCTCCATGTGTTGTAAATTAAGACCCTTCTCACTAAATCTCATTCTGGGTGTCACCAATGGAATAAGTGTGGCCACATGCTCTTCCAATTCCCACACATTTTTAGCTGTCTTCTAAGAAGACAATGTGCCCTTTACTCTGTTGCATAGTTCCAGAGAAAACCATACATGAATTCTGATGTCTTCAACAAGGAATGGGAGCTTCCCTTTTTCTCACATACGTGCTCAATACTTCACTGAACATCATCCATTCTGTTTTATGGATTTCTTTGAAGTCAAGCAATTAACTGTTAACAGTGATCTTATGAAATACTGAACATTTAAAACAAAATCAAAACACAATACTGAACCACCTTTGGTGTGGATTTATGTTTATATGCCCAAGTGATCCTATTTCTTATGCTATATTTCAGTAATGTAAATATCTTATATTGCTTAGAAGAATCCACACATTATGAGCCTTCTACTAAACTAGTAAATGTGCAGCCATTCAGATAGGAACAGGCTAAAGTAGAGATAAAATGTTATTTCAATTGATTGGGCTAAATGAACAGATGAAGAGGTGATAGTATCAGGACATAAGAAATTTTGATTTCATAGATTTTAATCATCAGGATTATCACTTTTTCCTTAAAAAAATTCTAACATTGTATTAATATCACAGTATATAAATTGCTTCCATCAGCCCTTCCCCTTTTCAACATCCTTACCAAATCCATCCCATTCTTTCTGTTATGCTATGCTCAGTGCATACAATTACACTGATTGCCAAGTATAAGTAAATGAATATTATTAAGGAAAAAAGATACTTAGCATTTGTTAACAGGAAAAGAGTTTTATAACACTGGTAGAAGAGTAAATTAAGCCAACCCATCATTGGCATGCAAACGTCTCTCCAGCAATAAGAATGGAAACATTATTCTGTCAGAATATGTAATTTGAAAGGGGTGGATGTTCTGTTTTCCCCTCCATACCTACACCTCATCCTTCTGCACTCTGCCCTGTGCCAGGGGATGCTGATCTCTTTAATCCCTGCCTTTTGGCCACTGACTGGGCTTGGTGGTGTTGACAGGAAATCACGGGGTCAGAGGAGAGTAAAATGGGTTATGTATTACTGGTTTCTTCTGAACTGGGTCAGCAGTGGGCGCCTCCTCTGCAGAT
>SJYX01008302.1:0-49718 GCA_006410675.1 Oreotragus oreotragus
CGCACGGCGACCTTAACGTTCCCGGGCGCCGCACTGAACGCGCCTCGTCCTGGCGTGGAGTCCTCAACAGATCCCTGCACCGCGCGCGTCCTTACACCCACTTCGCAGACTCCATCTCCAAGGCCAGAGGTTTAACTTTCCCCAAGTCCCACACCGGGAAAGTGGTGCAAGCCCATTCTGAGCTTAGTCTGCGATTCCGAAACGCAGTGCACGCACACTGTCAAAACCTGGTATCCAGTTAAAGTGAAAAACGGTGTGATTATTCTGGGAGAAGGTTGGGCAAGTCATCTTTATGGGCCCGAAGCTTTTTCATATTTAGAAAGAGGCTCTTTCCCCAAGCTTCTAGACGGAAAATGGGATCACCAGTCGAGGCTGATATCTACTGTACTTTAAGTCCTGCTAAATCCGCGCGTGGTCTTTCTCCAAGGATTAATTTCGTAAATGGCAACAATAAAACCTGTAATCTCGCAGAGCTGTTGGGAGAACCCTCCCTGCCCACAGTTTTACGTACTTCTTGACTGTTTGCACGCTGAATCTGTATCAGATGAGTTAGTGGGTTTTATTGCAGCCACTCATATCTGTCCCAAAAACGGCTCTGAAAGGGTTAAACTGCCCCACCCCCACGTGCCCGGCCTGGGTCAGATTTTGGGCAGCTCTTCTGTGCTCTCCTTGCCTCTCCGCAAAAAGCGGACGATTCCCACGTGCTCAGGCATTTAAAGGTCTCAGGCCGAACGCTGTATACTATTGCTTTGGGTGGAGAACAAACCTGCAGTACAGACACGCCTTGACTGGACTCTAAGTCGTTTGGTTCCCTGAAACGTCTACCTCATTACTTATTTTAAAAGAACTAAACATTAGCTCAAATTTCTGCATTTAAGTGGCAACTGTAATGTTTATTCTTTCTTTGTAAGAGTTAAGTACAATGGAGGCTACAAATATGAAAATCCAGTGATCCTATCTTTATGAATGTATGTAGAGAGGATATGCTGGGAATACAAACAGCTAACACTGAGATATGAGAATAAATAAAGGATGTGAAAAATGGAAGGATGGACCTGAGGTCTTCCCGGATCACAGAAACTGATTTTTTCCCTCAAATTTTTCACAGCTGTCTATTTACACTTCTCTTCTGATACTTCAGGGCTAGTTCTTTGTAGCGGGGAAGGCAATGGCACCCCACCCCAGTACTCTGGCCTGGAAAATCCAATGGACTGAGTAGCCTGGTGGGCTGCAGTCCATGGGGTCGCTAACAGTCGGACAGACTGAGCGACTTCACTTTCACTTTTCTCTTTCATGCATTGGAGAAGGAAATGGCAACCCACTCCAGTGTTCTTGCCTGGAGAATCCCAGGGACGGGGAAGCCTGGTGGGCTGCCGTCTATGGGGTCACACAGAGTCGGACACGAATGAAGTGACTTAGCAGCAAGCAATGAAAGTGGAGAAGGCAGTGGCACCCCACTCTAGCACTCTTGCCTGGAAAATCCCATGGACCGAGGAGCCTGGTGGGCTGCAGTCCAGAGTCAGACAGGACTGAGCGACTTCACTTTTACTTTTCACTTTCATGCATTGGAGAAGGAAATGGCAACCCACTCCAGTGTTCTTGCCTGAAGAGTCCCAGGGACGGGAGAGCCTGGTGGGCTGCCGTCTATGGGGTCACACAGAGTCGGACACGACTGAAGTGACTTAGCAGCAGCAGCAGCAGTTCTTTGTAGGAAAATGAAGTTCAGGGATTACATGAGCTGCTATAGAGCCAGTATGGTGCAAAATAGGGAATCCTGACAGACTTAGTTTTATTGGAATGTTTGCTAGCATCTCCAAAAAGCTGGTTTTCAGACTTTCCTCAGACCTTCGTTAAACACGTAAATATCTGGTTACTACTTATTAGGAAACTCTAAAGATGAGGTTCAGGAATTCCTGTCATGAACTAGCCCTCTCAGTGATTCTAATACCTAATCAAGTTTGGGAATCTGTGCTCTGTGAGCACTTTGAAAGTTTAAAAAGTAGAGTACAGGCCAAAGGCATTGTTTCTGGATTATCCAGGCTGATATCCACTGACATTTATAATTCTCCTATCTGTATAAAAAATATCTAACACCTCAATTTTTAATTTCTTATTTCTAAACTCCAGAGATGCAGATAACAAATCTGTAGGCCAGTCCCAGGTCCAGGTGTTGACTGAACATAACATGTATGGCACACATAACATGCATACACACACGCACACACGTATGTGTGTATGCTCTCACTTTAATAAAAATATTGGATTTTTGCTTATCAGATTCGAATCAGAATATCATAATGTAATAAATAACCATGCAGTCTCTTCACTTCAGGAAGCCCACAGAACCTTCTCAAGGGGCTAGTTAATATTAGCTTTTTTTTTTTTTTTTTATATAAATCCGTTTAGCTTCCATATGGTGTAGAGCATTTCTAAAAGGGCACTGGTACCATAGTTTTTTCTACAACAAAAACAACGTACTGGCGACTTCCCTGGTGATGCACTTGTTCAGAGTCCGCCTGCCGACGCGGGGGACACAGGTGTGATCCCTGGCCTGGGAGAAGCCCACGCACTGTGGAGCGGCTGAGCCCGTTCGCCACAACCACTGAGTCTGTGCTCCAGAGCCCGGAGCTGCAGCTGCTGCGCATCACGCCCCGGCTGCCACAGCCTGAACTCCTAGAGCCCGTCCTCTGCACCGCGAGAACCGCCGCAGTGAGAAGCCTGTGCACGCAACCAGGAGCAGCCCCTGCTCCCCGCAAGCAGAAAAAGCCCATGTTCGGCAAGGAAGACCCAGCGCAGCCAAAAAGAAGTAGGTCAATTCAAGACACACTGTGCTCTAACACAGTATTCATAATGCACACACTGGAGAGACCTGCGGGTTACCGAGCGCTCTCATACACACGTAGGTTATCATGTTGGAGTCCTTTTTTTTCTGTAGATGATGGTGGAAACAAGGCTCAGAGAAGTCTCCCTTCATTGCACGTGTATCTACCGAGCATCTAGCTTACTGCCCCGAGAGGCATGAGTGTCTACACACGTCCCAGAGCTCTCCAGCTAAATTGGAGTCAGTCAGACTCTTGGAGAAGGCAATGGCACCCCACTCCAGTACTCTTGCCTGGAAAATCTCATGGATGGAGGAGCCTGCAGTCCATGGGGTCGCTGAGAGTTGGACACGACTCAGTGACTTCACTTTCACTTTTCACTTTCATGCATTGGAGAAGGAAATAGCAACCCACTCCAGTGTTCTTGCCTGGAGAATCCCAGGGACGGGGGAGCCTGGTGGGCTGCCGTCTATGGGGTCGCACAGAGTCGGACACGACTGAAGCGAGTTGGCAACTTAGCAGCAGACTCTTGGGGGGCTGGTTACTGGAGTTTTGCAAGGGAGTTATTTCCAGCATTTCTCCTGGAGTGAGTCATCAGGCAGGAAGAATGGATCGACTCCTAATTGTTTGACCAACAAGAGGGAACCATGACGACGACTGCTCTTGCTTTTGTCTTGGGATTTATAGGCGAGATCCACGGTATTTCCTTTTTTTTTTCAGGTTTTAAAACTTTTTATTTGCATATTAAAAAATTGTGCATTCCAATAATTAAAATCATTTGAACAACAACAACAACAAAAAAAACGGCACTCTGATTAAACTGCATTTTACAGTCTGCAGAACACCTTGGACCAGCTTTTTACTCTAGATTTCACTGTCATCCCACCCAGCTTCCTCCTTCACCAACATGCAAGTTCTTTTCCTTCCCTGCCAGACACACAGGCAGACGGGAGAGGCAGGCGCGGCCTACTTTGTCAGTAGTTCTCCACTCTTTGATGTGAAAAGGGGTAGCACAGTCATTTAAACTCGATCCAGCCTCTTTGCATCTTACAAAGTTAACTAAAAGAAGTCAAATAAGAAGGCAGTGCTTGTGGAATGTACGGTGCATACTGGCGGCGCACGCTTCACTACGACTCGCCTGCTTGCTTCTCCTGTTCAATCGTTTCTTTCGAAGGCCGTGGATTTTTCTCTTGCGTTTCTGTTTTCCTCAATTTCGACTTATCGAACTTCTCAGCCATATCGGGTTTGTCAGACATGGTTGCAGAGGGCGCCGAGCGAACTGCGAGCGAGTGAAGTCTGGTCTGCGCTGTGGCCGCCGCCGAGTGCCCCGTGGTATTTCTATGAATGTTTTCACCACAGTAGATGAATCCCTATTGTGGCTTAGTCATTTACAGGTAACATCCTTATTCATACCATTTTGGTACTGTTTTGGTATTTCTATTGGGCAAATTCCAGAGAAAAATCACTGGATCAAAAGGATGTTCATTTAAAATCATTTTGCCTCATAAAATTGCATAAAACTAGCCTTCACCAACCATGTATGAGCACGACTGTTTATCACACCCTTTCTGAGAAAGGATGTGAAAGTTCTTTTAGAGCTTTGCCAATTTGACAGGTGAAAAACCGCATCCAATGTTATGTTTATAATAGGACTTTAACACAGAATTGCCTCTGACTCAGTTTGGCCTGAGGCCCCAAGGTATGTGATAATTCCTGTAATTCAGATTGAGGAGCTGAGCTTCCTAGCCTGGACTTCTTAATAGAAAGGAGCTGACAGGGATTGGCTTTGCTCTTCTTAGCTACGCACTCTCCTCTAGTGTGTAGTTCGTTACTCAGTCATGTCCCACTCTTTGGGACCCCATGGACTGTAGTCCACCAGGCTCCTCTGTCCATGGGATTCTTCAGGCAAGAACACTGGAATGGGTTGCCCTCTTCTTCTCCAGGGGATCTCCCTGACCCAGGGGTCAAACCCCGGTCTCTCGCATTCCAGGCAGGGTCTTTACTATCTGAGCCACCAGGGAAGCCCCAGTCTGTAAGAACTCCGGAAAAATAAAAAAAGGCAGGGGAAACTGGTGATTACAATAAGGGTTTGTCTGGACAGAGTTGATATTCTGTGAGTCTCACTTCCCTCCCGGCTGGTCGGGGATGAAGTGCTCCGTGAAGCTCAGTGAGAGCCAGTTCCAGATCACCTCATTGACACAGGGCTGGGAAAGCTGTGTCTGGAGGCTGACCAAAGAGCCTGCGGCTTCAGAGTAGAAGCGAGTGGCCACGTTTGCAGTGATGTCAAGTCATGTAAGATGTGGCCGTGCTGTTGACCGGAAGTGGACCCCCGTGCAGGCCGCAGCTGGAAGCTTTCTCGCGTCCCGGCCAGCAGGACCCCCTGGAGAGGCGAGAGGAAAGAAGCCAGGGGAGCTGTACTGACGGATGGCCAGGGCCAGCGAGAGACTTGCAGGCAGCCGGCAACTGTTCAGCAGAGATGGATGTGCCGCATCAAGGCACCTGAGATGTCCTCTGCACTTAGTGTGTGTCCTCTGAAAACCCCATGAGGCACCATGAGGAGAAAGTGTACCCTGGGTGACTTCCCTGGTGGACCAGTGGTTAAGACTTTGCCTTCCAGTGCCGCGGGTGTGGGTTTGATCCCTGGTCGGGAGGCGAAGATCCCACATGCAACCGGGCCAAAAAACCCAAACACAAAATAGAAGTAATACTGTAACAAATTCAATAAAGACTTTGAAAATGATCCACATTAAAAAAAAAAAAATCCTGAAACAACTATCTGCAACCCAGTGGAATTCTGTAACAAAGTATCCCAGACTGGGTGGCAGAAACAATAGAAGGTTACTGCCCGGGAAATCCCATGGGCGGAGGAGCCTGGTGGGCTGCAGGCGGAGGGGTCGCTGAGGGTCGGACTGAGCGACTTCACTTTCCCTTTTCACTTTCGTGCACTGGAGAAGGAAACGGCACCCCACTCCAGTGTTCTTGCCTGGAGAATCCCAGGGATGGGGGAGCCTGGCGGGCTGCCGTCCACGGGGTCGCACAGAGTCGGACACGACTGAAGCGCCTTAGCAGCAGCAGCAGCAGCAGCCCGGCTGTTCTGGGGGCCAAGTGTGAAGTCAAGGCGTCAGCAGCGTGGGTTTCTCCTGGGTTGTGGCAAAGGGTCTGCTCTAAGCGTCTCTGCTGGGCTGGTAGATGGCCGTCCCCTCCCTGTGTCTCTTCCTATCGTTCTCCCTCTAAGCTGGTCTGTCATGTGTCCAAATCCCCACCTTTATAAGGACACGAATCTTATTGGATTAGGGCATAACCTTGGTTACCTCACTTTAACTTGATTTCCTCTGTGAAGATCCTCGCTCCAAATAAGGCATTTTTAGGTACTGCTGGTTAGGACTCCAGCTTACCTTTACTAGGGGGAGAGGAGGGTACAGGTCAGCTCCTAGCAGGTGCCATGACTGTAAGCCATCCCAAAGGGGTCAGAGGTGAGGGGTCAGGGGCAGGAAAGGCCTTAAGTGTTGGTAAATGTGCAGAAATGAGAACTAAAAGCCCCTCCCCTTGCATCCATTTTTGTTTTCACTGCTTTCTCTCTGGCTGAAACTGAAAGAGGGGAGCAGCTTTACTTTTAAATGCAATTCCAGGTTTCAATTATTACACAGTTTTGGACATTTTAGTTACTGAAGTCAATATGTTTTCTGTGGCTGGGAGTGACAACACAACTCTTTTTTTTTTTTTTAATCAAGGAGTGAGGAGAAAATGCAACAAAACTGCCTTCTAGAGTGAGTCTGGATAAGCAATAGCAGGCTAAGCTGTAGCTGATTTCTGATAGCTTTCTCTGGGCTCTGCGTAGTGGCATTGCTTGCATCCTGGTTACACACTCTGCATATTATTTTTGGCTGCACCCTGCTGCGTTCGGGGGTTCCCTGACCAGGACTGAACCTGGCCCCCTGCCTTGGGAGCGCAGTCTTAAACACTCAACCACCAGGGAAGTCCCTAGTTTGCAACTTAAAAAAATTACTAGAGATGATGAACTTTTCTCATCTTTTTGGTCTCATATCTTTTTGTCTTTTTCTGAATGTGTGATTCGCCCTTTTGTGTGTTTTGAGTGTCAGTCACACTGTTTATTGTTTTTCTTCCAGATTCAAAGCTGCTTGTTGCGTATATTAACTCCTGTTCAGGTGTATGTGTTTTGATTTTTTTCATCTTTCAGTACGTCCTTTAACTTTTTTGAGGCATGATGATTATAATTTTTTAAGCAGTACAATCTACCAGCAATTTTAAGAGTTTTTGAGACTGATCATATTATTAGGAGAGACAGAGGTAAGGCTCTAACATAATTCTTTTCCTAGTTGAAAACCCTCATTTGATATGTGACTTTATAATGTACTAAATTCCCACATTTTAATTTTTTTCAGTTCCTTCTGACATTTCACTCCACTCCCATAGTCTCTCTGTTCTGAAACCAGTGCCGCACTGTTTTAATTATTGTTACTTTATTACACATTTTTACATACATCTGGTTAAGTTCTTCACTTTTGCACTTTACTCTGTAAAAAAATATTATGGCACATTTTGCATGCTTGGTCTTCAAGATAAAATTTAAAACTGTTCTTTTCTCTCTTTTTTTTTTTCATTTCATGTTTATTTTATTCCTCCAGGTATATTGTTAGGTCCTTTGAAAACATGAGAGGGTAGGTTTTTTATTTCATTTATTTTTCTTTTAAAAAAAGTTTATATATTTTTAATTGGAGGGTAATTGCTTTACAATGTTGCTCTGGCTAGAGAGTCCAATACTGCGTTGAATGAAAGGGATGAGAATGGGCATCCTCGTCTTTCTGAGCTTGGAGGAAATGCTTTCAGCTTTTCGTGGTTGAGTAAGATGTTGGCTGTAGGACTGTTGTACATAGCCTTCATCATAATGAGGTCTATTCCCTCTATTTCCACTCTGTTGATTCCATATTATTTTTAAATGGGGGATAGTATTTGGTGGTAATCTTCCTTCTTCTTTCCCTTGCATCTTCACAAAAGTAGTTAGGCACAACTGACCCTTTCCTGACTACTTTTGAACTGTGGTGTTGGAGAAGACCCTTGAGAGTCCCTTGGACAGCAAGGAGATTAAACCAGTTAATCCTAAAATAAATCAACAGTGAATATTCATTGGAATGAATGATGCTGAAGCTGAAGCTCCAATAATTTGGCCACCTGATGTGAAGAGCTGACTCATTTGAAAAGACCCTGATGCTGGGAAAGATTGAGGGCAGGAGGAGAAGGGGATGACAGAGGATGAGATGGTTGGATGGCATCACCAACTTGATGGACATGAGTCTGAGTAAACTCTGGGAGTTGGTGATGGACAGGGAGGCCTGGTGTGCTGCTGTCCTTGGAGTCACAAAGAGTCAGACACAGTGAGCGACTGAACTGAACTGACCACTTCTTGCGGGAAGCAAGCTCAGCCTTTACCAGCCATGACCACTAGAGGTCACAAAAGCACTTAATATAGTCACTGAAACACCAGCATGCAGTCTGGAGCATTAGCGGTTATGCAAAAATAAATCCACACAGATTGCATTTAATTAAGGTACCTCCTCAAAGTGGAATTGTGATTCCTCATAGCAGACGCATCGTCAGCCTCACTCCCCTGTCCCCTCCCCCTGCCAATACAGATGAACCCGTTAGTCACTAGTGTGCTGAGTGACATCAGTTGTGTCAACCCTCTGTGACCCCACGGACTGCAGCCTGCCAGGCTCCTCTGTCCATGGGCTTCTCCAGGCAAGAAGACTGGCGCGGGTTGCCGTGCCCTCCAGGGGGTCTTCCCCACCCAGGGACCGGCCCCACATCTTTGATGTCTCCTGCATTGGCAGGCTAGTGCCACCTGGGAACCCACTCAGTTACTGGGCAGGTAGTTGAAGTTTTCATGCATGAAACCAGCCTGGGATCCTTGCTCTTGCCTTCCATGCCCGTCTTTTTCCTTCAATGTCAATCATTAGAGCAAATGTTGGGTGCGGGACTTACACACACACACACACACACACACTTCCCTTTGTGTGTGTGTGCAGTTGTTGAGAAAAGGTCGTCTTGGTCTGATTTTTACTTTTTGGCTGTGCCATGCAACATGTGGTATCTTGCTAATAGCTCTTTGACCAGGGATTGAACCTGTGCTCCCTGCACTGGCAGTATGAAGTCCTAACCGCTGAACCACCAGGGAAGTCCCAAAGTCGTCTCTGTTTAAAAATTTCCCCCATTTTTCACTGCTCAACTGTTGTGTGTTGAATGGAGAAAACTTAGAAAACAGAGACAAATAGAGAAAAACTGATCACTAATCATTCTGTCCTGCAGAGGTGACGACTGTCACACCCTGGGGTGGGCGACACTGGGATGCTGTGCAGTCTAATCTCTTCACTGGCTATGCACGGACGTCTTTTCATGTTATCAAGCATTCATCTTCAGCACGAACTGTAGTGCCTTTTAGAACCCCGTCGTATAGGTCCACCGGGGTTCGCCTAGTTTGCTCTACTGTTGGACATACAGAGGGCTTCCCTCTTCCCCCGCCACCAGTGTTGTGCTATGCCAGCTGTGTGTGCGCACTCAGTCGTGTCCGACCCTTTGAGACCCCATAGTCTGCCAGGCTTCTCTGTCCATGGAATTTTCTAAGCAAGAACACCGGGGCGGGTTGCCGTTTCCTACTCCAGGGGACCTTCCCGACCCAGAGATTGCACCCACATCTCTTACGTCTCCCGCATCGGCAGGTGGGTGCTTTACCGCCAGCGCCACCTGGGAAGCGCATCTTTCCGCCACTCCCTGAGGGCTTCTTCCAAGACGGTGACGGGCCTGGCCGTTGTCTGGGGTCCTGTGACTTCCCTTACAGCTGTGAGGGGGTGGGGACCTGGCCTGTGGGCCACGCTTCTCTACTGGGGGCCAGACTGTTGCCAGAGGGCAGGCGCTTGCTCTGAGATGCCAGGAGGGGTGGCCTGTGAGGCAGTGGCAGTTGAGTCTGTCCACGTCTGGGTTCAGTCTTAGGAAGTCTATTGAGGGTGCACATCTAAGGCCTGTTCTCTCCCAGCTGCCTTTTTTAAAAAGTTTATTTTTAAACTGAAGGATAGTTGCTTTCCAGAATTGTATTGGTTTCTGCCAAACATCAAGATGAACCAGCCATAGGTATACACCTGTCCCCTTCCTCTTGAACGTCCCAACTCTCTCCACATTCCACCCCCTGGGCTGTTACAGAACCGGCTGAGTCCCCTGAGTCACACCCAGCTGATGTTTTGACTCTTATATATCTGTGTCTGTCCTTTTATGCTTTCCGCCCCCTATAAATTTCAGAATTGGGAATTTGGGGGGTCAAAGTTGAGTATATCTTAGGTCTTCTGATACATGTTTTCATATTCTTCTCTAGAAAGTTTGTACCAATATTGACTCCAACAAGCAGAGTTTAGAGTTTCATTGTCTTAAATTTTCCTCCCAAAGATCTGTAACTACTCCAGTGTCCTGGCCTGGAGAAGTCCATGGACTGTATAGCTCATGGTGTTACAAAGAGTTGGACATGACTGAGCGACTTTCAGTTTCAGTTTTCATGNGGGCCCTGGGGCCGGGGCCGTGGCGGCGGCGGGCCCGGCTCCCGCGCCGCCGGCGGGGGGCTCTGGCGGCTCGGGCGCCGGGGGCTCGGGCTCGGCTCGCGAGGGCTGGCTCTTCAAATGGACCAATTACATCAAAGGCTACCAGCGGCGGTGGTTCGTGCTGAGCAACGGGCTCCTCAGCTACTACAGGTAACTGCTTCCGGGGCGCGTCCCCCGCCGCCGCCGCCACACGCGCCCACCCTCGCGAGAGTGGGCGCGCCGGGACGTACGGCGCCGGCCGCGCGCCCGCCCTCGGCGCCCCCGGCCCCGGCCCCCCCGCTGGTCCGGGAGCCTCGCGCCTCCTCTCGAGTAGCGTCCGCAGCCGCGCCTCGGTGCCCTGAGGAGGCCGCAGGGAGGGCGCCGGTGGCGCTGCTTACGCGGGCAGAACCCGGGCACCGCTCCCGGGAACCTGCTGTCAAGAGCCGCGAGGCGTGGTTGTCTGTGCCCCGGCCCCAGAATTCAGGGTCGTCCGCGGCCCTTGGCGTTCCCGCCGCTGCTGCCTCCGCGCTCGGGCCCAGGGACGCCACGCACGGGGTGGCCGCGGGGTCTGGCCCCAGGCCTGCTCGCCGTAGGCGGCCCCCGCGGAGGCGCGCCCGCGGGGTTTCTGGTGGTCGGGTCAGCCCCCGCGCCCTCCCAAGGGGAGGCCGTCCGGCGTTCCCGCCAGGGCCGCCGGGGCAGCCGCTTAGGTCGGTTCAGGTGTCCTCAGAAGAAGCGCCCGTGGCTTTTGTTTGACTTAGCAGCGCTTGTGTTGGGACGTTTAACACACGTTTGTGGTGACTCAGTCTCGCCGTAACAGAGCATGGTTTTGGCTCTGAGTGTTACTACTGGATCTGGGGACAGGACACGAACGTTTCCCGAGTGCTAGACAGTTTGCACAGGTGTGTTCTGGACAGTATTCTTTGACTCCCAACGCAACCTGGAAGTTAGGAGATATTCCCACCTTACCACTGAGGAAACGGAGACGGCTTGGGCAACTTGCCCAAGCTCTCGAGTCAGGATTAGAAACCGGTTCTTTTCATAACACAGCCTAAAACCCAGGTTAGTGTTACGTGAATCAGATAAAGAGAGAACTACTTGTCTACAGCAAGTGTATAGATATGTCACGCTGTGTGTGTTATACGAAACGTATAGAAGTCTTCTTTAAGGAAGATTTTGCTTAATTTAGTGGAATTTCTAAGTGAAATCTTTTTATAAAGACCATTCTATTTGAGACCCAAAAGAGTGTTGTTAAGACTATATTTCTTGCCCTCTGCCAGGAGTCGCTTTGCCACTGGGACAGTTTGGGTGGAGGAATCTCTTTTCCCTCGACTTCATTGTCTTGACTCTTAAAAGGGAATTGAAGACTGGAGTTGGAGGTTGTTGAAGTAGGGACACATTCTTATCTGGTCTCTAACATGGTAGAAAATGCCTTAGTGCGTCCTCACTGCTTAAGTGACATTAATAGTCAATGTTTATTTGTATCATTTGAATTACTCAGAATTGATTTTCGTTTTTAATTTTCCTTTTTAATTATTCGTCCCGGATTAGCAGTTTAAGGTTAAATCACAAACCTAAAGTTTTGGTTTGTTCCACAGTTTTTCCCCTGCTCAAGTTCATGTTTCCCTGTTACACTGACCATCATTGTAATGTTAACTGATTCCTAGCTTGGCTTATAAGTCAGTATTAACACTGATTCCCCAGTTTGCAATAGTTGTGTATCAGCTGAGAGCCTTAATGTGTGGTCATTTTTCCTCATGCAAGTTTTTAATCAGATCCACTTTCCAGCCCAGTTTTGTCTTTAATCAGTACCTGTCTTGGTCAATGTTGATCTTGGTTGGACAGTAATAATGTATATGCTGTTACCTCTTAAGTACTTGTAACCACTTTTAATTTCTCTCCTACAAGAGCTAGTGGTACCTGTCTGACTACAGCTAGAATGCCTTCCCAAACATACCGAACCGTGTATTGGGAAATATGCCATGGGCCTGTCCTTGCCAGCCAAGACCGGTCCACCCACAAACCAACCAGGGAACAGCGTTCAGAATTATCAAGTCTACAGGCTACCCTCAAAGTCACATTGAAGTCCTTTCTATCAACCAGTTGGTATTCTTCCAAACTGGTTCTTTGGATCCCCATGTTCTTAGGGTTCATTTAGCCAAGTCGTCTTGCCTCCTGCTTTTCATGTTTCTAAAACCATCTCCTGTGTATGCCTTTTACAAAATATGGTTTTCTTTTTAACCAAGTGCTTCCTAAACCCATCCTCTGATGAACTGTCCTAATAGGTTTTGGCAAGCCGCCTTTTTACCTATCCTGTTCTTCGTTATATACAAAGTTACACAGCTGTCCTGTTACTCAAAACCATATGTAGAATCCCAGCTCTCCCAGACACATGGTGACAAGCCTGTAGTATTAGTTTTCTTGGCTAGCTTCTAGAGATGAAGCTACTATTTTGGCTGGCCTTTTCCGGGAAGAACTTACTAATCAGAAAACACCACCTAATAACTGTGGTGCCTGAAGAACTTCTCTTGCACCCAGAAAAACGTGTCTTTTGAAATACTTCTGCACTAATCATTTATAAGCAGAGATGTGTCTGCTTGAGCCCAAGAGCTCCAGAGTCAAGCCTGCCCAAACTTCCAGAGTCCTTTGGTATTTTTAAAAGTACTACAGACTGTATGACTCGGGAAACTTTCTTAGTTCATGGACATGACCTGAGCAGAGGAGATTCCTAGGAAGTGGCCCGCGGAAAAGATCAGCGCGTTGTGAGGAGTGTGGCAGAAGGTCCGAGTCGCACCTTTGGAGTAGAAAGTGAGGGTGAGCTGGTAGTTCAGCCTGCATTATTCATAGTGTAACTGAAGTGCGGGGCGGGGGATGGGAGGAGGAGTCGAAAGAGCAGGAGTCGAGTTACAGCGTGGCAGGTGCCAGAGGCGGAAAGTGGCCCCTGCCCGCCCCACCGGCGATCCCATGCTTCTCCTCCGTGCATCTGGGGGAGAAACCAGCTTCATGTGACAGACCGGACGATAGCCGAGCTGCCTTCCTAAGCACAGGAAACAGGCTTTCTCAGGCCTGCCCCAGTCCTGGTTTCCAGAGATGGGGCGAGTGCTGTTTCTCAGTCCTGGTTTCCAGAGATGGGGCGAGTGCCGCCATTTCCGGCAGGAATTTGGGATGTGCCAGCTGTGTTTGGCCGCTTGGCACTCGTGAAAGAGAGACGGCCCTGCTTTGCACGCTGGCAGTTGGCAAAGGACTTTGACCTCTTTCTCTTCCAAGTTGGGCAGGGAAAACTGCAGTCTCAACATGCAGGTCCCCTGGGCAGGTGGGCTGGCGGCGGGGAAGTGAGCGCAGCTCGCCCTGTACACTCGGTTGCGCTGGCAGCTCTGTTTCATGCCAAGTCTCTTGTAGCTTATTGTCACCGAGCAGGGCTGTAAGGTTCAAGAGTTGGCCTATTAATAGAGCTGTCAGTCAGTAGCAGTGAAGAAAAGTTTACACCCATTCCTCTGAGAAGAGATTCGCTGAATTTCTCCTAGCTATTAATAGGGTGGTTTAGGAGTCCCCGCCAGAGGAGGTAACGGCTTCCCTGGTGGCTCAGTGTTAGAGAATCTGCCTGCCAGTGTGGGAGACACGGTTCCATCCCTGGGTTGGGATGATCCTCTGGAGAAGGGAAGGGAACAACCCACTCCAGTATTCTCATCTGGGGGATCATCCTGTGGACAGAGGAGCCTGGCGGCCTATAGCCCATGTGGTCGCAGAGAGTCAGATACCACTTAGCAGCTGAGCACAGACACAATATTTAATACTCTAAACATCTAGTGTGCCTTACACGTCTGCAAGATGGTTTTAAGAGTGGTATGGTAGTTCTCACTGGCTGAGTTATAGTGGATTTGGGGGAGTGGATTGTTCAGTATTTGTAAAATGGAGCTATTCTTTTAACTTATTTTTTTGGCCACACCACATGGCATGTGGGACGTAACTTGTGCCCCCTGCCCTGGGAACACAGCGTCTTAACCGTTGGCCCGCCAGAGAACTCCCTTTCTCTTAGAGAATGAGATTATTATACAGAATTTGGTTGCATGAGTTTATAAAACACCCTTCGATAATCGTATCTTGCTAAGTGAAAGGTAACTCCTGACTCTAAAGGGGCCTGCGGGGACTCTTGGGGGTGTTGGATGTGTTCTCCATCTTGACTGTGGAGGTGGCTGCACAATTGTTTACATTTGTCCAGACTCACTAAATTGTATACTTAAAACTGCTGGGTTAATGCTATCTGTAGTTTGCCTTCAGTGAAGCCTGTTTTTCCAAAGCTCAGGGTGAGGGGAAGAGCGGAGCCGTAAACTCCACTCGGAACACGCGCAGGCTCAGAAGGGGAGCCCCTGCTGATCGGCTTTTTAATTGGAGGGGCCACGCGAGGGGCGTATTAGAACCCGCTGCCTGCCGAGACCGCGGCATGCGTGAAAGGCTCGGAGCTGTGGCGCAGCGTGCGCCCGCTCAGCTCTCTGGCTCGTTGCAGGTCCAAGGCAGAGATGCGGCACACGTGCCGCGGCACCATCAACCTCGCCACGGCCAACATCACGGTGGAGGACTCCTGCAACTTCATCATCTCCAACGGGGGCGCGCAGACCTACCACCTGAAGGCGAGCTCGGAGGTGGAGCGGCAGCGCTGGGTCACGGCCCTGGAGCTGGCCAAGGCCAAGGCGGTGAAGATGCTGGCCGAGTCAGGTGGGGCGAGCCCCTGGGGACGCTCCATTCGCCCCGATCACGCAAACCTCCTTTGCCCCCACTGTCATCTAATTACCAGCTGTCTGCTGGCTGCCCGGCGGGCAGAATCTCTCCTGGAGGGCTGGTTTTCAGCCTAGCAGTTCAGCCGCTCGGGACATCTGGTGATGTCTAGAGACGCCTTGCTGCCACTGAGGGGCCGGTGCTCCCGACTCGCGGGAGCAGAGGCCGGAGCTGCTGCTGAAGCCCCCAGCAGCGTGGAGGACAGCCCCCACCCGCCCCTGCCAGAGGTGGTTGGCCCCAAAGGTCAGAATGGTCGAGACTGGGAAACTCTTGTCTTAGAAGCATGGCAGTTAGCTTTTGCCTTCTAATGCCCACCAACTGCCTTGAAATCTTGAGAAAGGATGATTTTATTGATAAGTCAGTTTTGATTTATTGATTTTATTGACACGTCAGATCCAGATTGATAAACTCTTAGGTTGGCCCCGTCCTTACTGTTTCCTTTTCTCCTGACATCTTCTTACCTAACTAGTTGTTCAGTTGAGCTGAAACCAACACTCTCCGTAGGCGGCCACGGCGTGAGATGTGAGCCCCCGGCAGTGGGCAGGGACCCCTGGCTGAGGGGTGGCTCTCCCGGGGCTGGGCGGGGGGGCTCCAGCTGTCCCCCGTCCCCACCTGACGTGTGGGCCAGTGGCTGGAGCTGTTTCATGCCTAAGACACGTGGGAAAAAAGTACTCGTGATGTTTTCTGTGAAAAGTCTTTATTTTGCTACCATGAAGTAAGTAAAGTCGCTCAGTTGTGTCCGACTCTTTGCGACCCCGTGGACTGTAGCCGACCAGGCTCCTCCATCCATGGGATTCTCCAGGCAAGAATACTGGAGCGGGTTGCCATTTCCTTCTCCAGGGGATCTTTATAATCTCACTGAAAAGCACAGTCTGGTTATGTTTTGATTTTTCTTAAAGGAAAGAGGTAGTTTAATCATATGGCGCTTGTTTGCTTAGAGCTGACTGTGCTGCTCACCTGCTGACTCCTGTTCATCTCTTGTTCTTCTTATCTCTTGTAGTTCCCCATGCTGTGTTTAATGTCTCTTAAGCAGTGAAAGCCAGGGAAGGCAATGGCACCCCACCCCAGTACTCTTGCCTGGAAAATCCAATGGACGGAGTAGCCGGGTGGGCTGCAGTCCATGGGGTCGCTAACAGTCGGACACGACTGAGCGACTTCACTTTCACTTTTCTCTTTCATGCATTGGAGAAGGAAATGGCAACCCACTCCAGTATTCTTGCCTGGAGAATCCCAGGGATGGGGGAGCCTGGTGGGCTGCCGTCTATGGGGTCACACAGAGTCGGACACGAATGAAGTGACTTAGCAGCAAGCAATGAAAATGGAGAAGGCAGTGGCACCCCACTCCAGCACTCTTGCCTGGAAAATCCCATGGACCGAGGAGCCTGGTGGGCTGCAGTCCAGAGTCAGACAGGACTGAGCAACTTCACTTTTACTTTTCACTTTCATGCACTGGAGAAGGAAATGGCAACCCACTCCAGTGTTCTTGCCTGGAGAATCCCAGGGACGGCGGAGCCTGGGGGGCTGCCGTCTGTGGGGTCGCACAGAGTCGGACACGGCTCAAGCGACTTAGCAGCAGCAGCAGCAGTAAGCAATGAAAGGAAAGTTTCCTGCTTTGTAAATCTCTGGGTCACAGGTTATATTCTGACTCTGGCCCTGCCCCTCTGTCTAGCAGATATAGATACGGCAGGTCTTTCCTTGTTTGTTTTGTTTTGATTTTAGTGCCGATTTTAGTTCCCCCAGAGGAAGTGACGTGGCTGGAAAAGAACTTTACAGTTACACAGCCTTAAGGACAAACCTGCCAGTGAGAGGCAGGCACAGCCTCTCCGTGACCTGTGATTCAGGAGGCATTTAACAGAAGGCCCTGCACGGCTTTCAGCGGTGGCTTCAGTGTTGGATGAATTCATTGTGAAGTTCCTGAGTCCTGTAGGAAAGAGGAATTGATCGCCCTTTCAGGATATGAGTGTGGCTCACAGAGGCCTGGGCTGTGACTCAGCCCAGGACATACAGGGGCCTGCCAGTCACCCAGCAGATGATTGTGGGTTGGCATTCACAGTCAGATTGACTGTTTTGGGCCCCTCACGCTAGGGTTAAAGGCTCAGTAATTCATTCCCAACCATAAGAGCCATTTAGCTTCTCCACCCTGACCTCTCGTCACTAGTTCACTGACCTCAGTGTGCGTTAGAATCACCCAGGCAGCTTTACAAAGTACAGATTCCTGGACCTTGCCTCACACCAGCCAGATCAAAGCCTTTCTAAGTGTGGGGCCGGAGACTGCACCTTCAGGAAGCACCCCAAGTGGGCCCTGAGGGGATTGGATGAGGGTGGTCCAAAGATGCCGGCCTCCAGTTAGAAGGCAAGTAAGAACTAGGGATGTCGTGGACAGCACGTGCCTGTGGTGAGCTCTGCTGTGTGGTGTTTGAAAGTTGCCAAGAGAGCAGATCCTGAACGTCTCATCTCAGGGAAAAGCCTTCTTTTTGTGTCTGTGTGAGGTGACGCAGGTTAGTTACTTTAATAGTGTCCCGATAGATGGATGTGCTGTGCACCTCAAGCTTAAAACAGCATCGCACGTCAATTATATCTCGATAAAACTAGAAAAGCGGGAGCAGGAGAACCGCGTTGTTGTCTGCCTCGGCGGGGCCGAGGACCGGCGCTGGAGCGTCCCCCGGCAGCGGTGAGCCCGGCTGGTCGTGGCACAGGCTGAGGGCTGGTCTGCTCGTGGGGGACCGGGAGAGTTCCGGCTCTGGGCCCTGGGCCCGGAGTCCCATTGCTCCCCTTCTCGCCCCACAGATGAATCAGGAGACGAAGAGTCAGTCTCCCAGACCGACAAGACGGAGCTGCAGAGCACCCTGCGGACCCTGTCCAGCAAGGTGGAGGACCTGAGCACCTGCAACGACCTGATCGCCAAGCACGGCACGGCGCTGCAGCGCTCGCTCAGCGAGCTGGAGGCCCTGCGGCTGCCGGCCGAGAGCAGCGAGAAGATCAAGCAGGTCAACGAACGTGCCACGCTCTTCAGGATCACGTCCAACGCCATGATCAACGTGAGCGCCCTGCGGGAAAGGCCGCTCTGCCCACGTGCCACCCCCCCCCCCACCACATGCTGGAAGGCTGAGATTGGCAAAGCGTAGACCATAGGTCCTGCCTCCTTGTTCAAGGGATTTGAGTTGCAGCGTCTGTTGCGTGAAACTGAATAGGATGCAGGGGTAGAATGACCTTGTGCGCTGCCCTGCTCGAGTCATCAGGAGGGCGCTGCCCAGCCAGGCTTCTACCCCGGCAGGGCCTCTGATGGTAACGCTGAGTCCGTCACCTTTTGGGATTGCGACTCTTTCTTTCTCTTTTCCTTTCATTCTTTCTTTGTTTTTCTTTCTTCCTCCCTTCCTTCTTATCTGTTTTTCTTTATCTGTTGGAACTGAAAGATCTTCATGGGTCCTTTCCACCTTCTGTTCTTTGAGATTTCCGTTGGAGTCTGACCCCTGCTTTGCTAGTGCATGCTGGCCTGCAGTGTGGTAAGTGGGGGGCTGGGTCAGGTATTACTGAGAACCTTGGAATCCGGGTGAGCCTCACCTTTAGTCTTCGAGAGGTGAGAGAGCTCTAGGTGATAGAGTTTCCCTGGTGGCTCAGATGGTAAAGAGTCTGCCTGCAATGGAGGAGACACGGGTTTGATCCCTGGGTCTGGAAGATCCCTGGAGAAGGAAATAGCAACCAACTCCAGTGTTCTTGCCTGGAGAATCCCACGGACAGAGGAGCCTGGCGGGCTGCAGCCCACGGGTCGCAAATAGTCAGACACTACTGAGCAACTAACACTTCAGCATCCTTCCAGGCGATAGGACAGCATGCTCAACCTTGGGTGCTTTTCAACCCTAACCCTACGCTTCTGCCCCCGGTGACTCGTAGCTCGGGTGACTGTCATGGGTCTGTGGGATGCTTGGAGGCAGGGCTCCAGGTAAACCCAAAGCCCCACAGGCACTGGTGATGTGGGGCAGATACTGCGTGATAGGTACGGGACGAATGCAGAGGCTATAAACAGTGCCGCGCCCCCTCTGCTGGAGACCGCCCCTCACCTGGCAGGTTATGTTAGTCAGCTTCCAGGTAGGAACATGAGAGCATCGTTCTCAAGGCACGTGAGGAGTCTGCTCTGTGAGAAAGGGCTTACACAGGTGGTGCTTTTGTTTCCTGTCTACTTAAACGGGAGGAACTTAACCCTTCCTGATAGCTCAGTTGGTAGAAGATCTGCCTGCAATGCAGGAGACCCCGGTTTGATTCCTGGATTGGGAAGATCCCCTGGAGAAGGGAAAGACTTCCTACCCCAGTATTCCTGGGCTTTCCTTGTGGCTCAGCTGGTAAAGAATCTGCCTGCAATTCGGGAAATCTAGGTTCGATCCCTGGGTTGGGAAGATCCCTGGAGGAGGGCATTGCAACGCACTCCAGTGTTCTGGCCTGGAGAGCTCCATGGACTCAGCCCATGGGATGAGAAAGACCTGGACACACCTAAGCTACTTTCACACTGCCTTTAGTAGGGCCAGATGTTTTCCTTGTTGAAGAAGTGATAACGATTCTGTTTAGAACTAGTTTAGTTTGTGCGGGTTTCCTCTGACCAAGGGAAGCTCTACTTCCCTGCATTTAAACCCCTTAATAGAGAGCGGGGTGACTTTTGCCTCGGTGCCCTGTTCTGAAACCCTGAGCTCGCTTCTGTGCTCTGACTCACTCAGAGGGGAGGAGAGAAGCTTTTCTGTCCATTGGAGGGCTGGGGGCAGGTCGGTGCCTCCCAGCAGCGTCGGTCCGCGTTCTGCACTCCAGCCTGGGCACCTGTGTCTCTGAAGTCCGGTCCTGTGCTCTTTCCAGACTCTTCCACCTCGTGGTGCCTGTTTTTCGGTCCTCCTGTGATCAGGAAAACTCGGGAATCATACAGGGCATTTAATCAATAGTACATAAAATATGTATGAAATAGAACAGCTCAGGAAACAATCGTCTGTTGCCTTTTATCCAAGTCTGCTCCCATGACTCCAGTGTTCTTGCCTGGAGAATCCCAGGGACGGGGGAGCCTAGTGGGCTGCCGTCTGTGGGGTTGCACAGAGTCGGACACGACTGAAGCAACTTAGCAGCACATAAAATATGTATGAAATAGAACAGCTCAGGAAACAATCGTCTGTTGCCTTTTATCCAAGTCTGCTCCCATGACAATTTTTTTTCTACTATGGTAAATATTTGCTACATAAAACACCTCTTGATTTAAAAATGTCTCATAAAACCGGAACTTTATTTTGAACCTTTTCTTGAAAATATGTTTGTCTCTGTTCCTGGGGTGAAGCCTTCTTCCCTGAGTTCTAGGTGTCCCGTTTGTGTCAGTTCTCATTTTGTTCTCCAGAGTGCGCCGCCTTTGCCCTTTTGTAGCCAGTTGTTGCTGGAAAGGCGTTTTTTTAATCCATGTACTGTTTCCTAGGGGATAATGGCAAGGCCTGAAAAGTGCTGTGTAGCACATCACATCTCAAAACAGGCAGTGTCAGTGCAAAGGAAGAGTGCGTGAGCTTCGCCCGGCTGCCTGCTTGCTCAGGGTGCAGCTTTTCTTGCTACCAGAGGGAGTGGCGTTGACACTGGGTTAGTGTGTCCATTTTCTAAGTCAGTGAACACTCTCGAGCACCTTCTGTGTTCTAGGCCTGGTGCTCGGGGATATGGCCGTGGTCCCTGCCCTCAGGGAGACTGCTCTCCGTTTAGGGGCCGAGAGGTGAACAGATGGTTATGGAGTGTGCTGAGCGCCCCGACAGATGTGGGCATAGGTTGCTGTGCTGTAATCCTTGGGGGCGTCCAGCTCAGACCGGGAGGATTCGAGAAGGTAACACTTCAACTAATTGCTGGAGGACCTGAGAGAGTCTTCCTGTAGAAAAAAGGCACCCCTGATTCGGGGCCGTGGAGTCCAGTGGCCCCAGTTAACCATCTCTATAGCTGGGGGTGCCTCCTTCCTCTGTGACCCCAGTTCCTTTTCTGTAAGTGGCGATGGTCCTGCTCTTGAGGTGTGGAAAGGCTTTCATGAGCTCATGGGTGTCGAGAGGTGGGCACAGTGCCTGGCATGCCATCGCCTCCCACTGACCGAGTTGTCGCTGGTCTCGGGACATGGGTGAGGAGCGGTCCAGGTGTGACGGGCACGCATCCCTGCCCCCCAGGGTCTGCGAGCCTCTCCGGTGGAGGAGGGAGCCGAGAGAAGGCTGAAGAGGCGTTCAGGTGGGCGGGGATGCTGTGTGTGCAGAACCTACTTGGGCTTGGCAGGGGGTGGGTTAGGAGGGGACGAGACCGACTTTCGTGCAGGCGTAACTGTGGTCACGGTCACCTTGCTGAGTGAGGGCTCTGAGCCAGGTCTTTCCGAGAGCTTTGCCTGTTCCCCTTGAGCGCCGCTGTGAGAGCGCTGCGGTTGCCGCACCCATGGGGACGTGAGGCGCCTCTCGGTTCAGTCAGTTGCCAAAGAGTCCAGTTAGACGGTGGGATGGAGCTGTGACGACCCAGGGTATGTTCTCTGTGCCGCCTCGAGTACGGAGCTTGGAAAGAAGTGTGAAGATCCGAGCGATACCAAAGAACAGTCCGCAGGCTCTGATCGTTGGACTCGGGGAAGGGAGGAAGCCTCGGAATCCGGGAAGCCCCTTGCTTCTCTGCCAGTGAGAAGATACCAAGTCCGAGAGGGAGCGTGGTGAGCCGGGTAGGGGCCCAGTGAGTTTGAGGTTGCTTTGAGCTTTTGGGTAGGCAGTTGGGTAGTCTGATCTGTGGCTCCCTGAGCACAAAGCCGGAGTTCCTGACTCCATGGGCCTTAGTCCATAGGTCAGGGTTGAAACCATGGCAGCAGATACTCTGTTTACCTTTTAGTTTCTCTTTACCATTGTCTAGACTTTTCAGCTTCCGTTGCTTCCTTTTTCCGTTTATTTATTAAGCAAACTTTATGGACTCCCACTGTGTACAAAGCGGCCAAGTTAGGAGCTGGAGATAAGCATGTGAATAAGCTATAAATGGTATCTTCAAGTCACTCATGATCCATCTGGAGAGAAAGTCACGATCGGATGCTGTGGATGCTGAGAAATAGAAATATGTGCAAAGTGCTGCTGAAGCAGAGGAGAGCCTGGCTCCTTTGGGCATGGGGGGAGGGGGTGTCACGGAGAAGTAACTTTGCCATAGGTCTCAAAGAATGAGGAGCACCTGGCCAAGTAGAGGAAGGGGGTGGAGGGCATCCTAGGTCATGCGGGACCCGCGGAGATCTGCCTGTCTGAGAAGGTTGCACGGCCCGGGGGCTCTGCGACAGGGCGGGGCCGCTGGGGCCCTTTGCGTCTGCAGCCAGCTGTCCAGCCTGGGTCTGAAACCCACGCAGAGCCTGGGGCGGGACTGATCGCTGACGGGTTTTTGAGGTCGGTGGTTCTCTTAGGGACCGAGATACAAACAAGGAAGTTCCCCCTACTCGGGGTGATGCGGTGCAGACTCAGCTGTTGCGTTCCTCTGCTGTGGGCGGCTTGAGTGTGGTCAGGAATGGGTCGAGAGCCACACCCGGCGCCCCAGGCTTTCTCTGCCCTCCGGGTCAGCAGGCCTCCGCTGGAGCAGCCCCCATGCCGCCGCAGCCTGGGTCTAGGCCTGCCGCTCAGCTGGCACGCGTGTGGTCTTCAGGACCAGGAGAATGCTGAACCTCCGTGGCAGCTGCGCGCAGCGCTCTCTCTTTACTTTTCCGCATTGCTGGCTCGGGCTCCCAGGGTGAGGCTGCTCGGCCTCCAGAGGTTGGGGGACTCTGACTCGTCGAGTCGAGGGGACCCACGTGCGCTTTGTCTCCGCACAGGCCTGCAGAGATTTCCTCGTGCTGGCCCAGACCCACAGTAAGAAATGGCAGAAGTCTCTGCAGTACGAGAGGGACCAGCGCATCCGCCTGGAGGAGACCCTGGAGCAGCTGGCAAAGCAGCACAACCACCTGGAGAGGGCCTTCCGGGGGGCCACAGTGCTGCCTGCAGGCGCGCCTGGCGCCGGCCCCGGCAAAGGTGGGGGTACTGGGGGGATGGGGGGTGTCCGACCAGCCAGCAGCGCTGGCCCCAGCAAAGGTGGGGGGACCAGTCCAGGGGGCTCGGGGGTGTCTGACCGGCCAGCAGCGCTGGCCCCGGCAAAGGTGGGGGGACTGGGGGAATGGGGGGGTGTCCGACCAGCCAGTGGCACCGGCCCCAGCAAAGGTGAGGGGCTCAGGGCGGGGGCGTCTGCCCGGCTAGTGGCGCCGGCAAAGGTGGGGGGCTCGGGGCGTCCGACCGGCCAGCAGGCTTCGCGCAGCGGACAGCGGAGCCCTGGGCCCCTGGCGTCGGCGCCTCACACAAGTTGGGATTCAGCCCTCCGTGTGCCCTCCTGCCCTTGTTCCTGTGTGTGTGGTGCATGTGTAGAAGGCCTGCCTGCCAGGTTTCGATAAATGTTGCAAAGTGAACGAACCGTGGGTCGTCCCCCTCCCGGCAGATCAGTCCTGCTCTGGCAAAGGAGACCTGAGTGACGAAGATGATGAGAACGAGTTTTTTGACGCCCCTGAGATCATCACCGTGCCCGAGAACTTGGGCCACAAGTGAGTCAGGCTTGACTGCCCTCCCCGTGCCCAGCCGTCGAGAGGCGGGAAGTGTTTCAGTGCGAATATCCTGCTTGTTTCCCAAGGCCTGGACTCTTGGCCCTAAGTACCTGCGAGAGTGTCAGTCTTTACTAAGCAGCTTCTCCAGAGACGTTTATTCCTAACTGTCGTCTCTCGCTCCCTCGTGAATAAGTTTGTGCAGTGTCCTTAGCGTTCTGCTTTGTAAAGCCGTGGCGAGGACCACCTTTTAGTTCTGATCTTATTCTCATCCCCATCCATTTCCCGCCCTTGTAGACGCACCGGCAGCAACATCAGCGGAGCCAGCAGTGACATCAGCCTCGATGAGCAGGTAACTCTCTCACCTGGGGCGATGAGCAGGTTACTCTCACCTGGGGCGATGAGCAGGTAACTCTCACCGGGGGCGATGAGCAGGTAACTCTCACCGGGGGCGATGAGCAGGGACGGACCGAGTGTGTTCCCAGGGATGTGCTTTAAAGTGTGAAGAGGAACGGGAGACACTGATTTTCCTTTTTTAGCGTGGGGGAAGGGAGGCGTAGACATACTGGGTTTTCTGTTCTCTGCGGGCCCCTGAATGGCTTTGTGTTTGCGCTCAGTACAAGCACCAGCTGGAGGAGACCAGGAAGGAGAAGCGGACGCGGATCCCTTACAAGCCGAACTACAGCCTCAACCTGTGGAGCATCATGAAGAACTGCATCGGCAAAGAGCTCTCCAAGATCCCCATGCCGGTGAGGGTCTCACACGCCGGGGCTTGTCAGGCCCGGGGGTGCTGCCGGGACAGCCCCGCCCGCCCGCACAGCCGCCTGCGTCCTAACCCGTGTTATCTGCACTGTGACAGACCATCGCCTAGAACCAGGGGCTTCGATTTCAGCTAGGTTCCTGGTATGCTTCCAGATCAGCAAGAATCAGATGCGTTGTTCAGAAGCAGTGATTTATGAACAGATTCCTAGGCCAGATGTGCTGGGGCCGTGCAGAGATAAATTCAGCATCGTTTCTCTTTTCATGAACCGTGCAGTTCAAGAGACAGGCGCAGAGACAGGTAGAGGCCATTGCTTTCTGTGACCGTCTGGTGGGCAGTGCTGCACGCACAGAGGCTTGGGGAGTGCAAAGCGGAGCCACTGATTCCAGGGAGGAAGCCGGGGCCCATCTCTGGGGGACGGTGGCGTTTGGGCTGACGTCCCTGCTTCCCATCAGGCCCACTTCCCATCTGTCCAGAGTGTTTTAGAAGGGGGTGGGTTTAGGATTGCAAACGTGGTCCTGTCGCCCTTCCCTGGGAATCCTTTGCTCGCTGCTCCCTGTTCTGAGTGGAGCCCAGCTCCCTCGGGCCTTGCCCTCCCCCTAGGGAAGCGGCGGCCTGTGCACAGGCCTTGTGCCCACCGGGGGAGCCACCTCAGGTCCGCACCGGCTGCTCGGTTTGCCCCCCGCGGCGTCTGCCCACGTTGCTCTCTGCCCACACTTCCCTCAGCTCCCACCCCCCTTGCCACTCTGCTGTTATCCTGGCTGGTGCCTATTCTCCAGGAGCCGACTACGGAGCTGTCTGTCAGCCCTCTTCTCCCAGGCGTCCCGTCAGGGCGAGCTGTCTCAGCCCTGTGTTCCAGCAAGTGCCCCCTGTTTATTTCTGGGCAGTGGGTTTCACTTCCTCTTTCATCCCCTGAGCGTTTGCTGGCAGCCAAGCTGCCCGGGCCTGTATCAGTTAGGTATAGGTTCAATCTAACGAGTCCAAAATATGTTGGTTTAGACTAGGGGTCAGCAGACTGTGGCCTTGGAGCAAATCTCGCTGTCCTCTGTACAGCTCACAAGCCAGGCATCGTTTCATATTTTTAAATGGTTGGAAAATATCAAAAAAAGAGGCTAATATTTTGTTATCTGAAAATTACATACAGTTTAGATATCAGTGTCCCGCCGGCTTTATTGGAACACAGTGAACGCGCATTCACACACCGATTGTCGGTGGCTGCTCTTCTAGAACAGAGGTGCTGAGTGAGTGTGACAGAGACCACGTGGCCCTCACTGCCCAGATACTTACAGTCTGGCCTTTCACAGAAAAAGCTGGCCTACAAATAGGAGCTTCAGTCACCATCTCGCTGGAGTCCAGAGCAGGTGGCGGAGTTCTGGTTGATGCTCCCGCTGCCGTGACCAGGCTCACCCTGGCCCGTGGGCCTGCCCCATGGCCTCGGTTCCTGGGTGCTGGGGGGCCGCTGAAGCCCTGGCCCTTGGTGGGGGAGGGGAGACGGCATGCCTGCCTTTTGGGGTGCTTCCTGCAAACTGCGAGAACCATGCCCTTTAGTCTCTATTTACTCTGAACTCAGTTACGTGGCCTCAGCTAGCTGGAGATCGCGACCTCTGTTTTTGGTGCTGAGGCTGGAATGAGGACTGGGGACTCCGCTACCTGTGAACGAAGGGGAGAGTGGAGTGTGGCGGGCTGCAGGTTCTGCCCGCGTGCCGTCCGGAGGCAGAGGCTCCCGGCCGCTCGGGGCCTACGGAGCGTGCCGTGGGCGGTGCTCTGCCCAGACCGTCTCACCGGTCTTCGTACCCCTGATGCGTGGCCAGGGCCTGGCACGTACATGTCGTTCAGCGAATGTGAGTCTTGGAAAACAGATTTGTCTGTAAGCGTGTAGGACTTCTGGTAGAAAAAGACTCCTCTCCAGACCGGAAAGGGCCGTGAGTAGGGAACATAGAATGATTGGTCCATGGAAGGGAGGGCGGGCGCGTCTTGAAAAGAAGCCCCACTTTTTTGGCCCAGCGCCTTGAGGAAGTGGTAGGAAAGGGGGCTGGAAAGGCCAGTCATCGCTGTGGAAGTTCAGTTCCTGCTCAGAGGAGTGTCTCCATCCAGGTGGCCCCGGCCCCTATCCCCATCCCCATCGGTTTCTGCTGGTGCTGTGGCAGCCTGGCCCTCACCCCTGACCTGCGTGTGCCGAGTCGTAGGAGGCCGAGCCCCCGGGCGGTTTTTTGTTTGTTTTTTTTTCCCCCGTCTGAGGGTGAGGCCCCAGAAGGCCTCGGGAGTGGGCAGGAGGAGGGAGCCACCCCAGGGAGCTCCCCGCGGCTGCGTCCTCCTGGGCCGCCCTCCCGCTGGACAGGCCCTGAGGCCTCCCCTCCTGCGCGGTCTGTGGCTCTGTGTGCAGCGACCCCCCGCGTGCCGGCCCCTGCAGCCTGCCGACGGCTTCCTGCGGCTGTCTGGGCTGTCTCTTGCGCTGCCCCGCTCTCCACCAACCATGTCGCTCATGCCCGCTCCCTTCCACTTAGAAGTCTCAGATTTCTCTGTCCCGAGTGAGGCCTCTAAGTGGTAAAAAAGACCAGGAGGAAAAGCCTGCCTGCTCTTGGGGACGCTGTGGGTCCTGGCACAGCTCTCGGGAGCAGAGCCGTGCCTGTGATGAGTGGTGATGACCTGAGGATGCGCCGACCCTCAGCTGCGGGGCTGGCCTGTCCGTGGCCGAGCGGAGCGCGCCCCCACCCCACTCTCCCCAAAACGTGTGCGAGTGTTACTGCACATGGGCTGCAGCTCAGCCCCTGAGAGGTTCTGTCCGCGTAGTTATTAAGTGCTTGCTTTTGAAAGACCTGGAGGATTCGCGTTCTTGCATCCGCTTCCCCTCCGTGTCGTTTTTCTCATCGCACAGCTCTTCTCTCCACGGACGAGGTGATGTTGGAGTGTGACTTAAAGACTTTAGTTGAGGCATGGTAGATCGTCCTTCCCCATTGGGAAATTTTCACAGGGAAATGCTTGGTTCATTCCTCAGAAAAAAACAGGCCCTTTTAAAAAATATATAAATGCATAGAAAAAATATGAAACCATTAAAGATGGTTATCTTTGGGTGATGGTATTTCAAGTAGAATTTTTTTTTTCCTTTAGACTTTGTTTCTCCAAAGTGTCATAGTGGAAATTACAAGATATTCCGTAATTGGGAGGACAGTAAATATTAGGGTAGTATGTGACTCAGAGAAATTGGCGGGCAGGAGGTTGGATAAAAGTGCAGAAAAAGACAAGAAAAGAGGTAGGACTCTAGGAAAGAAAAGTGTCATTATTGCTTGTTTCAGTAACCAGACGGTGCTTTCGGTCAGCTTCATTCAGTACAAAGGGCTGTTTTATGTTCCTGCTTCTCTTCTCTGGACTCAGAACTTGAGCTGCTGGTCTTCAGGCTTGTTTAGCTGTGCTGCTGACTAAACAGCATTACGGGCTAATCTGGGGCCCTAAGCGCTTTTGATGATAAGGTTTTGAACAGTGAAGTCATGACACGTTCCAAACAGTCACCTTAGAGGCTGCCTCTCTGGGAGTGGGGAGAACGAAGTCTCTGCTGCTCACCCCTCTGCCCCCGGGGGTGTGTAGGGCCTGGCACCCCTGAATCTGCAGTGTGTGTGGATACCTTCTCCCCGAGAGAGGCACACACAGACACGCTCGCTTCATCCTGTAGTCGAGTGTCCTCAAGTTGGCTCTAAAACTGGAAGACAGGAGCATGCAGAGCCCTCTCCCCGCCCCCGGCGTGAACACTCCTGGTCCAGAACCGCAGCTGTGCAGCCTCAGAGAAGAAGGCAGCACCTGGCCTGACGGGGCACTGAACTGAGTCCAGTGATAGCCCAGTGTGGAGCGGAAGCTGGCCCCTGCAGTGTGCTCCCCGTCAGGACTGCGTGCTCCTAGACTCCGCGAGCTCTCCTCCTCGGGAGGGTGGCGTGCCCAGCCTCCGCTCTGGGTGTCCTTGTGGTCACGTCCATTCCCCTTTCACTCACTCACTCGATGCCTGTTTGATGACAGTCCCGGGGCCAGGCGCCGGGGCTCCTGGATAGGCAGTGCTGAGCAGGAGAGGCATGGTTCCCACCTCAGCTTCCAGTTAGTGAGTCAGTGCAGGTGGAGACTCCCCAGTCCCAGAAGCGAGCAGCTCACCACGCAGAATGGGCTGTTCTTCGGCTCAGAGCTTAGAGCGTCTCCACTGAGCAAAGGCTGCTTTCCCCAGGGATCTGCTTCATTGTCTTGACGTCTCCGTGTGTCTCCAACTGTGGAGAAAGAAAAGAAGAAACGCTGTGGTGTGGCTGTGCGGGCAAGGTGTTCACACCTGCTCTTTTCCCGACAGGTGCAAGGCGTTCACGTCTGCTCTTTTCCTGACAGGTGAACTTTAACGAGCCCCTGTCCATGCTTCAGCGCCTCACTGAAGACCTGGAGTACCACGAGCTGCTGGACCGGGCGGCCGCGTGCGAGAGCGCTCTAGAACAGCTCTGTTATGTTGCAGCTTTCACCGTGTCCTCCTACTCCACCACTGTCTTCCGCACCAGCAAGCCGTTCAACCCACTCCTCGGGGAGACCTTTGAGCTGGACCGGTTAGAGGAGAATGGCTACCGATCCCTCTGTGAGCAGGTGAAGGAGCCTCAGGACTGTGGCACGCTTCCTGTTGGGGGAGCTGGCGGGGGTGGGTGGGAGAGGGGTTCGGAGGGTTGCTTCCCACCCTGGGTGTTAGCATTTGCAGAAATTCCAGACCCCATCACCCCAGACTACCTTCCTTTGCTTCAGGACTTCAGCCCTGGATGCCCCAGTGTTCACCTCCTGCTGTGGGTGTGCGACGTCCAGCGGGAATCTGGGGCATGACTAGGCAGCGTCTCTTCTCCTTCCTGCCCGTTCATTTGAGCTCCCGGTCTCTTCCAGGTGAGCCACCATCCCCCTGCGGCTGCACACCATGCCGAGTCCAGAAACGGCTGGACGCTGCGGCAGGAGATCAAGATCACCAGCAAGTTTCGCGGCAAATACCTCTCCATTATGCCCCTCGGTAAGGCCGGCGCCTGGGTAAGGGTTGGTGCTCTGGGAAGGAAAGCCGTTCTGGCGGAACAGAGGAGGTCGCTGGTTCCGGAGCCAGGAGCCTGGAGGCCTGGTTCGGGCACTGAACCTGGGGCCAGCTCTGCAGGTCACATAACTTCTCAGCTGTGGGTGAATGAGGGCTGAGAGGCTCTTTAAGGAGCCCCACAGCCACAGGTTCTTTGCCTTCTTAGCTTACGTTTAATGCGTCTTTATTTGGGGGGCTTCCCTGGTGGTTCAGATGGTAAAGAAACTGCCTGCGGTGCAGGGGAAGCAGGTTTGATCCTTGGGTCGAAAGATCTGGAGAAGGGAATGGCAGCCCACTCCAGTGTTCTTGCCTGGAGGATCCCATGGAGTCAATCAGGTCAGAGAGTTGGACAGGACTGAGCGGCTAACACTTTGACACTTCCTTTTAATTTTAAGTACTATTTTAGGATATACATCTCAGCGTGCATTTTAAAAATTCTGTCTTTAAACTGGTGGTGTTGCCCCGCATTCCCTAGCAGTCAGTTTCTCTCCGTAAATGAGAACTATGACTGCAAGGTTAGGTTTCCTGGTAGCCTCTCCCCCTCCCTCCACCAGAGGGGTTATGTATCGTTCATGTAACAGCTAAACTCCAGGTAAGGTGAAACTTTGTTTTAAAAGTTCTTATTGGATTACAAGTTAATTTTGCACCAAGACCTAAAGGGTCCAGCCTGGGAATAGGAATAATCCTAGTATGCCATGTTAGCATGTCTGTACTTGAGGTGAAAAGCGGTTATTCAAAAAGCGTAGCAGGCTCTCAGTGTTCTTGGGACGTTCAGCGAGGGCAGCCACGTTTGACCCTGTACGTGTTGAAGGGCGTGTGCTGGTCTGCAGGAAAAGAAACCCAGAGCAGATCGAGAGACCAAGTAGCCTGGAGATGGCTGACAGGAGGCGCCTGAGCTCGTCTTTCCGGGGGCAGAGCTACAGGGCTGGGCTGTTGCAGGACAGCTTTCTGCTTTGTTCCACCTGCTTTCTCTCAGAAAAAACAGTGTAGCGGGCACAGTGCAAACTAGATGTTAGAAAAAAATCCAAGGATGTTGTAAGTGAAACTGTAGTGTTAACTTTATTGCTTCATGATTAATATGCAAGAGCCCCCAAGGTGAAAAGGAGACTAAGTGATTTCACACCAAATCTGCAAAACTGGAGTATCAGTGGTTACGTGGCATGTGAATTTCTTCCATGGAGAAGAGTTTCAGAGCACCCTGAGGCTCACTGAAGGGCTGGGTTTTAGTGTATCTACCACATACGAGATGTAGTTCTAAGATGTTTGGGAAGATATAAGTGAACGAAACAGAGATCTCTGCCTTTGTAGGGAAATTGAACAAAGAGCTGACACAGCGGCAGGAACCTGAGTACAGAGTATAAAGAGGGACTTCCAGATGTTGGCCCTGGGGGCAGCTGTACTTAATAGTTTCGCATCCCTGACTTGGAAGGAGAATTGTGCAGTTTAATTTTCACATATTCAGGAATGTTCACCTCTCAGAGGGTAAATTAAGCCGAATGTTTCCAAAATTGTGAAGACTGTGGTAGAGGATAAATAGGAGTTTATCCATCCACTCACTTTGGACCTGAGTGGCAGCTTGCAGTTTCAAGAGGTACGTTTAAATAAGACTATTCTTTCGTAGCTTAAGTTCTTGGACCTGAGGAGAGTCACACAGTCTGAGACTATGAATGAAGCCACCACACAGCTTGCTGGTCTCTGTGTCAGTGATGCTGGGCTCTACGCGCTGTGAATTTACTCCAGTGGTGCTTGGGTCAAAAAATCCTCCTTTTGTATTTTATCCACTTTCCCAGTTTCTACTTTTTGCTTACAGCGATTAATCCATCTATATTTATTATAACTACTGACTGATTAGGTGGGGTTTACAACTGCTGCTTTTTTCTGTAGATCTCATGTCTTTTTTGTTCCTCTGTGCATCCATTAGTCCCTTCTTTGTATTAAATAGAATTTTTCCAGTTCACCATTTAAATTCCCGGGTTATTTCTAAAGATATTTTTGTTGTGGTTACCCTGGGTATTAAAACCTTCTACTAACCTAGTTCAGATTAATACAGCTGAATTTCTACAGTATAGAAAAACTTGGCCCTTGTACGGATTCATTACCTTCTCCCTCCCTCTGTGATTTTATTGTCATACAACCCATTTTTGTACATTGTAATTCCATCAACATTGTTTTATAAGTGTTGCTTTACATAATGGTGGCTCAGATGATGAAGAATCTGCCTGTAATGCGAGAGACCCAGGTTCGATCCCTGGGTTGAAGATCCCCTGGAGAAGGGAATGGCTACCCACTCCGGTATTCCTGCCTGGAGAATTCCATGGACAGAGGAGCCTGGCAGGTGACAGTCCATGGGGTTGCAAAGAGTCAGACACAAATGAGCGACTCAGCACTTACTGGTCTCTTAATTTCTTGAGGTAGATTTAAGTTACTGTCTCGTGTCTTTTCATTTCAGCCTGAAGGACTTCTTGAGTGTTTCTTGAAGATGAGCTCTGCTAGTGAGGAGTTCTTTTGGCTTTGTTTTTCCGGGAATGTCTTGCGTCCACCTGTGTGTGTGAAGGACGTCTTTGCTGGACAGGGCCTTCTGGGCTCGGTGGTCTTGGTCTTTCGGCCTCTCGGCTGTGTCCTGCCACGGCCCCCGGTGCCACGGCCTCTGCGGGGCCCTCGCTCGCGCTGCGCCCACTCCTCTGCTCTTGCAGGCGTGGACGATTCCCTTTGACTCTTTCTAATTTGATTATGGTGGGTTTGTACGTGGTACTCTTTGAGTTAATCCTGCTTGGCATTCAGTGAACTTCTCGGATGTGTAGATGAGTGTGTTTTGTCAACCTTGGGGAATTTGGGCCATTATTTCTTCAAGTGCTCCAGCTGTTATCACCGCGTCTGGCAGCTGTTGTGTTAAATAGTTGCCACTGATTGTTTCGATACTTGCCCCGGGAAGGACGCTTTCTGAGGTGAGCTGGTGCCGAATCAGATCCAGTAAAGGTCAGCCCTGTGAGTGGGACTTAGCAGGGGACTGCCAGACAGGCCAGATACTGACAGTACTTTGGAGCTGGGTTCTGGGGGGCTTCATGCCGCTCTACCCCCTCCAGCGTTTGCTGGCCTCCTGGCTGGTCTTCCTGGTTATCATGCTGGTGAGGCTGCCAATTTCCAAGGCTTCTGCTGAGCTGGGGAGAGGGCGACAGGACAGGTTACAATGCCACACAGCTCATTTTGCTGCTGAGATTCAGCCCTTTTTCTTGAATAAATGCTTCTTGGATTACTGTGAGCCTTTGGTTATTTCCAGAGTTAAGAAGAAGTTGATTCAGATCACTTTTGCTGTCCAGGGGCCCAGCTGAGGCACCACACTGGCAGACACCCCCAGGGCTCTCACGAGTAACAGAGACACTGTCACGTGGGAAATTGCGAGGGTTTAAATGTTGGACAAAGAGCAGACGAATTCTTTATTGTACGACACAGGCTTACACAGCGAATGAGTGCTGGAGCCGGTGAGCCAGTTCTGTCTGATTCTCGAGCCCTTGGTCTGTCCACTACTCCTCTTTATTATTATTATTATTTTTTCTATTAAGGCTCAAACGTAGGGACTTCCCTCATGGTCCAGGGGCTAAAACTTGGCCTTCCAGTGCAGTGGGTGCGGGTTCAGTCCTGGTCTGGCAGCTACGATCCCACAGGCCTCGAGGCCAAAAGACCAACATGTAAAGCAGAAGCAGTGTTTTAACAGATGCAGTAAAGACTTAAAAAGGGTAAAGGGTTATTTTTTAGAAAGGCCCATATATGGACGGGTGACTTGCTTAAGGTCACACAGCCAGTTACTCACAATGAGGCTTGTCCTCAGTACTGACCACCAACATGCTCTTTCCCACAAGGCAGTTTTTTTTCATGTTGGGATAGATTTGACCTGCTCGTGTTGATTTTGCTGCTAGTATGGCAGGCATAGTTAGTTAAGACTGGGGTTTTTGCTTTCATTTCTTTTTCTACTGTTGCAGGATACTATTTCTCAGTTAAGCTGTATCAGTTGTTTGTGTTCATCATCCTTAATTATATTTTATTCATATTAACAAATTTAAAAATCAAGTGAAAAATTCAATACTTTAAACATTGGTAAAGATCATAAGTCCTTTCTGGTGTACTGTTTTCTTTTTAAAAGTAAGAAGTATTGATAGAATAAAATCAGTCCTTCATTATTTCCAGCCAGCACGTGCTTTTTCTAGCCTTCGGCTTACTGTGTGCCACGCTCTGCTTCTAGGCAGCATCCACTGCATCTTCCATGCAACGGGGCACCACTACACTTGGAAGAAAGTGACCACAACGGTGCACAACATCATTGTGGGCAAGCTGTGGATCGACCAGGTGAGCAAAGGGCCTCTGAGCGCTCCTGCAGCCCAGAGGTGCCCTCCCGTCCATCTCTGCCGGGCTCAGGACGCGGGGCCTGGACCCAGGCTGCCGCCCTGCTCTCTGTGTTCCTGAAGGGGCTCCGCTCCAGCAGTGACACTCCCAACTGCCGACGTTCTGTGCCACAAATTACCGTCTGTAGATGACCAGTTACTGCATTCATTCGGTGACTGCTGTCCTAGGACTGTGTTGGGTGCCAAGAAGGCTCCAAGAAAGTAATAGGCACGGCTCCCACCCTCTGTCGTGTGATGCGCATCAGACATTTATTGCCGGGTGGAGTGCGGGGTCCTTGGGGTACCAAGTCAGATGGGGCATTTTCCCTCAAGAGTTATTTTATCATTGGAGACTTATGACAAATATGTGTAGGATGAAAAGTATTTGACAAAATGACCCGCATAAGAGGTATACTAAGATAACGTCTAATTATCAGTTTGCTCTTAAGACAATGGTTGCAGTAAATTTAGGAAAAAAGGGAATATTGTCCAAGCAGTAGGAGAGGCTTCATAGTAGGTGTGGGAATGAAGCTGAGTTTTCAAGAGTGGGTTGGGGTTCACAAGATAGAAAGGAGGAGAGAATGAAATAAAATACAGAAAGGCCCACCACGTGTAGTCTTGAAACTGTGAGTAGAACCCTTTGATTTAAGCACAGAGTCCATGCAGACTACGAGTGGAGGATTGGTTTGGGAAGGCGAGTTATTACGTGAATATCAGTGTGTGTGCGCTGAAGGTCGAATTACACCGCCTGACGTGGCGCACAATTTAAAATAAAAAGGTCATTTGGCCTTGATTCTAACCAGGAATACCAAGATGATAAAAGCATTTCACAGCATCTCAAGAATGACTGAGACCTGAATCTTAAGTGTATGGGTTCTGAACGTAAGACTGAAAAGAAAAGAATTATGCGGCAGGGGGGCTTAGCATATGTCCAGGTCATTCCGTCTTAATAAAACAATCCGCGGTTCTGTTCTTTTCATAGTCTGGTGAAATCGACATTGTGAATCACAAGACGGGAGACAAGTGCAATCTTAAATTTGTTCCTTACAGCTACTTCTCTCGGGACGTAGCGAGGAAGGTAAGAGAAGTTGAATTGAAGTGTTTTTCACCGAGTGTATGTCCTGCAGAAAGTCTGTTCTTTTGGAACTGGCATAGATGGATGTGTGTGTGTGTGCAAAGAGGAGCGGCAAGGGAGAACCTCAGCAAGAGACAGCAAGTTAGAAAGTAAAAGTCCAGAGCAGTGAGCGATTAGAGTTGGCCCAGTGGTGAGGGTGCTTTCACTGCTGGGCCCAGGTTCGATCCCTGGTCGGGGAACTAAGATCCTGCAAACTGAGCGAATGGGGCAAACAAAGAAACAGAAAGAACCGCAAGAGCCTGAAAACGGGAAACGCTGCGGCAGGACCAAGGGAAGGACCGCAGGGAGCAGGCACGGGGGTGCAACCCCTGTGAAGTCGAGCGAGGCTTCCGTTACTAGCGCAGCGGAGTTGTGCCGGGAGTTGTGTTGGGTGAAGAGGTCCCTCTGTGATCTCTCTGATTTCTGGGGAGAACACAACATAATCCCCAGTACGGTCAGACCCTTCTCCTGCATACATCATATGACAAAAACTGCTGTACCACAGAATGGAACGAAGCCCCCAGTCATGACGCTGTGCCTTTGAGCAGTTGAGGCACATGCTCGAGAAGTAAGTGAGTGGCTCCCTGGGAGTCTGCAGCAGGCTGTGAGCAGATAAGATATGCCCCAGGGGCGGGGCGTCTGGGGCGTGGCCTCTGTGCCGCCCTCCCGAGCCTGCTCTCCGCCACTAGGTGACCGGGGAGGTGACTGATGCGTCAGGGAGAGTTCACTTTGCGCTGCTGGGCACGTGGGATGAGAAGATGGACTGCTTCAAAGTGCAGCCTGTCCCCGGGGAGAACGGGGGTGACGCCCGGCAGCGCGGCCACGACGCAGAGGAGAGCAGGGTGCTACTCTGGAAGCGGAACCCTTTACCGTGAGTATCTCGCCGGCCCCTCTCCTGCCCCCCCCCCGCCTCCCCCCGCTTCAGTCTGCGCGGAACAGCGCCAGCGTGGACGCCTGCAGAGGACCCCAAGGCGGCCCTGTGGGGTGGGGGTTGTCGCCTGCTCTGTCCCAGGAGTGTTCAGACGACTCAGACCACACCTGCCAAAAAATAATTTGGTGTCTCCTAAAGGTCTTTTGGTGAACAAGGAAATGGCAACTCACTCCAGTGTTTTCTTACCTGGGAAATGCCATGGATAGAGGAGCCTAGCAGGCTGCAGGCCATGGGGTCGCAGAGTCAGACAGGACTTGGCCACTGAGCGTGCACACACCCAGAGATCCTTCGCATTTTGATTGAGAAGAATATTTTTTTTGTAATGTAGAGCAAAACTGTTGAGAAGTGGCCAAGGGAGAAAGATTGCCTAAAGGCTTATGGCAGTATGACAGTCGCTGAGATAAGGCCCAGGACGTTGGGAATAATTAAGATGGAGGCCGCTTGGGTGCTGCCATCCTTTGATATCTTCAGTCCTTAGTGATGGCCAAGGTTACCCCAGAACGTGGTAAAAAAGAGCAAAAGGAGACAAGTTTGAGGTTTTATTTAGTAGAATGTTACAGTCTTCCTAATTGAGACTGCGCATAACCCACACCCGGGAAGCCGTCCAGCTGGGGGGCCCTGGGAGGGGTCCCGCCGGGTCTTGTAATGAGGCGCCCCTCCAGGCTCTGCGGACACCGGGGGCTGTACCCCTGGGGCGAGCTCAGCTGTGCTCTAGCTCGCGGGGCTCCGCGCTCGGCGTTGCCCATCCCTTCCTGACCCCTGCCCTGCAGGAAGAACGCGGAGAACATGTACTACTTCTCCGAGCTGGCGCTGACCCTCAACGCCTGGGAGGCTGGCACCGCGCCCACCGACAGCCGGCTGCGGCCCGACCAGAGGCTGATGGAGAACGGGCGCTGGGACGAGGCGAACGCGGAGAAGCAGCGCCTGGAGGAGAAGCAGCGGCTCGCGAGGAAGAAGCGCGAGGCCGAGGCCGCCAGGGCCACGGAGGACGGTAAGGGCGCCCCGCCGCGTGTCCGCGCCCCGCCTGAGGCAGGCGCCCGCGGCCCTGACCCGCCTCCTCGCCCCCTGCCCACAGGCGCGGCCCACGACCCCTACAAGGCGCTGTGGTTCGAGCGCAGGAAGGACCCGGTGACCCGGGAGCTGACGCACATCTACCGGGGCGGCTACTGGGAGTGCAAGGAGCGGCAGGACTGGGACTCGTGCCCCGACATCTTCTGAAGGAGCCGCCGCGGAGGGGCCCGCGGACTGCGCGCCGCCGCCGAGCTCGTCTGTCTGAACCAATCACTTGTTGCGAATCAGTCACCAGAAGCAGACCCCGTTGGTGGTGATTGGCTGGTTGCCTTAGCTGACTGACCCTGAAATCAACATTCTGGACCCCGCGTGCGTGTTGGGGAGGTGCCCCCCCATGTCCCCGGAGTCGGGGGCCCCACTCGCGCCCACGAGATGCTGGCCCTCACCCCCCGGAGCAGCCACTCGGCCAGGCTCGCGGAGCACGCTGCTGCGGGGCGCCCGGCGCTGTGCAGTGGGAGCTGATCCTAGAGGATCCCTCAAAAAAGAAACACGCTCAGACTTGGCGACGGAGCGTGGGGAGCGCCCTGGTGGAGCCAAGGCGCGGCGCAGAAGACGCCCGGGGTTGCACGGGGCCCGCGCGAGGGGCTCGTCTGCAGGACCGCGACGCGCAGAGGCCGTGCTTGGAAGGAAGTGTCTTCGCTCGTTGGCACTGCCCGCTGCTGCTCTCCGCCTTCCCTGACGGCCGCCCGGCCTCTCGGGCGCCGCAGGAGGGTCGCCTTGCCCTCACGGGGGCTTTACGGACTCCCTCAGGCAGAGAGCTCCGGAGAACCTGGAGCACGAGGCTGCGTGGACACGCCGGCCGCCGCGCGCTCCCGCCCCCTCACCCCACTGTCCCCGCAGCCTTCTCTGCGATCCTGCCTGCTCTCTCACTCGCGCGCTCTCTCTCTCTCCCCCCCACCTCCCCCACCCCCCCAGTCTCTTGGTCTCTGGTCAGGTTTGTGCCCCGAGGGACAAAGCATTACTTGCCCCGTTCTGACAGACTTCAGAATCCGAGAGAAGGCGTTTATCCCAAGCGAGTTTTCACCATCTCTCAGAGCCCACGGACTGAAGCCACTTCTGGAATAATGTGTTAATACCTGTATATTATATATATGTAGAGAAAAGGCCGAATTTTCTGTTTGATTTCCCTCCCTCCCGTTAAGAATCTTGCTCTCTGATCTCACTTGTCTCCCCGGAACTCTCGGACACACTCGTGCAGGTGGGAGCCCCCTTGGGCGGGCCTGTCGGCGGTCACTCGGCAGGGTCTGTGTCCGAGGGTCACATCCTGGGCGCCCACTGCCGTCGCGGCTCCGCTCGCCTCCTCGCCTGACTCTGCAGGACGAAGCCCTGCCCCTTGCCCAGCGTCCTGTCCTCCTCCGGGGAGAGAGTGGGTAGCCGGGCAGGAGGGGCGTTTCTCGCTGCAGCCCGCCTCTGTCCGAGCGCAGCGCCGCATAGCTGGTCCTCCTTCCTGGGAGCTGGGGTTGGGTAAGAGAGCCGCGCCTGTGTGGCCCCGGTTTCCTTTTTTGTTGCCTGTTTCGTTTCAGTTGTCTTAGGAAATGTGGCCCCGCGCCGCCCACCCTTGGCTGAGGATCGCGAATCCAGGTGCCTTTCTTGTCTGCTCTTCCTTGGTGTTCTGTGTTCCTTCACTGCCGAGCCTCAGCCAGCGTGGGTCCCTGGGGGAATCATTCCAGGGCAAGCCGGCCCCACAGGGACGCTGCCTCCGGGGACTCGCTGCCCAGCACGAGCAAGGGGTTACAGCGCCCTGCCGCCTCCAGGGAGGCCCACGGAGGCAGCGACCCGCTCCTGGGTTGGGTGCTTCGGCCGGTGGGACCCCCGGAGACCCAACTCCTGCTCTGCCCACCCGCCCCTGCCTCCTCCATCTGCACTATGTTTCCAGCCTGATCCTCAGATTCCTGCTCAAGGAAGAAGCTTCGAGTCCTTCAGGTGAAATAAAGTCACACGGAAGCAAAACTATATATATTTTCAGTTTTTTTTTGCCTTATTTTTTTTTCCAAGAAAACTACTAAATTAAATAATTTTTAAAAAGTCAGATTGTTTGTCTGATTCACTTCTACTGAGTAGGAGGCCGCGGGAAGAGGTGAACTGGCCCCTCGGTGATTTGTTTTCTGGGAGTCAGGGACCTTGATCTTCATGGGAAACGGTGAAAAACGGCATGGGCTTCCAGATGTTTGAATTTAATTTCACCCGCCTGTATAAATTCTCAGGGTCTTAGCTGATCCACACAGGGACTCAGATTCTGTGTTTTGAAGCATAAGCGACTGAGCGGTGATTGGAAGACCTTGGAAAGACACAAGGACACGGAAAACGCTAGTTTAGTTTTTCTCTGCAAAGTTCAAAGAGGGGAGAAGGAGAGCAAAGCGGTGGACGGGGCCTGGAGACCCTGGAGGAGGGCGACGCCAGTTCCCGGCCTGGGGGAGCGGGCCCTCTCCTCTGAGTCCTCAGTCTCCTCTGAGTGTTTCTGTGTCCAGGGTCCTGAGACTGGAGCGCTCAGTGTTGCCTGACTTCCACTTAAACAGTGTTTAAGACATTCATTCGTGATAGTTGTCATGCTGACTATGAAGAAAGACGCCCAGAAAATAATTTAATCAAGGTCACGTAGTTGATTGGTTAGTCACACCACTGGAATTCCAAGCTGGGTTTGTTTAACCCTGAAGTTTGCGACCTCTGCAGCCTTGTATTCTGTGAGACACGGCTGGGAGGCAGCGGGTAGCTAAGTCATTTCCTCCTCCTGGGCTATACATCGTGAAGAAATGGGTACCTCTCTTTCCAGAAGCTTCTAATGCGGATAACACCGTGTGAGGAGTCCTACCTGAAGGAAGGAGCATTCTCAGAGTTCGTCCTCCTGACACCTTCACTTCTCAAGCTCTCACGCCCACAAAATCGGTTGCATTGTCAGGGTTAAGGTTTTCGAGCCTGGTTTTTGGGAAGGCCACTGATCTGGTACAAGTCATTTGCCCGATTCCCATTACGGGCTGGGTTTGAAGTACCAGCAGTGTTTTTTTCTGGCAGCTAGAGCATGGTAGTAGACCCCTGACATTTGTGACAGCTGCGTCCTGAAACCTTGAATAGCAGATGGTGTGTAATTTCCTCCAATAGGGACACTCGAATGTACCCAAAACATTTCAACATCCTTTATTTTTGTAACTTATTATTTTGTGTTGGGGTAAAGCTGATGAACAGTGTGATGATAGTTCCAGGTAAAGAGCAGAGGGACTCAGCCACGCATATACATGTATCCATTCTGCCTGCGTCAAATCCCCTCCCATCCAGGCTGCCACATAACATTCAGCAGGGTTCCATGTGCTGCACAATAGGTCCTGTTGGTTATCCACTTTAAATGAAATGCAGCAGTGTGTGCATGTCCACCCCAAACTCCCTAACTGGCCCTCCCTGCACTGCTCCCCACACAACCGCAAGTTCATTTTGTAAGTCTGTGAGTCTCTGCTTTGTAAGTTCATTTGTATCCTTTCTTTTTAGATTCCACAAGTAAGGGATGTCATATGATATTTCTCCTTTTCTTTCTTTCTTCACTCAGTGTGAGGCTGTCTAGCTCCATCCGTTCAACGTCCTTCCTTCATTCCTTCAAGGGGCTGCTGTGACATGATGAGCAGGGACAGAGATCCCTGGAGTCTACCTTCCTCAAGGCTCAGTTATGTATGACTCAGCAAAATGACACATTATTGCATCCGTCAGGGAACTCTGCCTGGTCACTCAGTCCTGTCCAACTCTTTGTGACCCCACGGACTCCTCTGACCATGGGATTATCCCAGGCAAGCATACTCGAGTGGGTTGCCATTTCCTTCTCCACAGGAACCTCTGAAGTCCCACAAAAACGTGAAACCTCTACATGCAAGGATCTGCTCTACTTTCAGCAAGACAAATGAAAATCAACTTACAGTCCTAAAAGGAAGTGTAGAAAAATAACCAGAACGTATTCACTATAAGGTATATATCTTGTGAAGCTCTTAACATTGTCATAAAAACTCCAGAGTTTGCTTCTAAAGGTTTATAAAGCTTTTGCCCAGTAATGTGCCCTGGCCTGTGGGAAGCTGTCCGTGGTTTTCCATTCCAAAGTTCATAAACGGTTACATTCTCCTCAAGCTGTCCTCCCGACTGTCTTTTCAGGTAAAGTGCTACTCTTGGGGTTCACCTTGATTCCCCAGGGGAAGCTAACAAGCTGATCAGATGCAATTTCCTTAAAGGTGAAAACTAGAGATCTCAGATTCTTCTATAAATAACCTTGTGGAAGTCACACCTGAGTTTGATCAGATGATTTTAGAAGTTAGTAAAGAACCAGATGTTTGGGCTTCCTTGTTGGCTCAGACAGTGCAGAGTCTGCCTGCAATGCAGGAGACACCAGTTCAATCCCTGGGTCAGGAAATCCCCTGCAGAAGGGAATGGCAACCTACTCCAGCACTCTTGCCTGGAAAATTCCATGGACAGAGGAACCTGGCGGGCTACAGTCCATAAAGAGTCGGCCACAACTGAGTGACTAACACACGCCAAAAAACCAGCTGGCCCTGAGATAGGCAGAGCTAAGTATGTCTTCATTCATTCATTGACCATTGACTTCCAACTTGTTACACAGTATACATTAGGGATAAGAGCTCAGATAAATGGACAATTACAATCTAGGTTGATAAACGGCACTGTAGAGAGGCGACAGCCTATAGGAAGTAGGGCGGGGGCATAAAGACGTTCGTGGAAGCCTTCCACAACCAAGAGAATGTCCCTGAGTTGAGAGTTGCAAGTTAGAGGAAGAGCCAAGTGTGAGATGCTGCCTGGACCAAAAAGTCAGGACCGAAGTCAGGGAAAGCGCCCCGCGTTCGGACGGCTGTGTGAGTGGCTGCAGCTGAGGGTCAAGGAGAGGACACTGATTCGGTGATGGAGAGAGGTGAATCCCAAGTCATGGAAGTCTTTATATGCTTTAGTATTCAAAGAAGTCTTGGTTTTTGTTTTCAGTGAGGGAGCCAGAGAGAGATCTGTAAGCAGGATCCTGAGTCCCAGCGTGGAGATGAGTGATAGGTACTCAATCAGTTAAGAGGCTGGAGAAGTTGTGAGAATGAGAGGTGCAGGAATTCCAGGAATACTGAACAGGAATGAATAGCGCTTGAGCATGACTATTGGTGGAGAGCAGAGGGAAGGAGGAAAGAATCTGTATTTTTCTGGCTCTGGAAACTTGGATGGAAGGTGGTAGCAAGCTAAACAAGTCTAGAGGGAAAAATGGGTTCACTTTGGGCATTCTGAGTTGGAGGAGCCTGTGGAGAGCTTAAGGAAGCAATTTAAAACATGGGCCCAGATTCACTTTGCTGTACACCGGAAGAGGACACAACATTGTAAATCAACTATATCCCAATAAAAATTAAAGTCATTGGACCAAATGTAATGGCTATATTTTTGTGAAAACTGAGGAATGAGATGCTGAGAGGCTGCACATTGAAATCATCTGGAAGTTAGAAAAATATATAATTCTGAGCCCCATCTGCAGAGATTCTTATTCAGTTAGAGCTGGGGCTAGTGCAATTATATATACATATACAATATATGAATGCAAAGGGTCAAAAATTATGAAATGGGAGAAGGTGGGATAAATCAGCATATTAGGGGATATTATTAAACTACAGATTGCTTCTCAGAGTTTGAGAGAGGTCTGAGTCAAGTCCACTTTTTGATGATGTCTTTATGTTTCAAAATTTTTAAATGCCAAGATGAGATTACAAAAACTGAGGTTTTGTTGTTCAGCTCCTAAGTCCTGTCTGACTCTTTCCGACCCAATGGACTGCAGCACACCAGGCCTCCCTGTCCATCACCATCTCCCAGGAGTTTGCTCAAACTCATGTCCATTGAGTCACTGATGTTATCTAGCCATCGCGTCCTCCACACCCCCTTGTCCTTCTGCCCTCAGTCTTTCCCAGCATCAGGGTCTTTTCCAAACAGTTGACTCTTTGCATCAAGTGGCCAAAGTATTGGAGTTTCAGCTTCAGCATCAGTCCTTCCAGTGAAAATTCAGGGTTGATTTCCTTTAAGATAGACTGATTTGATCTCCTGGCAGAGCAACGAACTCTCAAGAGTCTTCTCCAGCACCGTAATTAGAAAACATCAATTGTCTGGCGCTCAGCTCTCTTCGTGGCCCAGCTGTCACATCCACACACGACTACTGGAGAAACCACAGTCTGACTACAAGGACCTTTGTCGGCGAAGTGATGTCTCTGCTTTTTAGCTCTCTGTCTAGGTTTGTCATAACTTTTCTTCCAAGGAGCAAGCAGCTTCTAATTCCATGGAATCACCATCTGCAGTGATTTTGGAATCTGTCACAGTTTTCACTTTTACCCCATTTATTTGCCATGAAGTGACGGGACCAGATGCCATGATCTTAGTTTTTTGAAGCCTGAGTTTTAAGCCAGCTTTTTCACTCTCAGCAAGAGGCTCTTCAGTTCCTCTTCATTTTCTGCCATAAAGGTGGAATCATCTGTATATCTGAGGTGGTTATTTCTCCTGGCGATCTTGATTTCAGCTTGTGATTCATCCAGCCCCTCGTTTCACACGATGTACTATTCATATAAGTTTAAATAAGCAGGGTGACAATATACAGCCTCAACAAAATCGAGGTACACTTTAAATATTGATTTAGCAAATCAATGCTTTTAACATACAGATACCATGATATTAAAAAGTAGAGACATTACTTTGCCAACAAAGGTCCGTCTAGTCAAGGCTATGGTTTTTCCTGTGGTCATGTATGGAATGGATGTGAGAGTTGGACAGTGAAGAAAGCTGAGCACCAAAGAATCGATGCTTTTGAACTGTGGTGTTGGAGAAGACTCTTGAGAGTCCCTTGGACTGCAAGGAGATCCAACCAGTCCACTCTAAAGGAAATCAGTCCTGGGTGTTCTTTGGAAGGACTGATGCTAAAGCTGAAACTCCGATACTTTGGCCACCTCATGTGAAGAGTTGACTCACTGGAAAAGACTCTCATGCTGGGAGGGATTGGGGGCAGGAGGAGAAGGGGATGACCGAGGATGAGATGGTTGGATGGCATCACGGACTCGACGGACGCGAGTCTGAGTGAACTCTGGGAGTTTGTGATGGACAGGGAGGCCTGGCGTGCTGTGATTCATGGGGTCGCAAAGAGTCGGACACGACTGAGCAACTGAACTGAGCTGAACCCTGACCTTATGTATAATACTTCATCGGGAGGTAATACTGAAAATTTACATTGGAAATCTTTACAAATGGCCTTCCTATCTGTTCTCTTCTATACATGTCTTGAGACCACTTTGACAATATCTGAAAAATTCCAAATGTTCAAATCTTTTGGCTTTGTGAAATCTGCCTTCTCAACAAGAAAAACAAATACAAAAGGATAGTCATTACAGTATTGTTTTTAATAATGAAAACTGAGGGGAAAATAAAGATGTCCATCATTAGTAATTTGATTAAGTATATTGTGTTATAGCCACACAACCAATACGGTGTAAGCATTAAAAAGAATGAAAAGGTCTACATAGCTAACATGAAAAAAGTCCATGATTTATTTTTACATGAAAAAATAGCAAGGTAGTTCGAAAAAGAGAAAAGTAAAATTAATACTTTTAGCTTATAAATAGAGGCCTTGCCTACCTCCTGCTAAAGTATATCCAAATCCTTCTTTTGCTACAATGGAGCAGATATTTAATTACAGATATGAGGAGGCCACTTTCCGGAAGTTGCCGAAATAGCTCAGTTGGGAGAGCGTTAGACTGAAGATCTAAAGGTCCCTGGTTCAATCCCGGGTTTCGGCANCCTGCTAAAGTATATCCAAATCCTTCTTTTGCTACAATGGAGCAGATATTTAATTACAGATATGAGGAGGCCACTTTCCGGAAGTTGCCGAAATAGCTCAGTTGGGAGAGCGTTAGACTGAAGATCTAAAGGTCCCTGGTTCAATCCCGGGTTTCGGCAATGGTTTTAGGCGTCATCACCAACGGACTCTCTACGATTTGCCTCCTTGTCTCTCCCTTCGGTGAGGGGGGGACTTCATTTGCCCTTGGATGGACAGGAAGCACTGGTCCCTGCACCTTTGCTTTTAAGCTGGTCAATATCGAGTCAGTGTCCCTTTCCCCGCCCTTAAGTCTGTGAGGAACCAGCTCTCCCCATGCACCACGGGCCCTTATTTTTCCTTTGAATTTATTTTTAGTTAGAGGATACTTGCGTTACAATAGTGTGTTCCTTTCTGCAGGCAGCCGTAGGCAGACATGCCCCTGCCTCGTGAACCCCACCCCTCCAGGCGTCCCAGCACGGATTTGAGCTCCCGGCCTCGGCCGGCCAGTTCCCAGCAGGTCTCTGTTTCACATGTGATAATGTGTATTTTTCAGCGTTACTCTTGAACTCGTCCCTCCCTCTCCTCCCTGCCTGTTCCCTCTGTCTGCGTCTCCATGGCTGCCCCGCAGAGAGTTCTTCAATACCATCTTCGGAGAGTCCACACACACACGCCTTCACATACATTTGTTTTTCTCTTCCACCTACTTCACTCTGTATAACAGGCGCCAGGCTCTCCCACTTCACTCCCTTTCTAGTTCATCCTGCCTTCCTGGTTCAGACCATGCTCCGCGGGCTGCGGGAGTGCCAGTGTTCCCCAAGTCAGGGCGGTGGCTCCTGGCTCTGCAGGAGGGTTTTGCAGGCAGGGGGCCGCCACGTGCGGGGTGGGGGGCTGCCCTCGGGGGTGGCCGCAGCCTGTGTCCTCTTTCTGTCAAGGAGATCCTCAACTGCAGCTTGGTTTGATGCCACAAGGACAGCTTCCGGTGATGGTGGGTGGCCGGGGGAAGTAGGGTGAGGGGTTGGAATTCCCTTCTGTTTTATGTCTGCACTAGGGTTACCAAATCAAATACAGGGCACCCAAGTGAATTTAAATTTCAGAGCAACAATGGCTATTTTTAGTATAAGCATGTCCCAAAGAATGCACGGGACATAATAATTGCATACTCGTTATTTTTCTGAAATTCACATTTAACTGTAATTTTATTTGCTAGTCGCAAACCGCTGTTGTGCATCCCATACCCACAGCGCTCTGCACTGGATGCGGCCTCCCCGTCCCCCCCGTCCCCCCATGCCACACACTGAATGCACCTCGGCAAAGACACTCAGAAACTCTCATCAGGAGGAACTGGGTTTCAGAAGGGACTGGTAGTTTCTTGTTCTTAACAACTGGCAGGTTTCAAAAGGCATCAGTTGATTTGTTCTTATCACCACCAGACAAGACCTCGGGTGGGGCCCACCAGGGAACACCCCAGGAGTCAGCCATCTTACCTGGTTCCAGGTTGCCAGTGCTGCCCACCTTGGTCTGGGATGGGGCTGTCAAGGAAAGGGAGATTTGAAAGCTCTGGACTGAATCTTGAAAACAAACAGAAAACATCGAAAAATTTGTTGAGATAACGAGCCGCTTCATTCAAGGCAGTGCAGTGGCACACACAATTGAAAGTGTTAGCCGCTTCAGTCGTGTGCGACTCTGCAACCCTACGGACTGTAGCCCACCGGGCTCCTCTGTTCGTGGGGTTCTTCAGGCAAGAACACTGTGTTGCCATGCCCTCCTCCAGGGGAGCTTCCTGACCCAGGGATCCATCAGGGGTCTCTTACTTCTGCATTGGCTGGAGGTTCCCTGCCACTAGGGCACCTGGGAAGCCCCATGGACCACCCACTCTCAGGCAAGGCTCCAGTTTTTGCCAGCTCCCAGGCTGGGACACAGGGAGAGAGGCAGGAGACCTACACCTCACATTCTAAAAACTCAAGATGTGATGAAACTCAGCATGGAGGACCTGTGATTTGCTCTCCCCTTTCCGTTAATCTGTGCCAAGAGAGCTGCTGAGGAGGAGCTTCATCCCCTAAATCTTTGTGCTTTTGGGTGGAAGGATGCATTTTGATAAGGGACTCTGAAAAAGTCAATGATGATCAAAAGAAAGAAAAAAAAAACAACAACAGTGGATTTATGTCAGGCAGAACAAACTTTGCATGATTTATGTCAGTGTGTGTAATAGTGGATTTGATGTGTCAACATAGCTAGCTCTGGTACATAAATGCCAGGTAAGATGGTGCTGCGAAGGTATTCTTTAGATGTAATTAACATTTAAATTGGTAGACTCTGAATAAAGCAGTGGATTCCCCTCCATAACGTGGGTGTGCCTCATCTGATTATCTGAAGGTTTAAGAACAAAGGTTGGGGTTTCCTAATGGAGAAGGAACTCTCCTCAAGACTAACATTGAAAATCTGCCTGAGCCTATAAACGGCTGCCCTGCTGAAGTTGACCTAGACACTGCAAAATCAACTCTCACCTGAGTTTCCAGCTTGTTGGCCAGCCCAGTAGATTCTAAACTTGACAGCCCCCACAATCCCCTGAGCCAATGAAATAACAGTCTCTCAGTCCTGTGTGACTCACTGTGACCCCATGGACCGTAACCTGCCAGGCTCCTCTATCCATGGATTTTCCAAACAAGAATACTAGAGTGGGTTGTCATTCCTTTCTCCAGGGGGAATTCTCAACCCCGGGATCGAATCTGGGTCTCCTGCGTTGCAGGCAGATTCTTTACAGTCTGAGCCACCATGGAAGCCGCGATAAAATAACGTCTCGATCTGTCCACCAGGATGCTGCTGCTGCTAAGTCACTTCAGTCGTGCCCGACTCTGTGCGACCCCAGAGACGGCAGCCCACCAGGCTCCCCGTCCCTGGGATTCTCCAGGCAAGAACTCTGGAGTGGGTTGCCATTTCCTTCTCCAATGCTGCTGCTGCTGCTAAGTCACTTCAGTCGTGTCCGACTCTGTGTGACCCCATAGACGGCAGCCCACCAGGCTCCCCCATCCCTGGGATTCTCCAGGCAAGAACACTGGAGTGGGTGCCGTTTCCTTCTCCAGTGCACGAAAGTGAAAAGGGAAAGTGAAGTCGCTCAGTCGTGCGGACTCTCAGCAACCCCATGGACTGCAGCCCACCAAGCTCCTCCGTCTACGGGACTTTCCAGGCAAGAGTACTGGGGTGGGGTGCCGTTGCCTTCCCCGGATCCACCGGGATGGCATGCTTTAAAGTGTTACACACAGGTAAGATGGAAGGATAAGATAGTTATTATTGTTCCTGAGGAAAAAGTGCTCTGGACAACGTCAACCACCTCGGGACCATGAGCGTGGGCATTATATTCCTAGGAAATGTTGGCCCTTTGCCTTAAAAAGGCAAACTCTTCCCAGTTCCTAGCCTGAAGAATCTCTTCCAGGGGTATTTAGATAGAAACTAGAGGCCCGCGGAAGACAGGTGTTACTTGCCTGCATCAGCAAGCTTGAAAGCCTGGCACACTCCTGCTGGCCTTTCAAGGCACAATTCTAACTCTCTGGGCACTCGCGCTGGCAGGCCCTTCTGTTCTCGCCGTCTATGCACTCTTCTATGTTGCCTGAGCACTTCCATCTTACTGTATTAAAGCGTTAATTACACGGCCCCAAAGGTCCCTAGACAGCATTTTAGAAAGCGGAGACATTACTTTGCCAACAAAGGTCCCTCCAGTCAAAGCTATGGTTTTTCCAGTACTCATGTATGGATGTGAGAGTCGGACTGAAGAACTGATGCTTTTAAACTGTGGTGTTGGAGAAGACTCTTGAGAGTCCCTTGGACCGCAAGGAGATCCCACCAGTCCATCCTAAAGGAAATCAGTCCTGAAGATTCTTTGGAAGGACTGAAGCTGAAGCTCCAATCCTTTGGCCACCTGATGCGAAGAGCTGATGCATTGGAAAAGACCCTGATGCTGGGAAAGATTGAAGGCGGGAGGAGAAGGGGATGACAGAGGATGAGATGGTTGGATGGCATCACCGACTCGATGGATATGAGTTTGGGTGGACTCCCGGAGCTGGTGATGGGCAGGGAGGCCTGGCGTGCTGCAGTTCATGGGGTCGCAGAGTCGGACACGACTGAGCGACTGAACTGAAGGGAAAGGTCTGCTCCCAGCTCTGCAGTGGCCCCACAGCGCAGGGGAGGGCGCACCAAGGACGGGGGGGCGGTCAACCAAGCGCCTGCCCAGGGCGCGGCGTGACGAGGCCCACGGGACCGAAAGGGCACCAAGGGCTCTGTGGCGCCGACACTGGGCGTGTACGGAGGCCCGCGGGCCCGCGCGTGGGGGTCTCTGCAGAAAGGCGCCCCTCTTCTGCTTCACTGCGGAAACCTGCCTTCGGCGGCCAGAGAGCCACCCGGCCCCTCCCGTGCGCCCTCCCCGCTCGCCCGCGCCCCGCCGCGGGCCCCGCCGCCTGCAACCGGACCGCTCGCGGCAGGAAGCCGGAACGCCCGGAGCGTCTCCCCCGCAAGCCTCAGCGCCAGCGCGGCGCGGCTTTCAGGCGCCAGAGCGCGGCCCCAGCCGCGAGCCCGGATAGCTCAGTCGGTAGAGCATCAGACTTTTAATCTGAGGGTCCAGGGTTCAAGTCCCTGTTCGGGCGCGCCTTCGACTTTTTAAAACAAAACACCGGGAGCTTTGAAAGTGAGAGCCAGGTCTAGGAGCTTCCGTTTGTTAGCCTCGTTCCCTTAGAAAGGGGAGTGAGGTGTGGCGCGTGTGCGCTGCGAACCCAGTCGCCTCCGGGGGGAACAGCCCCGCGGACCCCGCGCGCCCCGGTTGCACAGGCCCCGCGCGAAGCGCCGTGCGTCGCGGAGGCTCCGCGCGGCCGCCGGTTTCCGGGCGGGGCGGGGCG
>SJYX01008302.1:68835-86569 GCA_006410675.1 Oreotragus oreotragus
TTCCCAGGTGCCTAAGGATATGAAGGCCTGGCGGCAATCATTGACTCAACAATGAGAAAAGCCCTATGCTAATACTCCAAACTCTCTGTGCTGTTTATGGTTGAGAGGTTGTCACACAAGCTAGTCTGTCAGCAGAGAGGTTTGACCTGAGACACCCTTGTCCCACCCAGGGCAGGGAATTAGCAGCAATTATTGACACAACAAATGAAAAAACCCTTCACCAATATAATTCCCAACCAACCCACTATACTAATAATTTCTAACTTCCCACAAGAATTTGCCTTTAGTAAGTCTAAAACATCTCGTGCCTCTCACAGTTGGGGGGCTGTAAACCATCACATGCGGCCGGACGAACCTATACAGGTGGGCTAGATAACCTTCAGAGTTCGTAAGCTGAAACACTCTTGTCACGCCCAGGAATTTTTATTGACTTGGAGCTGCACGCTTACTCCTTCTCCGAGAGAAACGGTTATGGGGGAGAGCTTCCCGGAAGGTCAAAGGTGTAGGTGAGAGCAAAAAAACAGACTCTGGTTTTAGGGTAGATGCTCGGGAACAGGGGGTCTCCTGAGGCTTGATCACGCCTTTGCGTATGCCGAAGCCTCCTTCCTCATGACCTTTGCCATGGGCGGAGTTCTTCACGCTGCCCCCCGGCAGGGAGGATTATGGAAAAGGAATGTCTCCCTCTAGTGGTGAGAAGACATTAGAAACATTTTGCTCTGTAGACTGCTCCTATTGAAGAGGTTCTTTAGAAATATAGCTCCCCACACCCCTCCCCCTAGCTTCAAAAAAAGAAAGAAAGAAAGAAAGAAATACAGCTTTCCAGGGTGGGAGATGTTGAACAGTTTAGTCAAAATACAAATACCCTGTGTTAGAACTCATATGTTAAAAGATTGTTGTCAAGCAACATGTTCTTATCACACTGAAGGAGGAGAAACACATTTTCATGAAAAGTGTTTTTTTTTTTTTTCTTTAAAGCACAAAAGTATTTACTTATTTAAAAGAACTTGGCTGCACAGAAAGCTGGGGATCTTAGTTCCCCAGCCAGGAACCAAACCTGCACCCCTGACAGTGAGAACACAGAATCTTAACCACTGAACTGCCAAGGAATTCCCTTGGGGAGACAGATTTTAATGTATACTGTGTCTCCAAAGCACCATAGTCTTTTAGGAACCCAGTAATTGATTAACTGGGCTTCTCTGGTGGCTCAGATGGTGAAGAATCTGCTTGCAACACGGGAGACCTGGGCTCAGTCCCTGGGTAGGGAAGATTCCCGGGAGAAGGGAATGGCTAGCCACCCCAGTGTTCTTGCCTGGAGAATTCCATGGACGGGAACCTGGCGGGCTACAGCCCATGGGATCACAAAGAGTTGGAAACGACTGTGAGGCTAACACTTTCACTTTCTTTAAAATCAGTTGTTAAAAGTAAATGTGTGGGTGTTTGTGTGTGTATGACTTTGTGTGTGTGTGTGTGTGTGTGTGTGTGTATTTGGAATCCTCGATTCACTGTTTGCCTCTAGAAAGTAAAGATTAAACGCTGAGAAAAGGTATGAGGAAGAGGTTTTTTTTTTTTTTGTTTTTGTATAGAAATTGATTTACAAGGAACCAAATAGCTATTGGTTATAAAGGAACATACTGATTATGGAAGACTATGATTCTGTATTCTTTGGTTCGAGAGGAAGTTTGAATTGTTCTTGACTTTCTGTTATTGTTCTTGATGTTTTTTCACGTGGGTAGCTAGGTACAAAATTCAAAACTCTAGTCAGAAATCTGGTGAATGATTTTAATTATAGTCAGGAAGTAACAGTCACCCCAAACAAGCAAATGTAGATTTTTTTTTTTAAATGCAGAGCTTTAAAAGTCCGGGATCAGACGTTAGTGTATGTGCATTTTGTCAATAGCTTCTGTCTTGTGCTGCCCCAGCACCTGGCTGAAGTATCTCACCTGTCTGTACCTGGGTCTCTCAGACTGCCTCTGACACTGGGGCTTGGACTTAACTCCCTCAGGTGCAGCCACTGCACTTGTCCTGTCCCGTCTCTCTCCCACTGTGAGATGACACCTGGGGCCATTGGTGGGGCCGGTAGACCACCTGAAATTAATCACTAGTGAGACACTACTGAGAATGGGCTTGCAGATGCCCTTTCTGCACCGTAACCAGCAGAAGATGGCCATGGCCTTCCAGAAATGTATCTAACTTTTGTGGTGATGGTGAAACAGGAGGGAACTGGTTCCAAAGGAGTACGTCAAGGCTGTATATTGTCACCCTGCTTATTTAACTTGTATGCAGACGACATCATTTGAAATGCTGGGCTGAATGAAGCACAAGCTGGAATCAAGATTGCCAGGAAAAATAGCAATAACCTCAGATATGCAGATGACACCACCCATATGGCAGAAAACAAAGAAGAACTAAAGGGCCTCTTGATGAAAGTAAAAGAGGAGAGTGAAAAAGTTGGCTTAACACAATATTCAGAAAACTNAAGCACAAGCTGGAATCAAGATTGCCAGGAAAAATAGCAATAACCTCAGATATGCAGATGACACCACCCATATGGCAGAAAACAAAGAAGAACTAAAGGGCCTCTTGATGAAAGTAAAAGAGGAGAGTGAAAAAGTTGGCTTAACACAATATTCAGAAAACTAGATCATGGCATCCGGTCCCATCACTTCATGGCAAATAGATGGGGAAACAGTGAAAACAGTGGCTGTCTTTATTTTTTGGGGCTCCAAAATCATTGGAGTTTGTGACTGCAGCCATGAAATTAGAAGACACTTGCTCCTTGGATGAAAAACTATGACCAACCTAGACAGCATATTAAAGAGTATAGACATTACTTTGTGGACAAAGGTCCATCTAATCAATGCATGCATGCTAAGTCACTTCAGTCGTGTCCAACTCTGTGTGACCCATAGACAGCAGCCCACCAGGCTCCTCTGTCCCTGGGATTCTCCAGGCAAGAATACTGGGGTGGGTTGCCATTTCTTTCTCCACCATCTAGTCAAAGCTATGGTTTTTCCTGTAGTCATATATGGATTGTAATACACTGGCATCTAAATGACATACCCACAGGCACCATGACAATTCTCCTAGAGGAGGAAATAGCAACCCACTCCAGTATTCTTGCTGGGATAATCCCAAGGATAGGGGAGCCTGGTGGGCTACAGTCTGACTGGTTGCAAACAGTCAAACACAACTGAGCTCCATGTATCAGCATCATTGGTCTTTGATGGTTGGCCTCGGAATTGTCATGGTGACTGTGGGTATGTCATTTAGATGCTAGTGTATTACAATGAGTGTATAATGAGGCTCAAGGTCCACTGGAAGCCAAATCTTCTGCCATCTTGGACCTAGTTGGTTCTAGCCAGTTTGTCATATCCTCAAGGCCTTGTCATTCATTTAAAGGCTATGGCCTGCCTGCTTCTCTCCTCCAAGGGATCTTCCTGAGCCAGGGGTTGAACCTGCATCTCCTGCAGCTTCTACCTTGGCAGGTGGATTCTTTACCATTGTGCCACCTGGGAAGCTCAACACTGCAAAAGAGGATAAATAGATGAGCTTGTTTCAGATGCCATCAAATCCTGCCTGAGGCAACAGGAGTAGTCAGACATGCATTTAGCTGAGGTCAGATATCTCAGATCTAGCCTTGTCTCAGCTATTTATTTATCAATGACAAAAACTTTGATAAAATGTGAACCATCTCAGCTTCTGTAAGGGAGACCCAGAGGTTTCCTTAGAAAAACAGAACTGATATCCTCAAAATGGGCAATGGAAATTTTCCACAAAGGGAGGAGTGGCTGGATTTTATAGGATGGACTCTGGTCCCTGAAGATCATTTTACTAATTGTTGCTTGGGCTGCAGAAGGTACAGCCACAACTCAAGACCTGAGAAGTAATTTTCTTTCAGATTTCATTTGTGTTTGCGTGATATAAACTTTGGAGTTCCTTTAAGATTACAGCCTCAAGTCCCATCGTTTCATGGCAAATAGAAGGGGAAAAAGTGGAAGCAGTGACAGGTTTTATTTATTTGGGCTCCAAAATCATTGCAGACAGTGGCTGCAGCCATGACATTAAAAAATGATTGCTTCTTGGAAAGAAAGCTGTGACAAACCTAAACAGCACATTAAAAAGCAAAGATATCGCTTTGCTGACAAAGGTCCATATGGTCAAAGCTATGGTTTTCCCAGTAGTCTTGTAAGGATGTGAGAGTTGGACTATAATGAAGGCTGAGCACCAAAGAATTGATGGTTTTGAACTGTGGTGTTGGAGAAGACTCTCGAGAGTCCCTTGGACAGCAAGGAGATCCAACCAGTCCATTCTAAAGGAAATCAACCCTGAATATTCATTGGAAGGACTGATGCTGAAAGTGAAGCTCCAATACTTTGGCCACATGATGTGAAGAGCCGACTCATTAGAAAAGACCCTGATCCTGGGAAAGACTGAAGGCGAGAGGAGAAGGGGGTCTCAGAGGATGAGCTGGTCTGATAACATCACTGACTCGATGGACATGAATTTGAGCAAACACTGGGAGATAGTGGAGCACAGGGGAGCCTGGTGTGCTGGAGTCCACGGGGTCACAAAGAGCTGGACACAACTCAGCCACTGAACAACAACATCATCATGAGCTAATGGCTTTTGGATCTGAGATTTAAGTTGCAGACAGTCTCGCCAAGAGACATCCTTATGGAAACAATTATTTCAGACCATCTTCATTAGGAGATTCTGCCATAGAGTAAAGATGGCCTCATCTGGCCTCAGGATGGTCTATTGATAAGGGTCTTCTACTGTGTGTGAGAAAATACTTTTCAGTTCTGACTCTTCCATTCTAGACTGCACGGTATCTACTGCTTTTCAGAAGGTCCAAGTCTCCTCCTCAGCCTCCGCATGGCTGCCTTCATCTCCTGGTTCCTCAGGGTGTAGATCAGGGGGTTCAGGACAGGAATGATAACAGTGAAGGTGATGGAGACAGCTCTGTCCATGGGGAGGGCGGCGAAGGGCCGGGCATAGACGTAGATGCAGGGCACGAAGTGCAGGGTGACCACCGTGATGTGGGCGCTGCAGGTGGAGACGGCTTTCCTTCTGCCCTCCCCGGAGTGGGACCTCAGCATCGTCAGGACGACCGTGTAGGACACAAGCAGGAAGACGAACCACAGGGTAGAGATCAAGCCGTTGTTGGAAATCATCAGGAGCTCAAGGGCAGCAGTGTCCGTGCAGGCGAGTGTGAGGACCTGGGGGACGTCGCAGTAGAAACCGTCCACGACGTTGGGTCCGCAGAAGGGGAGGGGGAGCAGCAGGGAGATCTGCACGATGGAGTGGACGAAGCCCCCCGCCCAGGAGGCCACGATGAGGGCAGTGCACCGCCCCCGACTCATGACGGTCACGTAGTGCAGGGGCTTGGAGATGGCCACGTAGCGGTCAAAGGCCATGACCGAGAGAGAGAAGATGTCTGCGCCCCCGAGGAGGTGGAAGAAGAACATCTGCGTGAGGCAGCCCCGGAAGGAGATGGTCTTTCTCTCCGAAAGAAGGTCCACCAGGACCTTGGGGGCGGTGATGGAGGAGAAGCAGATGTCCAAGACGGAGAGGTTGCGGAGCAGGAAGTACATGGGGGTCTGGAGGCGGGACTCGCAGCTCACAGTGACCATGATGAGGAGGTTGCCCAGCAGGGTAGCTGTGTACACCAATGATAACAAAAGAAATAAGACCCGGCTCAGTTCTCGGGACTGGGTCAGTCCTTGAAAAATAAATTCTTTCACCCTGGTATGATTTCCCTGCTCCATTGGGTCATGTTTTTTCTTCTTTCTCAATTCCTGAAGAGAAGACAGAAAATAGAATATAGAAAAGATATCATTAAAAACCAAAGGAGTGTGAATTTTATGACTGGACTGCCTTGGGTATTATTTTTGCAGTTATTTTCCTTTTGGGGAAAGACACCAACTCCTGTAGATGGTGTTTTTTGAGTTATCTCAGAGCAAAACAGAGAGTGAATTTTCAAAGGAGTATTTAATTAAAATCTTTTCATACCATTCATGGGGTTCTTGAGGCAAAACTCCTGGAGTGGCTTGCCATTCCAGGGGTCTGCCAGTCATGGCACATAGAAGGGGGAAAGTGGATGCAGTGGCAGACTTTATTTTCTTGGCTCCAAAATCACTGCAGACAGGGACTGTGGCCATGAAATTAGAAGACGCTTGCTGCTTGGAAGGAGAGCTATGATCAACCTAGACAGCATATTAAAAAGCAGAGATATCACTTGGCCGGCAAAGATCTGTGTAGTCAAAGCTATGGTTTTTCCAATAGTCATGTACAGATGTGAGAGTTGGACCATTAAGAAGGCTGAGCAGGAGGAACAGATGCCTTCAAACTGTGGTGTTGGAGAGGACTCTTGAGAGTTGCTTGAACTGCAAGGCAATCAAACCAAAGAAAATCAACCCTGAATAGTCATTGGAAGGACTGATGCTGAAGCTGAAGCTCCGATAGTTTGGCCACCTGATTTGAAGTGTCAGCTCACTGGAAAAGACCCTGATGCTGGGCAAGATTGAAGGCAGGAGGAGAAGAGGGCGTCAGAGGATGAAATAGTTTGTTAGCATCACTAACTCATTGGACATGAATCTGAGCAAACTCCAGGAGACAGTGAAGGACAGGGGAGCCTGGCGTGCTGCAGTCCGTGGGGTTGTGAAGAGTCGGACATGACTTGACGAGTGAACACCAACAAATTAATTAAAACACCTTAATTAGTATGTTATTCTTATTAAAAATTTTAAGTCTCATCATTTTATTCTTGAAAAACCACTGAATGCTCTGAGAAGTGAAGAGACGAGCTTTGTTTTTGCTTTCAATGAACACTCATGCATCCAATTGTTAGGAAGTGGGAAACACACGCAGGGGAACAGTATTATACATAGTCTGTGGCTCTAACAGAAGCTCATAGCTTCTTCATTTTCTTCCACTGGAGAAAATCTACTTGGCATAGTCTTGCTGGATCTTCATGATACCAGTGATCAGCACTAAATTAAGGCCAGAAAGACAATTTCCGCTTTACTTTCTCCTTAGGACAAACAGCTTTGCAGCAGCTAAGAATTTAACTGAGTGCATCTTTCTTTTCTTCTTCTTTCCTTCCTTCCTTCTCCTCTTCCCTCTTCTTTTCCTGTTCAGTCTCCCTTCTCCTTGGTGTCTTGCTTTCCTCTGATTTCTGTGGCCCAAGATCAGGACTTGGCAACTACAGTCTCTGCTTTTCATAATGCTGTTGCCGAAGGCGTCACCGCCCTGGCCACTGGACCGATGCTCTTCCTTCCTCAGGCCCCCCGCTTTCGTCACCTGCATTCGTGCGTCACTTCGGCATTTGTAGAGGCTTTAGTTGTTCACAAAGAGCAAAGATGTTAGTATCACACGCTGCTGTTTTTAAAATGGGTAACCAACAAGGACCTCCTGCACAGCACAGGGACCTCTGCTCAATGTTCTGTGGCAGCTCGGATGGGAGGGGCTTCGGGGGAGAATGGATTTTGATACATGTATATGTATGAGTCCCTTTGCTGTTCACCTGAAACTATCACATTTTTAATTAGCTATACCCCAATACAAAATAAAAAGTTCAAAAGAAAAAAAAGCTGTTAGTATCAGCAGCCCTGCGTGCGTGTGCGTGCGTGTGTGCATGTGTGTGCGTGCGTGTGTGCATGCGTGTGTGCATGCGTGTGCTCGCATGTGTGTGCATGCATGTGCGTGTGCGTGCATGCATGCGTGTGTGCGTGTGCGCGTGTGTGCGAGTGTGTGTGTGTTCAGATTTACTCTGTTGAAGCGCAGCTGGTCTACAGTGCACGTCCATTTCTGCTGTGCAGCAAAGTGACCCAGAGACACACATGCTTAGTCATTTGCATTATGGGGTACCACAGCCTGTTGAATGCAGCTCCGCGTGCTATACACTAGGAGCTGGGCGTTACGGGGCACCACAGCCTGTTGAATACAGCTCTGTCTGCTATACACTAGGACCTGGGCGTTATGGGGAACCACAGGCTGTTGAATGCAGCTCCGCGTGCTCTGCAGTAGGACCTGGCTGCTTATCCATTCTGCATATAATAGGTTTGCACCTAGTCCCAAACTCCTGATTCATCCCTTCTCAACCCTCATCCTTGGCAAGCACAAGTCTGTTCTCTATGCAGAGACCTGAATTTGAATGTAGATGCTGCCAGTTAATTGGCAGGTAACTCTGAGCCTCAGTTCATCATCAGTAAAATTGAGTATCATCGTGTTTGTTTTACAGGACTGTGGACCTTGAGGAGACTTGCTTAATGCAGTCAACCTGAGGTGACACTGACCGCCCCTCTCCCATGTATGACACACTTAACATTTCGCAGGGTCAGTCTTTTATACCTTTTTTTTTAAAACGCTGACAAAAATGCACTTTTATACTTTTGTTATAAAATATGGTTCTTTGAAATAATTGCAACTATTATCTAATCTAGCATCTCAAAAGCAGATATGTTCTGTACAATGGGATATTATTCAGTGATCACAGAAAATGAGGTACTAAGCCAGCAAAAGATGGGGATGAAACGTTATTCATCATACTAAATGAAAGAAACCAAGTTGAAAAGGTATTTACTGTATGATCCCACTATATGATAGTCTGGAAGTGACAATATAATAAATCATAATTGAAAGATTATGACAAAATTATAGTAACATATTAATGGCTGCTGGGGGCTGGGTGTAGAGGCTGGGAGGGATAAATAGGTGAGACACAGGGAATTTTGGGGGCATCCCTGGTGGCTCAGAGAGTAAAGAATCTGGTGGCCAATGAGGAGACCCGGGTTAATATGATAGTCTGGAAGTGACAATATAATAAATCATAATTGAAAGATTATGACAAAATTATAGTAACATATTAATGGCTGCTGGGGGCTGGGTGTAGAGGCTGGGAGGGATAAATAGGTGAGACACAGGGAATTTTGGGGGCATCCCTGGTGGCTCAGAGAGTAAAGAATCTGGTGGCCAATGAGGAGACCCGGGTTAGTCCCTGGGTCAGGAAGATCCGCTGGAGAAGGGAATGCCAACCCACTCCAGTATTCTTGCCTGGAGAATTCCATGGTCAGAGGAGCCTGGCAGGGTACAGTCCATCAGGTCGCAAAGAGTGGGACACGACTGAGCGACTCACACACACACACACGGGGTTTTTCGGACACTGAAGCTATTCTGTATGCCGCTCAGACTGCAGGTACGTGGCACCGTGGAAACCCACAGAACATACAAGACCAAGTGGCGTTTAAGGTCAGGGTCTCAAGCTTTCAGCGGGTCCTGATCGGACCATCCCTATGTATGGAACGCCTTCGTCTTGCACATGCACACACTACATTCTTGCTTTCCAGTATGTGGGAGGATCTGGGTCACATACCTGAATCAATTACTGCCAGGGGAAATTCCACACTGAAGCCAAATTTGCACTCATGATTCAGGTTAGCCTAAAATATTATAAGTTGTTATTCTAAAGAGCTTTAAGAACACTCTAATTGTCATGCTATCGTTGTTAGTGATACTTAAAAGAATTTTCAGCAAAAGCTTAAAAATCCTTTAAATCATGCTTTTAGGAAGTACTGCAGTTCTTCAATACTAGATCATTGAAGGGTAGATCTACTTTTTAAAAAACATTACTAAAATCATGCAAGTACTATACTCATCTTATGACATATGTTTTATTATTCTGTTATTATCGGCAGGAAAATTGAAATACTCAGCACTAAGTGAGTTAATGCATAACAGTGAATATCCATTATCTTTTATGGATAAAAACCATCATCTATTTTTATGATTAAGCTGTTAGCACTATTTGAACTATTGTTTTTTATCGGAAAGAATAAGAATGTGGTAAGTGTCTATTTTCCTTCCTTTTTAAAAGTATCAGTACTGTAAACACATCTAGAATATGGAACGCTGTGATTGCAAAACCCACTTTCTTTCCCTCATAGTAAGTGACCAAGTGTGGCATGGAAAGGAAACTTAAAATTTCCTTTAGCTTTCTTAACAGAAAGAGTGAGCCCTCTTGCAAATCATGGACTTCAGCTGAGAACAGTGTATCCATCCTGGTCTGTCAGTTTTCACCCAGTGGAGCCCGCTGTGGACAGTGGGAGTAACAGGGGCAACTGGGCTGGTAGTGGGGAACGGTAGTTGATGGGAGCTCTCTGTACATTTTGTCCAGTTTTTCTGTAAACTTAAAATTGCTCTAAGAAATAAAATCTATTCCTCTGAACCTCCCCGCCCCAACACATATACCAAAGGATAAAACAATTTAGAACATTTCTACTTTGCAAAGGAACACAATTTTTAAAGCGCTTATCGCTGAGCTTCATTTGCCGATCCTAATTTGTTGCTGTTTTCCTGTTTCCAACCCTGTTTTAGAGAGTATTTAGAATGAATTCTACTGTGATTTTACCAACAAAAAAAACTATCCTGTGCACCTTTTTTCTTTTTTTAAAAATCAGCTTTGTTGAGGTGTAACTTACTTGCAGTGAACTGCACACACTTAAAGATTCGGTTTGCTGAGCTTTGACATATACATACACCCATGAAACCATCACCAAAATAGGATAAGGAGCGTCTCCCTCACCCCAAAGTTCGCGTGTGCCCCTGAGAGCCGCAGAATTTGGGCACCTAAGGACTCTGTCCAAACCTGCAGAAGAGATGGCCGGAACAGCACATGGCTTCTGGAGACACAAGACAGTGTCCTTAGGATGACCTCAGGCCCTCATTTAAAATGCCTGCCTGGGAAAGCACAAAGCTGCCAGGAGAATTTACTGTTTGTTCCAGCCAACATCAGAGGCGGCCCCTGATCTCCCTTGCTTAGAGCATTTACAGACCAGTCCTGGCAACTCTGGTGTGCATCTCTTGCAACTTACAAGCGTCTCTTTCAAGGACCAAGAGCCATTTCTTTGAATGTGATCAACATGAAGGAAGGAACCTCTGTCTCCCAGTCTGTGGGGGTGACTTACATAAATGCCAGCTGGCAGACAAGTGGCTCTGCAATTTTCTGCTTTTGTGACTCTGCCGAGCCCTAGCTTGTCCCCCTGCTTCGCGCCCCCTTTGATCACTCTGGGCAGAGTGAGCTCAGTCCTTCCCCTGCTGTTCTCACAAACGTCGGGCTGTTCCCCTCTGACACTTCTTCTCACTTCTTTCTGTGTCCTTCCCACTTTGAAGCCGTCCTTTTGTTCTGCTGCTGCTGTTCAGCTGCTCAGTCATGTCTGACTCTTTGTCACCCCATGGGCTGCAGCACGCCAGGCCTCTCTGTCCTCCACTATCTCCCAGAGTTTACTCAAACTTACGTCTGTGAAGTCAGTGATGCCATCCAACCAGCTCATTCTCTGTCGTCCCCTTCTCCTCCATCCTTCAACCTTTCTCAGCATCAGGGTCTTTCCCAGTGAGTTGGCTTTTCATATCAGGTGGCCAAAGTATTGGAGCTTCAGCTTCCATTAACGACTCAGATCTTTGGATCCCACTGTACTTTGTCTCATTTTCTCATCAGAACAGGACTTCACGTTGCTAACTTTCCTCCTATTCTCTTTCCTTTGAAGGCCAAGCTGCACAAAGCTAATTTTCTTGGCGTACTCCCAGTGACCTATGAATCCATCAATAACTCCCCAAAGATTTCATCCCCTTCAAATGTTTTCTGTTTTTAAAAGGGCCAGTTGTTTTTTTTTCAGAGTAAATATTTTAAAAGATTTTTTGAAATAAAGTGATCAGAACATATGCAGCTTTTTAGTTTTTTAGATAATGCACAGAGCATTTTTTTTTTTTTTAAACTACAGTGGGAAGTATTGTGGCTCAGAAAGAAGATACTAGCTTGGGAGATTTGAACTCTGAGGACTTCATGAAGCAACAGTGGGATTTTTAAAGGGATCTGAACTGCAGGATGCTTAGTTTAGTCTTTTCATGAATGAAATGAGAGCGCACACTGCCTCAAGTCCTTCTGTAAGCAGGCAAGGTCTGCCCGGTATCACACAATATTAAATGGACCCATCGACCCAGGTGATTTCCAGACCTTTGCAGCTTTAAAAAAAAAAAAAAGAAAGAAATATTTTTGACTGCACGGTGCGACACGTGGGAGCTTAGTTCCTGACCAGGGATCGAGCCTGTGTCCCTTGCATGGAAGTGTAGTCTTAACTAGTGGACTTCCAAGTAAGTCCTCTGGAACTTTTTAAAAATAAATATGTATTAAATTATTTTTTGTTTAAATATAGTTGACTTATTGTGTTAGTTTCAAGTGTACAGCAAAGTGATTTGGTTTTATATATACATATATGTAAATATATTCTTTAAAAATATTTGTTTCAGCCTGTGTCCCTTGCATGGAAGTGTAGTCTTAACTAGTGGACTTCCAAGTAAGTCCTCTGGAACTTTTTAAAAATAAATATGTATTAAATTATTTTTTGTTTAAATATAGTTGACTTATTGTGTTAGTTTCAAGTGTACAGCAAAGTGATTTGGTTTTATATATACATATATGTAAATATATTCTTTAAAAATATTTGTTTCCATTATAGCATTATAGTTTATTATAAGATATCGAATATAGTTTCCTGTGCTATATAGTAAATTCTTGTTTATCTATTTTAATATATGACAGTGTGCATTTGTTAATCCCAATTTATTGCCACCCTCTACCCCTGCTCTAGACCTTTAATTCTCAATTGTTTTAAATAGGGTTGCCCTCAATTATCTTGTGATGAGTCTAAGATTGTATTCTGTCTATTGCTTACCAGCATTTGAATCTCAGTTAACCTATAAATCTCAAGTGTGTCTTGAAAGTTAACAGATGGCTGATTGGTGGCAAGAAGTGCCAGGGGCAGTTTGTCCTAGTGGTAAGGAGAATGGGCTTTGAAACCCAAAGGCACGAGATTCTGTGCAGAAGGGAGTGGTAAAAGTGATCACTGATCCAGCTGAAAAATGCTGAAAATGCTGCTCCTCCCTCCACAGGATATTTGCACAGCTAAGAGAGTAAACATGGAAGGGGGGAAGATAGATGAGAGTCTCTGTGTATGTGTGTCAGTTTGCAACAGGAGAGAAGAAAAGAAAGCAGAAAATTATTGTTTTTGTTTGCTTTATTTTTTGCTTTTGGCAAGAACGAGTTCAAGACCCCAAGAATTTCTTTAGAATAGGTCCAGGGACCAATCGAGAGGGTAGCATTAACATACACACCACTCTACGTAAAATAGACAGCTAGCGGGAGCTGTTGTGCGGCGCGAGGGCTCAGCTCGGCGCTCTGTGCTGACCTGCAGCGTGGGCTGGGGAGGGGATGTATGCACACACATGGCTGGTTCACTTTGCTGTACTGTGGAAACTAACGCAACGTTGTAATTATATTTCAATTAAAAAAAATGTACTACTCACAAAAGAAACCCTCATAAAAGCAAAATGATAACTTCTAAAGGAAATATTTTAATCTAAATAATAAAGTTTAAAAATAATAATAAGAAGAAGAAAGGGCCAGAGAAACCCATTCTGATAAAACAGGCGAGGGAATCGCCTGGCCATCCTGTGATTAGGACTCCGTGCTCTCACTGCTGGGGCCTGGGTCTGAACCCTGGTCAGAAACCTAAAGATCCTGCGAGCTGAACGCTCAGCCGAAATGCAAAACAACAGTAGCAACCAGACAGCGACATCCCCCAGNAGAGAAACCCATTCTGATAAAACAGGCGAGGGAATCGCCTGGCCATCCTGTGATTAGGACTCCGTGCTCTCACTGCTGGGGCCTGGGTCTGAACCCTGGTCAGAAACCTAAAGATCCTGCGAGCTGAACGCTCAGCCGAAATGCAAAACAACAGTAGCAACCAGACAGCGACATCCCCCAGCCAAAGCAGGCTTGATGAGCGTCCCGGAGCCCCCAGCTTGAGGCCTCCTCAGCCCTCAACTGTCCACCAAGTGTGTGCCCCCCCCCCTACCTGGGGGCCCTCTTCACAAGCTGACCTCTCTCTGCTCCTCGGGGACCCTTCCGAATACTGAAGGGCTAGTTGCTCTGCGTCTCTGCAGTTTTGAGCTTTAATGTCCAGCATCCTCTACCTTTCAGGAGCATTACTACCATTCAATGTATTTCTGAAATCCACAATAAGATTCTCCAAGCTGGCAGGGCATGGGCACACAGGCACAGACATACAGTCAGACACACAGGCCTGCACCCCAAAGCCCCCAAATAATGCCACTGAGAGCTCCTGACCTCTAACTCCTACCTGAGTGCTGGCTGGCTGGTGCCATACGCTGATCTTAGGAGTCCTCGACGCTCGTGAGCAGTCCCCTTTGAGGCGGACGGGCAGCTGGGGGTTGGCCGCGCACTATCTTCTCTCCTGCTGCCCAAGGCACAGGGCGGGCTCCAAGAATCGCCTCCCCGTGGTCCTGCCACCCTGCCCCAGGTGCGGCTGCCCCGAGTGCCCTTGAGCAGTCCCTCAGCTCCGGGCGTGCTTCCAGGTGTGACTGTTGAACTTGAGTGGCCAGACTTTCCTAAAGGGATGCTGTTCCCTTGAGTCTTATTAAGAAATTGAACACGCACCGGAAAAGGTATGCGAACGCGCACATCTCGGTTTTGAAATTCTCCTGGTGCGGGGGAGGAGTGACTTCTCTTCGATCTTCTGATTAGAACCCGAGGATCTTTGCCTGAAGGGCTCACGGGGACAGACAGGATTCTGTCTCTTTAAGAGACAAAACTCAGGGAAAGCGAACAGAACTCCCAGGAGAGTGTGTGCAGCCTATTTCATTTCATTTCATTTCTTTCTTTCTTTCTTTTTTTTTTTTTTAAGGCAGGTAGTTTGCTTGTTGTCCTGATAGTATGCATAATCAGATGCATCATAGAGACTTGGAGAGGCATTTTTTCTTGTTTTCGCCCAAACTTCTCATACAAAGAAGGCACGTAAACAGACAAAGGATGGGTTGGTACCATTCGTCTCTAAGTATTTACTGTCTCCGTTGTTCCAGGCCCTGTGAGCCCCCAAAGTCCATTTCCCCCCTCCTCTCGTTTTCAATGCCATTTTGAAACCTTGTCTCTCAGCATATACCCATGGCTTGTCTCACTTGGATACAGGGCACACCTTCAACTCAAAACGTCTAAAACAGATCTGATCATTGCTCTCAAAAACTAAGTACTTCGGCACTTCCCTGGTGGCCCAGTGGCTAAGACTCCGAAAGCAGGGGGCCCAGGTTCAATCCTTGGTCAGGGAATTGGATTCCACATGCAGCAACTAATTCTTTGCACGCCACAACGAAAGAGCCTGCGTGTCGCAACAAAGGCCTAGGACAGCCAGATAAACAGCAAGTACTTTAAAGGACCAGGACTTCCTGGGTGGTCCAGCGGTTAAGAACCCGCCTGCATAGACTCTGCTGCTGGGAGGGACTGGGGCGGGAGGAGAAGGGGCCGGCCGGGGACAAGACGGCTGGGTGGCATCACCGACTTGACGGACGCGAGTCTGAGGGAACTCCGCGAGCTGGTGAAGGACAGGGAGGCCTGGCGTGCTGCGATTCATGGGGTCGCAGAGAGTCGGACACGACTGAGCGACTGAACTGAACTGAACTGAACACGGGGGATCTGGGGTCCACCCCGGATCTGGGAAGATTCCACAGGCTGTGGGGAGCGCCGACCTTCCGCAGTGGTGGGCAGGCCCTGTGCCACGGCTGGAGAGTAGTGCCGACCTTCCGCAGCCAGAGAGAGGCCGAGCACAGCAGTGAAGACCCCGCGTAGCCAAAAAACGAAGGGAAAACCTTAGTCCTTCTTTCGGTGGGCCTGGCACTATCATTCTCCTTGTCAGAAGGACTCCATGTCTCTGAAATGCCTCTGATGCTTCCCTTTACCCCCCCCCCCGCTTTTTTTGGGGGCGGGTGGTGGTGGGTTCTTTTGTACGTTTTGTAACTCTTCCTGAATCAAATGCTTTTAGGTCTCTTTCCTCATTTGCAATCATTTTTTCCTAGTTTATTCGGAGAGCTTGTCAGTTCCTGCTCTAACATTCAGGCTCTTGTGCCATCCCCTTGCCTTGTGTGTGGACTAGACTTAGTTAATGTGCTTCTAAGGATGAGACGTTGGCAAAAATGACAGCCTGCCCCTTTCCAGATCAGGTTATAAGAGCCCGTGACTTCTGTCTTGCTGACACGCGCTGTTCCTCTTTGTTTGTGAACGCTGGTGAAGCAAGGTGCCCTGTGAGAGAGGCCCCCGAGGGTTAGGACCTCCAGCCACAACCAGGAAGGGACTGCAGCTCCCAGGCCAATGGCTCACGAAAGGAGGAAGCTTGGAAGCCGACCCTTCCCCAGTCGAGACTTGAGATAAGACTGCAGCTCTCAGCTCGTGCCTGACTGCGGCCTTGTGAGGGACTCTGTGCAGAAGATGCAGCTAGGCTCTGCCTGGATCCCCAGCTCACACAAACTGTGACTTAAGAAACGTGTGTGGGACTTCCCTGGGCCCAGGGGGTGGGAATACCTGCCACTGCAGGGACATGGGTTCTGTCCCTGGTCGGGGAAGATGCTGCGTGCTGCAGAGCAAGTAAGCCTGTGGGCTACAGCTGCTGAATCCACACTCTGGATTCAGGCCTCGACGACTGTGCCTGCTTGCTGCAACTGCTGAAGCCCGTGAGCCTTCAACAAGAGAAGCTGCCACAAAGGTGGGAAGCCCGCCCACTGCAGCTAGAGAAATACCACGTGCAGGAACGAAGACCCAGCACAGCCATAAATAGATAAATACAAAGAAATGGGTGCTGTTTAAAGCCACTAAGTTTTGGGGTAATGTGTTATACAGCAATGACTCACTAACATCGTACTGAGCTAATAGTCTATTATTGAGTAAGAGCTATGTGGACAATAGTCTCTTTCAGACTCCGAAGACAAGTTATATAACAGTAGCAACAACAGGACTCTGCAGATCCGTCCAGGGTAGAGCTTTGTGGCTGGAATCTCACGGTTGCTTCAGTATAGTTTCTGTGGTGCTGACCCCACTAGTATCTTGGAAACTAAGCGGAAGCAACCTGAGTCTTCTTTAAATTTTTCAAAGACATCCAGAATGATAGGATCACTCCTGAATTAGCCCATTTGTGTATATAGATACATTTATTTGCTTATGAAAAATATCATCGAAGTTTAAAATCAATGTTTCTGGGGTAGGAAAAAAACATCACAAATGACAGGGCCAAATATATGGACTGTGTGTAGAATAAACTAGCATCAGTTCAATATCTAATCGTTCCTTAAGAAAATGTCCCTATTTGGAGGAAAAATATGTATATCTATTGATCCAAGTAATTATTTGATGTCATGGTGACAGACAAGCAAGTTTAATGGTCTTCTGAATTGAACTGCTTTTCCTCACTGTGTTTTATCAGGTTCTTTTGCATGTTGTAAATGGTCCAAGTCAGCTTCATGAACAACTTTTGCTAGGTTACAGTCGTTTGTGGGGTCCTGCGCTTGGGAACAGGCTTCCCTGGTAGCTCAGCTGGTAAGGAATCTGCTTGCAATGCAGGAGACCCCAATTCGATTCCTGGGTTAGCAAGATCCCCTAGAGGAAGGCATGGCAACCCACTCCAGTATTCTTGCCTGCAGAACCCCCATGGATAGAGGAGCCTGGTGGGCTGCAGTCCATGGGGTCGAAAAGAGTTGGACAGGGCTGAGCGACGCACACACACTTGGGAACACAAATTCTGAGGGTATAGATCTTTGATTATTTAAGCAGTTTTGCTCAAGGTAAAGACAACAGAGAAATACGGGGAAACAAAGACACCTTTGTGAAAAGTGTAGAGGC
>SJYX01008302.1:86775-110881 GCA_006410675.1 Oreotragus oreotragus
GTGGTGGGTTCTTTTGTACGTTTTGTAACTCTTCCTGAATCAAATGCTTTTAGGTCTCTTTCCTCATTTGCAATCATTTTTTCCTAGTTTATTCGGAGAGCTTGTCAGTTCCTGCTCTAACATTCAGGCTCTTGTGCCATCCCCTTGCCTTGTGTGTGGACTAGACTTAGTTAATGTGCTTCTAAGGATGAGACGTTGGCAAAAATGACAGCCTGCCCCTTTCCAGATCAGGTTATAAGAGCCCGTGACTTCTGTCTTGCTGACACGCGCTGTTCCTCTTTGTTTGTGAACGCTGGTGAAGCAAGGTGCCCTGTGAGAGAGGCCCCCGAGGGTTAGGACCTCCAGCCACAACCAGGAAGGGACTGCAGCTCCCAGGCCAATGGCTCACGAAAGGAGGAAGCTTGGAAGCCGACCCTTCCCCAGTCGAGACTTGAGATAAGACTGCAGCTCTCAGCTCGTGCCTGACTGCGGCCTTGTGAGGGACTCTGTGCAGAAGATGCAGCTAGGCTCTGCCTGGATCCCCAGCTCACACAAACTGTGACTTAAGAAACGTGTGTGGGACTTCCCTGGGCCCAGGGGGTGGGAATACCTGCCACTGCAGGGACATGGGTTCTGTCCCTGGTCGGGGAAGATGCTGCGTGCTGCAGAGCAAGTAAGCCTGTGGGCTACAGCTGCTGAATCCACACTCTGGATTCAGGCCTCGACGACTGTGCCTGCTTGCTGCAACTGCTGAAGCCCGTGAGCCTTCAACAAGAGAAGCTGCCACAAAGGTGGGAAGCCCGCCCACTGCAGCTAGAGAAATACCACGTGCAGGAACGAAGACCCAGCACAGCCATAAATAGATAAATACAAAGAAATGGGTGCTGTTTAAAGCCACTAAGTTTTGGGGTAATGTGTTATACAGCAATGACTCACTAACATCGTACTGAGCTAATAGTCTATTATTGAGTAAGAGCTATGTGGACAATAGTCTCTTTCAGACTCCGAAGACAAGTTATATAACAGTAGCAACAACAGGGCTCTGCAGATCCGTCCAGGGTAGAGCTTTGTGGCTGGAATCTCACGGTTGCTTCAGTATAGTTTCTGTGGTGCTGACCCCACTAGTATCTTGGAAACTAAGCGGAAGCAACCTGACTCTTCTTTAAATTTTTCAAAGACATCCAGAATGATAGGATCACTCCTGAATTAGCCCATTTGTGTATATAGATACATTTATTTGCTTATGAAAAATATCATCGAAGTTTAAAATCAATGTTTCTGGGGTAGGAAAAAAACATCACAAATGACAGGGCCAAATATATGGACTGTGTGTAGAATAAACTAGCATCAGTTCAATATCTAATCGTTCCTTAAGAAAATGTCCCTATTTGGAGGAAAAATATGTATATCTATTGATCCAAGTAATTATTTGATGTCATGGTGACAGACAAGCAAGTTTAATGGTCTTCTGAATTGAACTGCTTTTCCTCACTGTGTTTTATCAGGTTCTTTTGCATGTTGTAAATGGTCCAAGTCAGCTTCATGAACAACTTTTGCTAGGTTACAGTCGTTTGTGGGGTCCTGCGCTTGGGAACAGGCTTCCCTGGTAGCTCAGCTGGTAAGGAATCTGCTTGCAATGCAGGAGACCCCAATTCGATTCCTGGGTTAGCAAGATCCCCTAGAGGAAGGCATGGCAACCCACTCCAGTATTCTTGCCTGCAGAACCCCCATGGCTAGAGGAGCCTGGTGGGCTGCAGTCCATGGGGTCGAAAAGAGTTGGACAGGGCTGAGCGACGCACACACACTTGGGAACACAAATTCTGAGGGTATAGATCTTTGATTATTTAAGCAGTTTTGCTCAAGGTAAAGACAACAGAGAAATACGGGGAAACAAAGACACCTTTGTGAAAAGTGTAGAGGCGCCGGAGGGCAATGGCGTGGGAGAGCGATGGCGCCAGAGTAAAGATGGGACCAGGCAGTAAAGGGGAGTTTATTCTACAGATGGATCCAAGTGAGGTCAAGTTATGTCTTTACTGGGACTTTGATGCTTGGAGGAAGAATGTCTGATATTGAAAAATAATTCAGAACATTTTTGAGTGGTGGAAACAGAACAGGACAGTGGAAAGGACAATAAGAAGACACTCATCTCTACAGGAGCCTCTGTATTAGTAAATGTTGGCTTACAACAGGCATTCCTGGGTGGCGCTGCTGGTCGGGAAGCTGCCTGCCAGTAGGAGACGCAAGAGACGCGGCCTCAGTGCCTGGGTCAGGAGAGTAGATTCTTCATCTCACGCCTCTTTCACTGCAGTGCGGTTCTCTGTGCAGTCCAAGTGTGCAGCACCCCTTCCAGCGGACATTTCTATGTATTAAGAGGCTCCTGAACACAATGCCCTAGTCCTTGTGCTCTGATCTGATCGTGATCTCTTAGCAATGAGTCATAAATGTCAAAGCGATTTCTAGCGCTCACCGTTTTTCACGGTCTCACCTCTTCTTTCTGGGTGCAGAGCTAGATTACATTCCCCAGACTCCCTTGCAGTTAGTGGGGGCTGTAGGACTAAAGGCTGGAATGCAGTCCACTTTCAGGACTGGCTCAAATGGACCCCGCTGCTGTGTATGTATATATATTTGGTCACATCAAGCAGCTTTCAGGATCTTAGCTCCCCGACCAGGGATTGAATGACGAGACTGCCAGAGAAGCCCCTAATATTTATCTCTGAATTCTGGTATCATCTTGTCCACACAGATGCTAAACCCTTTCTGCATGCCCGAGTCTTCCCCGCAGCCTCCGCATGGCTGCCTTCATCTCCTGGTTCCTCAGGGTGTAGATCAGGGGGTTCAGCAGAGGGGAGATGACAGTGAAGGTCACCGAGACGGCCTTATCGGTGGGGAGGGCGGCGAAGGGCCGGGCATAGACGTAGATGCAGGGCACGAAGTGCAGGGTGACCACCGTGATGTGGGCGCTGCAGGTGGAGATGGCTTTCCTCCTGCCCTCCCCGGAGTGGGACCTCAGCATCGTCAGGATGACTGTGTAGGAGATGAGGAGAAAGAAGAATATGAACCAACTGACTAATCCATTGTTGGAAATCATCAGGAGCTCCAGAGAGGAGGTGTCCGTGCAGGCGAGTGTGAGGACCTGGGGGACGTCGCAGTAGAAAGTGTCCAGGACGTTGGGTCCGCAGAAGGGGAGGGGGAGCAGCAGGGAGATCTGCACGATGGAGTGGACGAAGCCCCCCGCCCAGGAGGCCGCGATGAGGGCAGTGCACCGCCCCCGACTCATGACGGTCAGATAGTGGAGGGGTCTTGAGATGGCCACGTAGCGGTCAAAGGCCATCACCGAGAGGGAAAACACATCTGCTCCCCCGAGCAGGTGAAAGAAGAACATCTGAGAGACACAGCCGCTGAAGGAGATGGTCTTCCTCTCTGCGAGTAGATCAGCCAGGACCTTGGGGGCCGTGATGGAGGAAAAGCAGATGTCAAGAACCGACAGGTTGCGGAGCAGGAAGTACATGGGGGTGTGGAGGCGCGATTCCCAGGTCACCGTGACCATGATGAGGAGGTTGCCCAGCAGAGTCGTCATGTAAACCAGGAGCAAAAGGACGAACAGGACCCAGCTGAGCTCTCGAGACTGGGTAATGCCCAGGAGAATAAATTCTTTCACTCTGGTATAATTCCCCTGATCCATGGGGTCACAGATTCTTTTTCAAGCGCATCTCTGGAAGAAATAACAGCGCAGTTAAAGGGTGCATTAAGAGACCTGCCCTTGTCTTTTTTGCCGCTTGGGTTTTGGTGTTGGCCTGGGAAGCTCTGTGCCTGCAATTCTGCATGCCATCGTGAGGGAGAAGATGACCCACGTTTCCGACGGGACTCGTTCGAGCAGGTCGGTTCTATCACCGTGGCCACAGAGACGCAGGCGACAGCTCTGTGGACCTATTCATTTCTCCATGTGCTATAACACGTGACACTTGCGGTGATAAAGAGTAAGCGTACGCTTTAGGACACGTAAAGAATTTGGGTTCTCAAAAGGCATCACTATGAGAATTAAAAGAACCCTCAAATGGAAGAAGCTATTTACAGTACTTATAGCTGAGAAAAGACTGGCATCCAGGGTGTGTGAACAACTTCTGCAAATCAGTAAAAGAAGATGGATGAGCAAGGCAGAAAACGGCCAAAGACAGGAAGCAAAACTTCACCGAAGGGCTTTCCTGTGGCTCCGTGGTGAGGAATCTGCCTGCCAGTGCAGGACACGTGGGTTTCATCTCTGGTTGGGGAGGATCCCGCTCGCCATTGCGCAACTCAGCCGGGGAGCCCCAAGTATCGAGCCTGTGCTCCAGAGCGCGGGAGCCGCAACTGCTGAGCCCGAGCGCCCTAGAGCCCAGGGCGCCACGGCAGGAGAAGCCCCGCCAGGAGGAGCCCGCACGCCGCGGCCAGAGAGGGGTTCCTGCTCCCGGCAGCTAGAAAGAGTCTGCGCTGCAAGGAAGACCCAGCACGGCTGAAACAATAGATACGCATTTAGTAGAAAAAGATTCACAGCAGAGGATCCAAAAGCGGATTCATCTTCATTAATTTCCAGGGAAATGCAAATTAAAATCACAGCAAGAAACTGCTGTGCGTGCACAGAAGGGCTAGGTTAGAAAAGATGAAAAGCGTCAAGTGACGGGGAAGCTACGGGGCAGCTGGAACCCTGCTGGTGGGGTGTAAGGTCATGTTGCTGTTTGATTGTATCTGCTAATACTGATATCTCTGTCTTTATGAGCTGTTATTTCAAGATGGAGATCTATATGTGTCTCTCTGTCTACCCATCTCCCTCTTAAGAACAATCTGTTCTGTTCCTAGGACGGTATGGACATATGTTGTGTCTACTGGAAGACACATCCTAGAATAGTCACAGCACTGTTTGTAACTGCCTCAAACTGGAGAACGGCAGAAATACCCGCTAACAGTAGGAAAGATGACCTGTTAGAGTCACACACTGCTACGCAGCAGTGGGAAAGATCTCACTGCGTGTAACAACATACACGAATCTCACGAATATATGGCACCAAATGAGCCAGGCACAAAAGACACACACCCTCCCATTTTGTTCACATAAAGAACCGAGGTGTGCACGACTAGAGGGAATGTGAGGGAGGCTTTTGAGGTGCTGATAACGTTCTGTTTTTTTGATCTGGGTACTTGTTGCAAAGATGAATTCAGCTTGTGTGGAAGCTCATCAGACTCTAGGCTTATGTACATTTTTCTATATGTATGTACATTATACTTCAGTAAAGTGTTAAATAATATAAACGTGGTAATGACTTTATAATATTTTAGCCTCATGTGTAAAGGGTGCATTTCATCTCAAGGAAAACTTAACTGACTACCCAGGATGATTCCCTGGAGAAGGAAATGGCAACCTGCTCCAGTATTTTTGCCTGGGAAATGCCAAGGACAGAGGAGCCTGGGGGGCTGCATACAGGCCGTGGGGCCACGAAAGAGCAGGACATGCCTTAGTGACTAGACAACAACATTTTCATCATTGCTGTTTTATAACAAATAAACTTACAGACTTTATCAAATGGAACGCGAAGATTACCTCACCTTTCCCTGTTTACTCACTTGAGGTCCTCCCAAATGCTTGTCTCCTGCAGTCGCCCTGCTGCGGTTGTTTCTCTGATTCGGGTTTTAGCTCCTCTATGTCCCACCCCCACTCCTCTCGCTTTCCTTATCCTAGGAAGCCTTGTAGGTTAGCCGCTCAGTCGTGTCCGACTCTTTGCAAACCCATGGACCGTAGCCTGCCAGCCTCCTCTGTCCATGGAATTCTCTAGGCAAGAATACTGAAGTGGGTTGCCATTTCCTTCTCCAAATCTTCGGAAAAGATCCTTTAAAGAGCACAGTTCCCCCGGCAGCATTCTCCTTTTATTCACACAGAAAAGTAAGAGAAGAGCCCTTCTCATTTCATTGCCATTACTGCTTGCTGTTTACGTCAACAGCATGGAGTGATGAGAGTAATGCTGTTGTGATAAGAATAAACGTTCAGAATCATGATCACAGAAGATTTCGGCTCCCAAGAATCCTAATATTCCCCACGCTAACTACTTACCATAACCAATGGAGAAATCACCCTCAAAGTCTTTGGTTAATCCGGGACGTGGAAGTATTTTAAGTGACGACAGCACCTTATTCTGGAACCTTTCTTTCGGACACTGGAGTGATGAGTGACTGGTTTTCAAATCCTCTGCTCAGGAGACCAGGTTAGAAGCTTCGGCGTCAGCTGCTCTTCTTTCCTTCTCGCTCCTGTTTTTCTTCTCTGTTTCTGTTTCCTTTCCTTCCTCTACATACCGTTTCCCTGGCTGTGTCAGGGCTCTCCAGAAGCAGACTCAGCAAGGTCAGTATCTATATTAGTATCCACCATACGGATATATGTACATGTGTGCATACACATACACACGTATGCACATTTAGTGAAGGAATTATTATCCAAAATTGACTCATGCTGCTATGGAGGCTGAGACGTCCCTCCATCTGCCTTCTGTGAGCTGGAGCCCCAGGAAAGCTGACAGTGGAATTCGGTCCTAACTCAACGACCTGAAGACTAGAGGAGCCAACGGTATAAAATGATGAGATGGCCGAACTTGAGCTGTGAGGCCAAAACAAGGGGTCCAAGGACTCCCCTGTAGGCCCAGGGGCTAAGGCGCCACGCTCCCGCTGCCAGGGGCGTGGGCTTGATCCCTGGTCAGGGAGCTAAGATCCCACACGCTGCACTGTGTGGCCAAAATAAATAATGAAATGGAAACTGGAATTTCTTTTCCTTTCTCTTTTTATCTTTCTTTCTTACAAAAAAAAAAAAAGAATGGAGGTTACATTTCTCCTTCCTCCACCTCTTTTGTTCTATTGGGGTCCTCAACATGTGGAAGGATATCCACCTGCTGGGGGACAGGTGACTAATCTGATTTACTGAGTCCCCAAATCCAGACGCAAATCTCATCTGAAACAGCCTCTCAGACACACCCAGCAATCAGTTTTAATCCGAATCCCTGCGGCCAGTCCAGTTGACACATAAGAGTAATCATCATAATGACATCGAGGAAATGGTGACTCTAACACAGATCCTCTCCTGAGGGCATTTACAGTTAAGACAAGAAGCACATTGCAGCTTGTGGAATTGGCAGAAAGAAAAGTGAGGAGGTACAAAATCAGGGGGAGATATATGAAAACCGTCCCACCTGGCCATAGACTATCTGCCAACCTTGTCCAGGAGGCCTGGTGGGACAGTAGCAAATCCTACACTCCCATCTTGGATACCCCTTTGTGGATCATCTGGAGCAAGTATGCAGTTTGGGACTGACCACTTCCTAGCTGGTGTGACCTTGGGCAGGTTACTCAGTAATAGTACCAAACTCATGAGAAATACATGTGAGGTTCACAGGACGTGAATTAGAGTCAGTTCTCAGCCTGCACCACTTGAGCTGATTTACAATATGGTGACAGTTGGGCCTGAATTCAGGCAAACTCTGGGAGATGGTGAGGGACAGGAAAGCCTGGCGTGCTATCGTCCGTGGGGTCTCAAAGAGCTGGACACGACTTGGTGACCGTTACTCAGACCTACCTCATAAGCAGGGTTCTTCTAAGGGTCAGGCGAGACCTCATGACTGTTTTGCAAACTAGAAGCCGTTGAGGAACCCAAGTTGCCAGTCGCTGCCCTGTCTCAGCAGCTTCAGGCGCGTGCTGCTTCCTTATACAAGCCAGGTCCCTTTCGGGAACTTGACTGAGAGTGGGTCATCTTGCTACTGACCCTGTGGTTCAAAGCCCTCTTCCCAGCACTTTGAAATAAGTGCAAAATGCCATTTATCCTCTAGGGATGTTTTTCTTTTTTTATACAGCGATTTAAACTAAGGCATATGTTAAAAAAATCAGAGTATTATATCACACACCTGCTTATAAACATAAGTAAGTTTATCTCTGTATGCAGTCATAAATATAGGTATTTATATTAAAAAATCTTTCAGTTCAGTTCAGTTCAGTCGCTCAGTCGTGTCCGACTCTTTGCGACCCCATGAATCGCAGCACGCCAGGCCTCCCTGTCCATCACCATCTCCCGGAGTTCACTCAAACTCATGTCCACCGAGTCCGTGATGCCATCCAGCCATCTCATCCTCANGGTTGGGAGTCCAGGCAACTTTCAAGGTTTCAGCATTACAGAAACGTGAGCAGAATAATGGAGCTCTGCTTTGCTAATTTTTTCTTCCTTTTCGTGAGTATTTGTGTTCATTTTATTGCTTATAAAACCCATCGTATCCATGTGAAATAAATATCTTTATCCTGATTTTATAGAGGAGCAGACCGAGGCACAGAAAGATTAAGTAACTTGGTCAAGATCTGACTGCCGGTAGATCCATGTCTCAAGCCAAGATTTGTCTTAATCCAAAGACTGATGCTGTTAGCTGCCGCAACCATACTTCTTCCCCGTGTTGATCAGCCCTTCTCAGAAACTCCTGCAGGGAAAACAAATCTTTGGCAAAGCAAGTGAAAGTAGAGCGTGGGTGTGAGATGGGGAAGGTAGAAGCCGTCACACAGTGAGTGAAAGGTTTGACTGAAAGTAACTTACACGAGAGGATGTCAGAGTGACTTGGGAAGAAATGCAGAGTTTGATAAGTAGACTTTGCATTTTTCAGAGGTACCTTCACCAAGAAGCTCCATCAACCACAGTGTTCCAGTGCAAGGTGCAGAAATGAGTTCTCAGTAGCATTACCTCAACAAACTGCTCCTGAAAATCATGAATCTGTGGGTCCCTAAGGATGCTGTCTTTGTTCAGAGTGAGAAGGATGCTTTGAAACTGTAAGATTATGCACATTGCATTGAAACACAGGCATGGAGGGTGGGGGTGGGCTAGTGGATAAAGAAATACAATTGGAGGGAGGGGTAAATTCAGAGTTTAGGATTAACATACACATTGAAAGTGAAGTTGCTCAATCGTGTCGGACTCTTTGCGACCCCATGGACTGTAGCCTACCAGGCTCCTCTGTCCATGGGATTTTCCAGGCACGAATACTGGAGTGGGTTGCCATTTCCTTTTCCAGGAGATCTTCCCAACCTAGGGATCGAACCCAGGTCCCCTGCATTGTAGGCAGATGCTTTACCATCTGAGCCAAAAGCAGGGAAGTTGGCTANTGTCGGACTCTTTGCGACCCCATGGACTGTAGCCTACCAGGCTCCTCTGTCCATGGGATTTTCCAGGCACGAATACTGGAGTGGGTTGCCATTTCCTTTTCCAGGAGATCTTCCCAACCTAGGGATCGAACCCAGGTCCCCTGCATTGTAGGCAGATGCTTTACCATCTGAGCCAAAAGCAGGGAAGTTGGCTAAGCATCTGTCTACAATGCAGGAGACCTGGGTTCAATCCCTGGGTTGGGACGATCTCCTGGAGAAGGGAATGGCAACCCACTCTAGTATTCTTGCCCCTCCCCCAGAAAAAAGGGGCTCAAAGAAATACACATTACTACATATAAATTAGATAGCCAACAAGGAGCTACTGGATAGTACTGGGAACTAAATGTTTTGTAATAATCTCTAAGGGAAAATAACCTGAAAATGAATATGTATATATGTAGAATTGAATCACTTTGCTATACACCTGAAATTAACACAACGTTGTAAATTAACTATACTTCAATCAAAAAAAAAAAAAAGAAATACAATTTTTTTGTGTTTTTAGAAGGTGAAAAGGATCATGAAGTTTTCTTAGAAATCACCCCCTTTGGGGACTGTCCTTTGGAAGCAAGCTGGCAAACTCAGGCTCGCCTCCAGCCCAGCTTCCCACCAAGTGTGCTGCCCCAGGCCCTGCGTGGAGTGGAATCTCAGAGAGGTGCCCTGTCACAATTTTCCGTATTGAAAAGTGTCTACTCTTGATTGAATCTCTCCAAGTTTTAGGGACATTATTCATATTCAGTAGCACACGAGAGTACAGATTAGCCAGCTGTTAAAACACCTTACTCAGAGCTTTCCAAATTCCATTCCCAGCCAGGAAGCAAAGCTGGCCAGAGTGCATGTACTGAATCAGGAACTGCTGTCTTACAGAGCAGTTTTTCCAAGGCTGTTGCCTCCAGAGAGCTGGGGTATCAGCACCTGCTCAACTACCTTGAAAGCAATTCAGATCTCAACATCTCACCACATAGACATGTTTCATGTCCTTGGAGCCACCTGACCGCCTTCTGTTTTGCAAGCCCCAATTCCCTTTTTCCTAATAGTGAAAAGCTACCACTTTTCTTGGTTTCATTAAGAGTCTGCTTTCAAGAAGAATATTCTGCGTACTTACACCATTTCTGAAAAGTCTGCAGTTTTCCAGTTTTGGACGCTCACGTCCGCCAGCACTAACACTCAGTGGGCAAGGGAAGAGCTGGTCCTCTTANCTTTTCTTGGTTTCATTAAGAGTCTGCTTTCAAGAAGAATATTCTGCGTACTTACACCATTTCTGAAAAGTCTGCAGTTTTCCAGTTTTGGACGCTCACGTCCGCCAGCACTAACACTCAGTGGGCAAGGGAAGAGCTGGTCCTCTTATGACGCTCCCTCTGCAGCTCAGAAGTCGGTTCTGGGGAAACTCTGTTTCCTGCACAGCCTACCTCAAGGCGAGTGACTCTGCCGTTTCTCCTTCAGGTGGGAAATGGCAGCCTCGGGGAGGCACTCATCTCGTCTCCCCGTGTTGCCTCGCGGCGCCTTGGCCACTTCAATTAGTGCCCCAGCCGCAGCCTAAGCAAGGAATTCGCAGTGGGAGTGCTGTTGGGTATGAATGCAGAAGCTAAGTGGCCGATTCAATGGTGTTCCTGTGGGAGTCATTAAAGGGTCACCAAGCCCTCCTCCTCCCCTCTCTCCGTCTCCCTCATCCCCGCTCTGACCCGTCTCACAGGGACCTGCAGAGACACTAGTGAACGTCCAGGTCATACCCTTTTCTCTAGAGGAGGCACGTGAGACAGTGTGTTACCCTCCTTGGCTTAGGAAGAAAATGTTCTGTGAAAACACACCATGGATCATGCAGCTTTCTTCCTTACCGTAATTGGTTTGCTTGCCGCCAGCTGGGAAATGAAACTTAAGTAAGAGGACAACAATAGACAAATCAAAGCTCCGTGGCCGCAGGCAGGGTGGCTCTCAGAGACCGGATGCCCTGGGTTATAGTCCAGTTTCTTTTCTTAAAATTAATTTATTTGGCTGCACTGCATCTTAGCTGCAGCACTTATCATCTTTGATCTTCACTGTGACCCATGGGATCTTTTTTAGTTGTGGCATTTGGGATTTTTTTTTTTTTTCAAGTTATAGCATGTGGGATCTTTACTTGCAGCATGCAGAATATTTAGCTACAAGAATGTAAAATCTTAGTTGAGACATATGGGATCTAGTTCCCTGGAACCTGGGCCCCTTGTAATGGGAGCACAGTCTTAGCCGCTGGACCAGCAGGGAATTCCCTGCAATTTCTGTTTAATGTGACATATACGTTGCCCCATGTGACTGTTTTAATCTACATCTCTGAGATCCATGGCTCACTTGGATCCTAGAGAGGTAGCATGGTGATAGTTCTTGATATTCATCTGTTTAGTTACTTCAGAATTATTTTATGGCATAGAGTTCAAGGGTGCCCAGGGACGTTTATCATTAAAATGCTTGATTAAAGGGCGTGAGGTAGGAAAGGGTAGTTTGAAAGCTATGTGTATGACCTATGGTGGTGAAAGTCGCTCAGTCATGTCTGACTCTTTGCGAGTCAGACTTATACAGTCCATGGAATTCTCCAGGCCAGAATACAGGAGTGGGTAGCTTGTCCCTTCTCCAGGGGATCTTCCCAATCCAGGGCTCGAACCCAGATCTCCCACATTGCAGCCAGATTCTTTACCAGCTGAGCCACAAGCGAAGCCCATGTATATGACCAGAGTCTGTTAAATTTTCTACGGCTCTTAACAATAGAGCTTAAGCAATAATAACAACTGATTTAAATGGAAAAAATGCAGCCCAGCTTGTGACTTTTACGTCATCCAGAGAAGCAATAAATCTTGGTATAATGAGATGCAGTTGTTTTCCCCTTCTCCGGGGTCACTGAATCAGGTTAGGTCGTGTTTTTAGACACAGTTGGAGGAGGTGTCAGGGACAATGGTGTGGCTGGGGTTTCTGGGTTCCTGTCTCCTGGGGGCTATGCTTCTGTGATACAGTGATTCACACTCCATAGGTCCAGTGCCAAGGCAGTGATAAAACTCTGATGTGAGTGAGTCCTAGGAAAGGGAAGGATGCATTTGCATGAAATAGGCTATAAGGTGCTTTGTGGTATGCAGTTTTCATAGGCAGTTTCATACAGAAAACCTTCGGGAGTCTAGAGACCAGAGCTACCTGATCAATGTTAGCAGGACCATGGAAGTGGTGACAAGTGTGGATTATTCTTAGAATTTGCGGGCTGGGTTAGTGCTGTGAAAAGTTAGAGCTGATTGATCAGGGGGCAGGAAATGACCAAGTGAGCTGGTTAGTTCATGGGCCCTTACGGGGTCAGCCCAGACCCAGTGAGGGGTGTGAAGGAAGTCTGTCTTTAAGACTCACTGTGTGTGCTCAACCGGGCAGCCCCACGGAGGCAACCCCTCAGGCTTCTCTGTCCATGGAATGTTCCAGCTAAGAATAGTGCAGCAGGTTGCCATGTTCCGCTCCACAATCTTCCCCACCCAGGGACTGAACCCGAGTCTCCTAGTTGGCAGGCGGATTCTTTACTGCTGAGCTCCCTGGGAAGCCCCCTCAATCTACACTATCCTTTGGCTAACTAACTCCCTCAGGGCTGTCTTTCATCAGCTTGGGTCTGCCTTCTCGGTCTGATCCCTTATCTCTGCTCTCAAAGCCATGATTTCTCTTTGATCCGTTGTTTTCTTTTGCTGCAAAGCTCTCTTGTGTTATACTGCAGCCGCTTCAGGGTGATGCTCCAAGCTATGTAAATAGGAAGTCCTATGGTCATGCTTAAGTGACAGAAAGCTAGAATTAAAAAAAAAAAAATTAATTTATTTGGCTGCAATAGGCTTTAGTTGCAGAAGCAGGATCTTTGCTCTTCATTGCAGCATGCAAGATCTATTTTTAGTTGCAGGCATGCAAACTCTTAGTGGCATGTGGTTCCCTGACCAGGACTGGAACTCCAGGCCCCCTGCATTGCAAGTGTGCAGACTTAACTACTGGAGAGCCTGAACTACCTGGGGAGTCTCAGAAAGCCAGAAATTTTAAGATGATAGCCGCTTTGAATTCAATGTACATTCCCACCTTTTCCACACTTTTTTTTTTCTAATAATGATGAATATGGGCCATATAGGAGAAGAGTATAACAGCCTGATGGGGGACAGAATGTGTGTTAGGAAGAGCAAAAAGGGTCATATTAAAATGGACTCATTTGTGATTTTTACCGCAGATGTGCAAAGCAGTTAGCTGTAGGAGATTTTTAACTACCTGCTTTATGCTTTCTAAGCTTTCTGCATTTTAGGCAAGAAATACATAATAAGTGTAATTTAAAAATGCAGTTATTTTCATTTTGGAAAAGAGAGAAGCACGAACACTAATATAAAATAAATAAATAAAATGGACCCGTTTGCCTCTGACTGAGCATTTACTATCTGCCAGGGACTGTGTTTCACATATACCATCGCCTGCTAACCTTCGCAGCAACTCCAGGAGATCATGTAAGTACATCTGGATGGGCGAACTGTGGCCTGTGAAGGGTTAGAGTAACTCAAGGGACTTCCCTGATGGTCCAGTGGCTAAGACTCTGCCTGTCAAAACAGGGGACACGGGGCTTGATCGCTGATCTGGGAGGATCCTACATTCTGAGGAGCGACTAACCAAGCCTGTGAGCCACGACCACTAAGCCCACTGCCCTGGAGCTCCATAAAAAGAGGCGGCCCTGCAGAGAGAAGCCTGCGCTCTGCGTCTCTGGAGGGCAGTCCCTGCTCACCGCAGCTCGAGGAAGCCCGCTCCCGGCAGTGAGGACCAGCACAGCCAAAATAAATGCCTAAAAAAGAAAAAAGTTAGACCGACTCAAGATCACACACTTGATGATTTAGAGCCAGGTTTGTAAAACTCTGAAGTTAGAGCTCTCAGCTGCCATGCTTTACTTTTTACGTTGACCATATTTGCAGACAAAAACGCTAGCCTATGCTGCCCCTTCACAGACACTAACATGAGAAATGGACAGTCTGGTTAGAGTTTTATCTGTCTTTCTCTCTCTTTGCAGCAGGAAGAAAGTAAATTCTATCTGAGTTTGGCCCTAGAAAGGTTTGCAACTGAAAACTAGCTCCTGAATGAGAAGAATGGGTTACTCTTTGTGTAGGATCCCTGAGGTTCTACCTGCCTTTGTCCAACCTTATAAGAATTTGAATCTGTCTTTAGTTCTGCATAAGGTAAATGCCCTGAGGCCAACATGGGAAATCTTCCCAAGCTTCTTCATTCTGATAGGAATCCAGGGGTACAACGATTATGTACCTTTGAGGTGCTCACTAGGTTGGGAGCCCATATGGAGTTTAGCTCAGCAGAATGAATTCCTTAGTCTGTGATAGGCCATATGTATTCATACACGTGCATTTCAGGGGCACTGATCATGTGAGCGTTCTCGTAGAGCGTTGCAGTCTGGCCTGAACAGGTCCAGTAATGAAGTAAATTGCGTGCATATGGTGACAGTGATGACTGAGTATCTGAAAACTTCTCCCTGGAATTAACTCGAGAGAAGAGCTTGAGCAAATCACTCTATCTTTATTCTTCTATTTACTTGCCTTTTGAAAAAGGGGCTAGATTCAGTCAGTCTCTTCATCTGCCGTATAGTTTTTGTGACTGACACATTGTTACTTTGGTCTTTGAGTAAAAATACATCAGTCAGCTTCATCCTGTAACCCTGATACTCTGTGCTCACCAGAGGCTTGGCTTACCAATAATCTCCTCATTTAATTGCAAAATAAAGTGTTACCTAGTACATGCAGTTGGTTGATTGACAACATATTTGACTATATAAATATAACTCTATGGGGAAAATAATGAAAGGGGTCCTTGCTGATAAAGAAGCTGGAAAGTCTTACTCTATTTCATTACAGAAGGCCCGAGTCTTCCCCGCAGCCTCCGCATGGCTGCCTTCATCTCCTGGTTCCTCAGGGTGTAGATCAGGGGGTTCAGCAGAGGGGAGATGACAGTGAAGGTCACCGAGACGGCCTTATCGGTGGGGAGGGCGGCGAAGGGCCGGGCATAGACGTAGATGCAGGGCACGAAGTGCAGGGTGACCACCGTGACGTGGGCGCTGCAGGTGGAGATGGCTTTCCTCCTGCCCTCCCCGGAGTGGGACCTCAGCATCGTCAGGACGACCGTGTAGGACACAAGAAGCAGGATGAACCACAGGGTGGTGACCAGGCCGTTGTTGGAAATCATCAGGAGCTCAAGGGCAGCAGTGTCCGTGCAGGCGAGTGTGAGGACCTGGGGGACGTCGCAGTAGAAAGTGTCCAGGACGTTGGGTCCGCAGAAGGGGAGGGGGAGCAGCAGGGAGATCTGCACGATGGAGTGGACGAAGCCCCCCGCCCAGGAGGCCGCGATGAGGGCAGTGCACCGCCCCCGACTCATGACGGTCACGTAGTGCAGGGGCTTGGAGATGGCCACGTAGCGGTCAAACGCCATGACCGACAAAGAAGCCACATCCACCCCTCCAATGAGATGGAAGAAAAACATCTGGGCGAAGCAGCCATGGAAGGAGATGGCCTTCCTCTGGGCCAGAAGGTCTGCCAGGACCTTGGGGGTGGTGATGGAGGAGAAGCAGATGTCGGCAACGGACAGATTCCGGAGCAAAAAGTACATGGGGGTGTGAAGGCGCGAGTCCCAGGTCACCGTGACCATGATGAGGAGGTTTCCCAGCAGAGTGGTGACGTACACGAAAAGGAGGAAGAGAAACAGGACCACGCTCAGTTCTTGGCTCTGGGTCAGGCCGAGGAAAATAAATTCTTTCACCCTGGTGCCGTTTCCCAGCTCCATGGATGCATCCTCTTTTCCGGTTTTATTCGAAGCTATTTCCCATGAAAGTGCTCAGCTACTAACTTTGTTTTCCTCTTACACACTATCAATGTAATCAGCTGTTCTTCATCTGGCTGCAGCATCTGCAATGTGCTGAATTATAGAATTGTCCAGGGTTTTAGTATCATCATCAGTATGGTGGTGCAACAAAACCATCACCTGAAAAATCGTTCAATAATTCTTCTCCTATAAAACCATTTTTGGAAAGAATAAAAGCTTGTGTTGAGCTAGTGACATTTATATATACAGCCTGTTTTATTTATTTTGTTTTAAAAGTATTATTATTTGTAATTTCTCACAAATTTATTGATGTCAGGAGTTGTCTGAAGCATTTCTTATATTCAAACCATACCTGAATATCTGAAGATAAGTAAGACATGGCCCCAGCCTTTGTGGACTTGTAGTCTACAAGTTTAATATTTTTATGACCAACATTCTGTTGATTTGCTAAAAAAAGATGTCACCTGTTTCTGATTACAGTGTTGCTGTGCCTGAGCCAGTTTCCTTTGGCTTGGCAGTTTTATGCTGAATTTCTTAAAATTGCACTCTATAATTTTGTGGTGATAACTTGTCATTGTGATTACTTTATACTATGGGATAATTTGTTTAATAATTTTGTAAAAATATTTATAATTTAGTATCAGAAAACATTGAAATAGTGTATAAATCCAAATCTGAAATGATATAATTTTTAAAATTTTCATAAAAATTCAAGCATAAAAACTACCCTCTTACCAAACATTTCAAGTGTACAGTACAGTATTATTAACTGTGACTGTGGTCTTGTACAGCAAAGCTCTAGAACATATTCATCCTGTGTAACTAATGTGAGCTTTGTTTGAGTCTAGGGGAGATAATAAAAATAGTGGCCCACTTGTGAGAGGTGGTCCAGACTATATCAGGCATGCTCTCCTCTGCCTCTTTCCTTCTGTGGATCAAAGATTAAGAGTGGAGGGATCATAGCAGGCAGAGACACCAGTATCATTAGATTAATGCCCAGTTTTTATTTGCAAAAGACTCTTGCTCCTTGGGAGGAAAACTATGACAAACCAAGACAATGTGTGTAACAGCAGAGACATCAAAATCCATCTAGTCAAAGCTACGGTTATTCCAGTAGTCATGTATGATGTGAAAGTTGGACTGCAAAGAAGGCTGAGTGTCGAAGAACTGATGCTTTCAAATCGTGGTGCTGGAGAAGACTCCTGAGTGTCCGGTGGATTGCAAGGAGATCAAATCAGTTGATCCTAAAGGAAATCAACCCTGAATATTCATTTGAAGGACTGATGCTGAAGCTGAAGCTCTAATATTTTGGCCACCTGATGCAAAGAGCCGATTCACTGGAAAAGACCCCGATGGTGGGAAAGATTGAAGGCAAAGGAGAAGGTGGCAGCAGAGGATGAGATGGTTGGAGAGCATGGTTGACTTAATGGACAGGAATTTGAGCAAACTCTGGGAGATAGTGGAGAACATAGGAGCCTGGTGTGCTGCAGTCCATGGGGTTGCAAAGTGTCAGTCATGACTGAGCTGCTGAATAACATTACAAGCTGTTATTAACCATTCTTAAGAGATCTTGTAATTATCATTTGTTCCTTCTTATACTCAGCAAGTGACCATTTATTGCAATCTTCAAATGCGTATAGATAAACTGAACCATTTCTTTAGGTTTACAGCCTAATGAAATAAATGAGTTGTATAAATTGATAAATGTCACACATGATGAAATGTGAAATGTGTTATGAAAAGAGAAGAAGCAAAATTGGGTGGAATTTGGACATATGATAAGTAATGTCTTAATTTCCAGCAGTAACAAAAGTTACTTTTTTTAAGGCCAAAATAGTTTTTAACGGTTTAAAAAAATTTTTTTTAAAGAACCTTTAAAATTTTAATCAGTGAGTGCAGCTCATAGTGAGGGAAGACCTCCTGTTTCTTCAATTAAGGTAAAATTTATATAGAATAAAATGCTCAGATTTTAATGAGTTTTGACAAGAATTTAGGTACAGGTANGGAAGTACATGGGGGTCTGGAGGCGGGACTCGCAGCTCACAGTGACCATGATGAGGAGGTTGCCCAGCAGGGTGGTCATGTACACAAAGCACAAAAAGAGAAATAAGACCACGCTCAGGTCTTGGGACTGAGTAAGCCCCAGAAACACAAATTCTTTTACTCGGCTACCATTTCCCAGCTCCATTGAATCATGCGTCCTCTTCCTGTGCACCTGGGGCAAAATGGAAAGTGTTGTTTCAGAGCGTGTTCGCCCCACCTTAACAGAGTCAGGGTTAGAGAGTCAGATACTAGGTCTAAAAACTAGTGGGATCTTTTACCCAGTGGATATCTGTTCTGGGGTTATGGCTAACATGAGCAAAGTGATACCTCATGACACAAGCATGCATATGTAGTTATTATTTCCTATGTAAATCATAAATATTTTTAGAAAATGAATACTGTGATGCTCTGCATATATAAGTTCTAAGTATTCAAGATAAAGTGACCGTTGTAGCATGAGGAATATGAGGTTGGAGTCAGCTTGGTGAGTGGCAGTGTCTGATACCGCTGAGTTCCCAGGAATCCCATTTTCCCCCCAGATGATGCCTTATGTAAATGGCTTAAGAACTGCTATCTTTAGAATGGTTCTCTTTAGACTGAGTTCTACAGAAGCACTCCTCTCTTTTTCAAACCACACTTCCCCCCCCGATTATTTGATTTATTATGTTAAAGAAAATCTCACCTTGTACATAAGTGTACCCATTACTACTCAATATGCTAACATATAATGAACTATCTACCATGCCGTTAGCACACCTAGCAAACAAAAATGCCTCACATTTCCCAACACAAATGAGACCCAAATACTGTGATTTCTTAAAAAGTGTTTCTTAAGGACTTTCCCTGTGGCGCCGGGGATAAGACTCTGCCTGCCAGTGCAGAGGACGCGGGTTCCATCCCTGGGCCGGGAAGACTCCACGTGCTGAGGAGCAACTGGGCCCGCGTGCCGCCAGAGCGGCGCCCACAGCAAGAGAGAACTCGGGAGCAGCAATGGAGACCGAGTGTCGCCAAAAATAAAGAGATGAACAAGACGTTTTGGCAGTTTCTTAAAATGCTAGACGTACACTCACTGTTCTGTCCTATGGCATTTCAGTTCCTACTTTTTTGGCGCGTGTGTGTGAACCTTTGAGATGGCCCTTAACTCATTCCTTTGCAGTTGGCCTCCCTTTTCTTGCTAGCATCAGAAACAAAGGTGAAATGCGTTCCCCTCCGACTTTCTGGGTATATCTTTCAGTTCCAACGAAGATCTTTCTTTCCACCCTGCTCACTTTCCCTTCAAGTTGTCTTTCCTCTGGGTGCAGTTTTGTCCATAGTCTATTTAGTATGGAAAATTAAAAAAGCTACACGAGGTCTCATGGCATACAGCAGAGACCTGGGGAAGTCTGGCGTCACAAAACCTGTTCAAGTCCCAGATAGACCCTAACTGGTTATGTGAAAATGGGCACGTCTCTTCAGCCCTTTGGCCTCTGGCTCTGCACTGGTGTTTAGAAAGAGTAGCAACTGTTCTATATAATTTTTATAAGGATTACATGAACTCACCTATGAAAACATCAGTACTTCAGCAGATGTACAAGCTGGATTTAGAAAAGGTAGAAATACCATAGATCAAATTGCCAACATCCATTGGATCTCAGAAAAAGAGAGAATTCCAGAAAAACATCTACTTTCTGCTTCATTAACTACACTAAAGCTTTTGTCTGTGTCTATCACAACAAACTGGAGAATTCTTAAAGAGATGAGAATATCAGACCACTTTACCTGTCTCCTGAAACATCTGAATGCAGGTCAAGAAGAAACAATCAGAGCCAGACATGGAACAATGGACTGGCTCAAAACTGGGAAAGGAGTACGTCAAGGCTTATATTGTCATCCTGCTTATTTAACTTATATGCAGAGTACACTATGTGAAATGCCAGGGTGGATGAATCACAAGCTGGAATCAAGGTTGCTGGGAGAAATACCAACAACCTCAGGTATGCAGATAATACCTTTCTAATGGCAGAAAATGAAGAAGAACTAAAGAGCCTCTTGATGAAGGTGAAAGAGGAGAGTGAAAAAGCTGGCTTAACACAACTTTCATAAAACGAAGATCATGGCATCCAGTTCCGTTACTTCATGGCTCATAGATGGGGGAAAATTGGCAATAGTGACAGATTTTATTTTCTTGGGCTCCAAAATTACTGTGGACAGTGACTATAGCCATGAACTTAAAAGATGCTTGCTCCTTGAAGGAAAACCTATGACCAACCTAGACAGCATATTAAAAAGCAGAGACATTACTTTGCCAACAAAGGTCCACGTAGTCGAAGCTATGGTTTTTCCAGTGGTCACGTGTGGATGTGAGAGTTGGACCATAAAGAACGTGCTGAAGAATTGACGCTTTGCAGTCAATCTTTAGGGAAATCAGTCCTTAATATTTATTGGAAGGACTGATGCTGAAGCTGAAACTGCAATTCTTTGTCCACCTGATACGAAGAACTGGATCACTGGAAAAGACCCTGATGCTGGGTAAGACTAAAGGCAGGAGGTGAAGGGGATGACAGAGGATGAGGTGGTTGGATGGCATCACTGACCTGATGGACATGAGTTTGAGCGAGCTCTGGGAGACAGTGAAGGACAGGGAAGCCTGGCGCGCTGCAGTCCGTGGGGCAGAGTTGGCCACGGCTGAGCACCTGAACAGGCCCAAAGCACCAGCAGTGGCAGCCTTGCCTGATCCATAACAAGTGTGATTCCACATGTGTCACCTCACAGAAAAGCTTCAGGCTGTTCATTCTCACAGACACACAACTTTGTTTTTCTTTCTGGAAGCTTCCTTTTTTAAATTCCTTTTGAAGACATGAAAGTCACATTTGAGAGCTTTATAATAATAATTATTTTAACATTAAAAACTCGTGAAATCTTCTATGAAAGAAGAATAACAATAGGCTGAGAGACCAGGCATAGTTTTATTCTTTAATCTGAGTCCTTTATTTGCTTTTGTGGGATGCTGTAGGCCCATTTTTTCCTTTTCTTTACTTAAAAATTTTTTTTATTTTATATTGGAGCATAGTTGACTGAGCGACGTCACTTTCACTTTTCACTTTCACGCATTGGAGAAGGAAATGGCAACCCACTGCAGTGTTCTTGCCTGGAGAATCCCAGGGATGGGGGAGCCTGGTGGGCTGCTGTCTATGGGGTCACACAGAGTCGGACACGACTGAAGTGACTTAGCAGCAGCAGCAGCATAGTTGATTAACAGTGTAATATTAGTTTCAGGTGTACAGCAAAGCGATTTAGTTATACACATACATGTGTCTGCTTCCAAAGTGAGTCAGTGGTAAAGAACCAAGCTGCCAACTCAAGAGACGCGGGTTTGATCCCTGGATCAGAAAGATCCCCTGAAGAAGGACGCGGCACCCCCTCCAGTATTCTTGCCTGGGAGATCGATGGTCAGAGGATCCTGGCGGGGTGTGGACCACGGGGTTGCGGAGCGGGACGCCACTCAGCATGCACACGCACACACACATGTCTCTATTCTTTTTCAAATCCTTTCTCCGTCCAGGTTATTACAGAGTCCTGGGCAGAGTTCCTTGTACTCTACAGTAGGCCTTTGTCGGTTATCTGTTTTAAGTATCATAGGGACACACAGCTCCTTTAAATGTACTGACCATCTCTTAGAGGAGCTAAATATTTCTGAGAACGTGTGTTTTCCAGCTTCATCAGACCATCCTGCTTTGAGGAAAACAGAAGGCTGTTCTTCTTTCCGTTGCAAGCAGAGTGACCCAGAAGGTGGGGGCAGTGTGTGGCGTAAGAAGAGGGCTTGCTTGTTTGGGCTTCTTGTTGGGCCTCATCTCAGCAGACCAGAGAAGGCTGGGGCAGGATGTCTGCGTGGAGAGCCACAGGTTCTCAAGTTCCGGTTTTGCCCCTGTGTGATTCATGTGAGTAAGGATAAGAGACCTACTGACTCTGCGTGTATGGAATGGGGGTTGTAATGCCCACCTCCCAGGGAGGGTAGGAGGACTAAGGGAATTAACTTCCGCAGTGGTCTCGCTGCGCAGGCTTGCTGTGGTTGCGCCTCTAAGTCGTGTCCTGCTCTTTGCAGCCCCATCAGTGGCAGCACCCCAGGCTTGCCCGTCCTTCACCATCTCCCAGAGCTTGCTCAGACTCACGTCCATTGTGTTGATAATGCCATCCAGCCATCTCATCCTCTGTCATCCCCTTCTCCTCCTGCCTTCAATCTTTCCCAGCATCAGGGTCTTTTCCAGTGAGTCAGCTCTTCACATCAGGTGGCCAAAGTATTGGAGCTTCAGCTTCAGCATCAGCCCTTCCAATAAATATTCAGGGTTGATTTCCTTCAGGATGGACTGATTCAATCTCCTTGCAGTCCAAGAGACTCTCAAGAGTCTTCTCCAACACCACAGTCTGAAACATCAATTCCTTGGCACTCAGCCATCTTTATGGTCCAACCCTCACATTCGTACATGACTACTGGCAAAGCCATAGCTTTGACTATATGATGATTAGTACTCTGTTGAGTAACCTTAATACAAGAGGCTTATCAGTAAATGAGTGTATTGAACTAAGTGGTAGCTGAGCTATCAATCCTGACTAGTTTAAAAGGAGAGGAAATGTTTACCAGCAAAGACCAACTCCATATATTTCCTAGAGAGATTGAGAGAATCCATCCTACTTATGGAAGCCTTCCACAGGGTCCCCCAAGTAAATAACAGACTGTGGTCTGCACAGGAGGGCAGAAGGAACCTCAGGCCCCAAGGTGAGCCCATTTATCAGAAAGGAGCAGGTCCCATGTTCACCAACTACCTTTGATGATTCAGACAGCATCTTCCAGCTGCTGCTCCATCTTTTTGCTATTTTGAATCCATCTGATTATTTAGCAAATATTAAGGGAAAATTGGCAGAGTTCTGTGCTATTTGTGAGAAAACAGTGTAACCCTAAACTAGTGGGAAAACGATTGAAGGCCATGATGGGATCATCTAAAGACAGACGAAGAGCTGTGTGTGAGGAAAGGGTGATTTCTCCTTGAGAGGCTCAGGGAATCCTGCATGGAGGAGGTGGCATTTACGTTTGGGGCATGTAGGAATGGAGAGAAAGGGAGCTCTGACTCTCACGGACCATTTGAATGATGAAAGCTGCTTGTGAGTGGGAAGTTTGGTGGGAATGAGAGCTGGAAAGATACAGGAAAGAAAATCATTGCTATACCTTGTCTTTTTTTGCAAATGTAAGAAAAGATATGTAGATGTTCATCATTGTACAATTCTTTCCATATCTTTGAGGGTTGTAACTATTTATTTTTCTCTCTTGTCTTAAATTTAGCATAAGAAAAATCTCTCCTTTGGGCAGCTCAAGAGGTGCCAGAAAGCAGAAGGTGCTTTTTCCCAGTTCCAAACTGAGCTTGTTTTCATGTCTATCATCTTGCAATGTCTTGTCTGCTGTTCTGCCTCTGGGTACACTGGGATCTTGTGTACTTATTATTTGTAGTTACAATATATTTATAAATATTAACAATTAAATCTAGATTTCAGTTTTTCTCCCTCTTACGCCTAAATACCCAGACATTACAGATGTACATACCCGGGTAGAGTTGTGTGTGAGTGCTAGGTTGCTTCAGTCGTGTCGACTCTGCAAACCTCTGGACTGTAGCCCGCCAGGCTCCTCTGTCCGTGAGATTCTCCAGGCAAGAATACCGGAGTGGGTTGCCACACCCTCCTCCAGGGGAACTTTCCGACTCAGGAATCAAACCCGCACCCATTAAGTCTCCTGCACTGGCAGGCAGGCTTCTTACCACTGGCGTCTCCTGGGAAACCAGGTAGAGTTATACATCTTACCTAAAATCTCCAATCTCCTTTTCAGGTCTGCGACATCCTAAATAACGTCCACACGAGTCACTCAGCTTCAGAAAATTCTATTAAATACCCATCTGAAAGCGAGTGACTTCAGTGGCCTCCATCTTTATGAGGAAAAGGGCAGACACAGGGAGCCACATTTTCTTGGCTTTTCCACACTGAGACTCAGTGCCGCACCCCATTTACCAATTCCTTGATCCCCAAGCCAGTGTGAGAATTA
>SJYX01008302.1:111961-138274 GCA_006410675.1 Oreotragus oreotragus
AATAAATATTCAGGGTTGATTTCCTTCAGGATGGACTGATTCAATCTCCTTGCAGTCCAAGAGACTCTCAAGAGTCTTCTCCAACACCACAGTCTGAAACATCAATTCCTTGGCACTCAGCCATCTTTATGGTCCAACCCTCACATTCGTACATGACTACTGGCAAAGCCATAGCTTTGACTATATGATGATTAGTACTCTGTTGAGTAACCTTAATACAAGAGGCTTATCAGTAAATGAGTGTATTGAACTAAGTGGTAGCTGAGCCATCAATCCTGACTAGTTTAAAAGGAGAGGAAATGTTTACCAGCAAAGACCAACTCCATATATTTCCTAGAGAGATTGAGAGAATCCATCCTACTTATGGAAGCCTTCCACAGGGTCCCCCAAGTAAATAACAGACTGTGGTCTGCACAGGAGGGCAGAAGGAACCTCAGGCCCCAAGGTGAGCCCATTTATCAGAAAGGAGCAGGTCCCATGTTCACCAACTACCTTTGATGATTCAGACAGCATCTTCCAGCTGCTGCTCCATCTTTTTGCTATTTTGAATCCATCTGATTATTTAGCAAATATTAAGGGAAAATTGGCAGAGTTCTGTGCTATTTGTGAGAAAACAGTGTAACCCTAAACTAGTGGGAAAACGATTGAAGGCCATGATGGGATCATCTAAAGACAGACGAAGAGCTGTGTGTGAGGAAAGGGTGATTTCTCCTTGAGAGGCTCAGGGAATCCTGCATGGAGGAGGTGGCATTTACGTTTGGGGCATGTAGGAATGGAGAGAAAGGGAGCTCTGACTCTCACGGACCATTTGAATGATGAAAGCTGCTTGTGAGTGGGAAGTTTGGTGGGAATGAATGAAGAAAATGTAAACAGGTAGACCTGGAAAGGTACAGGAAAGAAAATCATTGCTATACCTTTTCTTTTTTTGCAAATGTAAGAAAAGATATGTAGATGTTCATCATTGTACAATTCTTTCCATATCTTTGAGGGTTGTAACTATTTATTTTTCTCTCTTGTCTTAAATTTAGCATAAGAAAAATCTCTCCTTTGGGCAGCTCAAGAGGTGCCAGAAAGCAGAAGGTGCTTTTTCCCAGTTCCAAACTGAGCTTGTTTTCATGTCTATCATCTTGCAATGTCTTGTCTGCTGTTCTGCCTCTGGGTACACTGGGATCTTGTGTACTTATTATTTGTAGTTACAATATATTTATAAATATTAACAATTAAATCTAGATTTCAGTTTTTCTCCCTCTTACGCCTAAATACCCAGACATTACAGATGTACATACCCGGGTAGAGTTGTGTGTGAGTGCTAGGTTGCTTCAGTCGTGTCGACTCTGCAAACCTCTGGACTGTAGCCCGCCAGGCTCCTCTGTCCGTGAGATTCTCCAGGCAAGAATACCGGAGTGGGTTGCCACACCCTCCTCCAGGGGAACTTTCCGACTCAGGAATCAAACCCGCACCCATTAAGTCTCCTGCACTGGCAGGCAGGCTTCTTACCACTGGCGTCTCCTGGGAAACCAGGTAGAGTTATACATCTTACCTAAAATCTCCAATCTCCTTTTCAGGTCTGCGACATCCTAAATAACGTCCACACGAGTCACTCAGCTTCAGAAAATTCTATTAAATACCCATCTGAAAGCGAGTGACTTCAGTGGCCTCCATCTTTATGAGGAAAAGGGCAGACACAGGGAGCCACATTTTCTTGGCTTTTCCACACTGAGACTCAGTGCCGCACCCCATTTACCAATTCCTTGATCCCCAAGCCAGTGTGAGAATTACCACAGGGAAAGCAGATGGATATGGCTCCGGAAATACTCTGCTGATGGAGAGGTGGTTTCAGGGGGAGTAATTAAAAGGCTCTTCAGGCACACACACTTTGTTATCAAACTGTGTATCTTGTATTGGAGTATAGCCAATTGCTGCTGTGGTGGTGGTTTCAGGGGGGCAGCAAAGGGACTCAGACGTACGTGTACACGCATCCATTCTCCCCCACACACCCCTCCCATCCAGGCTGCCACATAACAGCGAGCAGAGTTCCATGTGCTGTACAGCGTGTCTTTGTTCGTTATCCATTGTAAGCATAGCAGTGGATACATGTCCATCCCAAACTCCCTAACTCTCTTCCCATCCTTCCCCCTCTGGCAGCCAGAAGTTGGTCCCTAAGTCCATGAGTCTATTTCTGTTTTGTAATTAAGTTCATTTGTATCAGACCTTTTTAGATTCTGCATATAAGGGATTTCATGATGTTTCTGCCTCTCTGTCTGACTTGACTCAGTATGGCGATCTCTAGGTCTATCCATGTTGCTGCAGATGGCCCTACTGCATTCTTTCTGATGGCTGGATATGCGTATATGTGCCAAATCTTCTAAGGATAGTGTTCATCTGTCAGTGGACATTTAGGTTGCTTCCGTGTCTTGGCGATTGTAAACGGTGCTGCAGTGAACATTGGGGGTGCAAGTATCCTTCTGGACCATGTTTTCCTCCAGATGTATGCCTACTAGTGGGATTGTTGGGTCATGTGGTAGCTCTGTCTTTAGTTTTTTAAGGAGCCTCCATATTGCTCTCCACAGTGGCTGTATCAATTTACGTTCCCACCAATGGTGTAGGAGAGCTCCCTTCTCTCCAACATTTACTATTTGCGGATTTTTTGATGATAGCAATTTTGACTGGTATGAGGTGATATCTCATTGTAGCTTTAATCTGCGTTTCTCTAATAATTAGAATGCTGAACATCTTTTCATGCAGGCACACACACTTTGAACACATATTTGTTTGGGGTCTGACATTTTCCAGCAGTAGTAAAGGTTCTCTCCTTGACCAAATACTGCACAGCCTCCCCTGAATGTTTCAACAAACCCTCCACCTTTGGACCACCATGTTTGTCTCTGCATTGTCCAATTTTAACAAAAATCCTGCTAAGTTCCTTTAGCCATAATTCCCCACTGTCCCGATCTGATCACCATCCTTGTCTAATCAGCTTTCTCATCCTCCACCACCTCCTACATGATGTCTGATCACCCTGGCTGCTGTCAGCAAGAATCCTCTTAGATCAGGTTAGCCAGCATGCCTCCTTACCCTAATGGTTTCCTTTATAATTTTCTTGTTGGGAAATAAATGTTTGTCTTTAAGGACTGTGAATTTCCTCAGGCGGTTTCACCCTTGCAGGGAGATTCCTGAAGACACAGGTGTTGGCAGGAGCCCTTGGATCGGAAGGGTCCTGCAGGGGAGAATGAAGGAGGGCTCGGCAGGGTGATGACTGAAGCAGATGACAGCGTTCTCGAAAGGTCTACACTGGCTCCATCAGCAAATCCTGCTTGCTTGGCCTTCAGAGTTTTTCGACAGTCTTGCTGCCTCCACCATGACCACCCGAAGTCATGTCTTCAATATTGCTGCTGTCGCCATTTCTTAGCTGGGCTCATGTTTTTGTCCTCAACCCTCTTTAGTCGTTCGAAATAGTAGCACCTACGATTCCATTGAAACTTGCATAATTAGTCCACTTTTTCAAGTCCTGCAAGCGCAGCTCATCTTGCGTATCGTGACAGCCCAACCCCCTACAGTGGTTTAAGAAGTCCTAGTGAGCTAATCTTATGACCCGGCTTTCTCTCTGACCTCAGTGACCACCCCTCTCCTTGCTTCCTCTCATCTAATTACAAAGTCTTTCTCGCTGTTTCTCGGATACTCTGGGCACATCTCCCACCTCAGACTTAGGGCTTCTGCACGTCTGATTTGTGGGCTGATAGTTATATCACAACGTGAACATTTTTCTAATTTCAAAAATTTTAAGACCTATAATTTACCTTCAGAAAAGGAGAGAAACAAAACCCCTCCCATCACCTGTAAGCAGTAAACAAATGAAATACGGATACATGGAAGAATATGTGGAAACATGTTTCCCACTTCATCCCAACTCTTTAAGTATATGTGCATCTTCTGGAGCAGCTTCAAAGGTTTCTGTTTTGGGAAGTCAGGTTGTCAGGACATAAAAAAAGAGTCGGGTGTTTTCTTGACCTTAGCAGCAAAAAGTGACTGTGAGGCAGCATTCATTTATGGACTGTTCGGTTTGCAAATTTAATTTGCTTGTTTTCGGCTGCCCCGGTCTTCGCTGCCTCGCTGGGGCTTGCTCGGGCTGCGCGGCGGGAGGGCTCCCTTGGCTGCGGTCTGCGGGCTTCTCCTCCTGCGGCCCCTCCTGCCGCGGCTCCCGGGCTCTGGGTGCGGGCTCCGCTGTACCGGCTTAGTTGCTCCACGGCGTGTGGAATCTTCCGGGACCAGGGACCGAACCGACGTTTCCTGTACTGGCAGACATGTTCTGATCCACTGCGCCGCCATGGAAGTCCCACTGTTTTTTTAAATTCAGCAATTTCTACAAGTGGTTTCTAGGGTCTGCTTGCCCTGCCAGGTGCTGGGGACAAAACCGTAAACAGCGTGAAGAGGAGCAGGAATGGGAAACGGTGTCCTGAGCGCTGGCTTGGAGCCCAGCACTGGGCGCGGGAGACGGTGGACGGTGCTCAGTGCCGGGGCTTCCGAGGAAGGGCACAGCGAGGACCCTTCGTGAGGTGACACAACCCCTCAGGTCAGTTCAGTTCAGTCGCTCAGGCGTGTCCGACTCTTTGCGACCCCATGAACCGCAGCACGCCAGGCCTCCCTGTCCATCACCAACTNGATTGCTGAAGAAGGCTTTCTTATCTCTTCTTGCTATTCTCTGGAACTCTGCATTCAGATGCTTATATACTAGAGTTACCTATAATTCTGAAAATGAAAGTCCCTCAGTTGTGCCCTACTCTTTGTGACTCCATGGATTATATAGTACATGGAATTCTCCAGGCCAGAATACTGGAGTAGATAGCCTTTCCCTTCTCCAGGGGATCTTCTCAACCAAGGGATCGAACCCAGGTCTCCCACATTTCAGGCAGATTTTTTACCAGCTGAGCCACAAGGGAAGCCCATAAGATGTCAACTCAAATGGCTTTAACAAGGGAAAGGCTATAGAAGTGGTGGAGGACATTTTACACCATGCAAGAGGACAGTCTAAACAAAAATTATATAACCAAGAATATATGTCTTTCTTTACTCACTAAGACTATGGATCTATCTGTCTGGTAGTAGATTCTACTCAACTTCATCCCTCTTTTAATTGTATTCCATCCTATTTCCTTAAATTGTCATATTGTTCAAAGATTAGCTCTTCTTCCTTGCAAGTTAGAATTCCTATTATCTGAATTACTTATCTGCAGTTGCCATCACAATTCTCTTTTGCAGTTAAGTGATGTGGAACTAAAAATAAATTCAAACAAATTGTGTGAAGCCTTTCATCCTCACAAACCATGAGACTCTGTGGCTTACACCATTATAAATTTTGTTCCACCTCCAAAACCTTGAATCTCTTCCATGCTTCCACAATATTTGTACACAGGCTCTTTCCTCTTTATGGTGTACTCTATCTGCATTATTTTTCTAGCTAATTCAGACCCTCACTCCTGGAAAGTTTCTGTGGCATCCTGAATCTGGGTTGGCTTAGATACCTCTTTTTTATGTCTCTATAGCATCCCCTCTGTGTGTATGTGTGTGTGTGTGTGTGTGTGTGTGTGTGTTTTACACCAATTTCTGTGTTGTACACCTTCTTGGAGAAAATGCTATCATAGGATGGCCCCTGGCTTACTGTCTTTGAAGAAAAATAATTTCTTCCTTGTGGTCTCTCAAGAAAAGACAACAATATCTCAAATAAGATATTCTTGAAATTTGTCATTGGTCAAGCTTGGGACCCCTAAATGGCTCAGTGGTAAAGAAATTTCCTGTAAATGCAGGAGACATAGGAGACATGGGTTCGATCCCTGGGTCAGGAAAGTCCCCTGGAGGAGGAAATGGCAACCCATTCTAGTATTCTAGCCTAGAAAATTCTATGGGCAGAGGAGCATGGCGGGCTACAATCCATGGTGTCGCAAAAAGTCATACAGGATTGTGCAACTGAGTAGGCATGCTCCCAAAAGCAAACTTAGTCAGTTCAGTTGCTAAGTCATGTCCAACTCTTTGCGACCCCAGGGACTGCAGCACACCAAGCTTCCCTGTCCATCACCAACTTCCAGAGCTTGCTCAAACTCATGTATATTGAGTCAGTGATGCCATCCAACCATCTTATCCTCTGTCATTCCCTTCTCCTCCCACCTTCAATCTTTCCCAGCCATCAGGGTCTTTTCCAGTGAGTCAGTTCTTCATATCAGGTGGCCAAAGGATTGGAATTTCAGCTTCAGCATCAGTCCTTCCAATGAATATTCAGGACTGATTTCCTTTAGGATTGACTGGATCTCCTTGCAGTTCAAGGGACTCTCAAGAGTCTTCCCCAACACCACAGTTCAAAAGCATAAATTCTTCAGTGCCCAGCTTTTTTTTACACTCCAACTCTCACATCCACGCATGACTACTGGAAAAATCATAGCTTTGACTAGACAGACCTTTGTTGGCAAAGTAATGTCTCTGCTTTTTAATATGCTGTCTATCTACTTGCCATGAAGTGATGGGACTGTATGCTATGATCTTAGTTTTCTGAATGTTGAGCTTTAAGCCAACTTTTTCACTCTCCTCTTTCACTTTCATCAAGAGACTCTTTAGTTTTTCCTCTCTTTTTACCATAAGGGTGGTGTCATCTGCGTATCTGAGGTTGATATTTCTCCAGGCAATCTTGATTCCAGCTTGTGCCTCATATAGCCTGGTGTTTCACATGATGTACTCTGCATATAATTTAAATAAGCAGGGTAACAATATACAGCCTTGACATACTCCTTTCACAATTTGGAACCAGTCTGTTGTTCCATGTCCGATTCTAACTGTTGCTTCTTGACCTATATACAGATTTCTCAGGAGGCAAGTAAGGTGGCCTGTTATTCCTATCTCTTGAAGAATTTTCCACTTTTTGTTGTGATCCACAGAGTCAAAGGCTTTGGCATAGTAAATAAAGCAGAAGTAGATGTTTTCTGGAACTCTCTTGCTTTTTCAATGATCTAACAGATTTTGGCAATTTGATCTCTGGTTCCTCTGCCTTTTCTAAATTCACCTTGAACATCTGGAAGTTCACGATTCAGGTACTGGTGAATCCTGGCTTAGAGAATTTTTACTATTTCTTTGCTACAGTGTAAGATGAGTGCAATTGTGCTGTAGTTTGAACGTTCTTTGGCATTGCCTTTCTTTGGGATTTCAGTGAAAACTGACATTTTCCAGTCTTGTGGCCACTATGGAGTTTTCCAAATTTGCTGGCATATTGAGTTCAGCACTTTCATAGCATCATCTTTTAGGATTTGAAATAGCTCAACTGAAATTCCATCACATCCACTAGTTTTCTTTCTAGTGATGCTTCCTAAGTCCCACTTGACTTTGTATCCAATGATGTCTGGCTCTAGGTGAGTGATCACACCATTGTGGTTATCTGGGTCATGACAATCTTTTTTGTACAGTTCTTCTGTGTATTCTTGCCACATCTTCTTAATATCTTCTGCTTCTGTTAGGTCCATACTATTTCTGTCCTTTATTGTGCCCATCTTTGCATGAAATGTTCCCTGGACATCTATAATTTTCTTGAAGAGATTTCTAGTCTTTCTTCTATCGTTTTCCTCTATTTATTTGCACTGATCACTTAGGAAGGCTTTCTTATCTCTTCTTGCCATTCTTTGGAACTCTGCTTTCAAATGGGTATATTATTCCTTTTCTTCTTTGCCTTTTGCATCTCTTCTTTTCTCAACTATTCGTAAGGCTTCCTCAGACAATTATTTTGCCTTTTTGCATTTCTTTTTCTTGAGGATGGTCTTGATCACTACCTCTTTCACAGTATCACAAACCTCTGTCCATAGTTCTTCAGGCACTCTCTTTCTCAGATCTAAATCTTAAAACTATCTGTCATTTCCACTGTATACATATAAGGAATTTGATTTAGGTCATACCTGAACGGTCTAGTGGTTTTTCCTACTTTCTTCAATTTAAGTCTGAATTTTGCAATAAGGAGTTCATGTTCATGATACAAACTTTGGCGTATGACTAACCCCAGAACGAGTAACTGAAATCTAATCCACTTAAATCATTTGAGCAAAAAGAAAAAGATGTATGTGTGGTGAAATATTTTCTAAATAGATATTTATTTTCAATAATCAGGGAAAAATTAATAGCAAACATTAGAGGGGAAAAAAGAAATTGACTATCACCTTGGAAAAGTAAGAAATTTGACAACCCTTCTACTATACCCTCAGAGGGACATCAACCTACATCACCAAAGAATTATCATACCTCCTTCATGTGCAGGAAGTTTTGTTTCTTTGTTTTATTGTCTTTGTTTTAATAAGCAAAGATATTTTCCCTGAAATGATAAAAATTTATAGAAAAATAAATTCCATATTTTGTTTTGAGGAATGGGGCAGTGCTAGGAAAGGACTAGTATTTACTGAACTAATAAAGCATAAATTTTATAAATCTCACTTGTTTTTATATGTAATTATGTATCTCATTTCTGTGTACACATGTACTGATCACTATAACCCTGGGTAAGCAGGTGTCAGTTTCACAGATAAACAAGCAGTTTCAGCAATATTGTGAAATATGTCCAGACACCTATCTTGCTAGAAGTGGTCACAGGATTTCAACCTGAGTCTATGGAAACCCAAAGTTCTTGCTTCCTTCACTAGAACATGGTGCCTGCTCATGCTTGTTTCCTTTGTTTACAGCTGCAGTTATAACTAGGTATTTTTGATGCCTTCCACTCGGTACACCAGCCTTATGCTCTTTTCTGCCATGCTTTGGTTATACAACATTTTCTTTCTAGAAACACAGTATGGAAATGACTTCCAATTGAGCCTTCTTCCCAGGACGCTCACTGCCTCTCAGATGAAACAGCAGAACAATTACAGGAAGCAGTGGGTGTAGTTTCTGCCAGTCCAAAGAGTGTATGTCTGGGAAAACAGTGGGACAGTCAGCCATTACTCTGTTAATAATGATAATGTTTGAATTTGTAGGACTTTTTATGTGGTCCATTGCCTACTTGAATGAATTACTGACCATATGGAAGTGAGTCTTCTGGGAAAAGGACTGAGCATAAATCATAACATGATTTGACTTCACTCATCAAAAGCAGAAATGGCACTTTAAAGTTCAATGAGAATAAATCAACCTAAGCTAATTTTTGCAAAAGACAATTGAGTGAGAGAGTGGAGACACAGCTGATAGAAGATCTTCCTGCTCCTCTCTGCTAATGTTTTAATTTTCATTACTGGTTTTGGCTCTTAAACCGTATAAAATTGGCAAAAAAGAGATGAAGTATATAATGAAATATAAAAGCCAGTGGTATCTGTAAAATATTTTTCCAATAGTCATATATGGATGTGAGAGTTGGTCCACAAAGAAGGCTGAAGGCCAAAGAATTTATGGCTTTGAACTGTGGTGCTGGAGAAGGCTCTTGAGAGTCCCTCGGACCACAAGACCAAACCAGTAAAGTCTAAAGAAAATCAGTCCTGAATATTCATTGGGAGGACTGATGCTGAAGCTGAAGCTCCAGTATTTTCGCCACCTGATGTGAAGAGCTGATTCACTGGAAAAGTCCTGATGCTGAGAAAGATTGAAAGCAAAAGAAAAAGAGAGTGGCAGAGGGTGATATGGTCAAATAGTGTCACCAACTCAACAGGCATGAATCTGAGAAAACTCTAGGATACAGTCAAGGACAGGGAAGCCTGGTGTGCTTCCATGGGGTAGCAAAGAGTCAGACACGACTTAACAACAGAACAACAATTTGTAAAATGTTTACCTACATTGAACCTGTATTTGATATTATCTTATAGCAAAGATATAAATACAGCATTCCACTACTTTCCAATCTCCTCTATACTGGTACCTGAGTATGATTTTATTGAAAGATTACATTACAGGAAATATAAATGGACCTCCAGTATGTTGCCTGCTTGTTCTTTAGTTCTCAAAAAGATAATCTGTTAAATGAAAGATTTAGAAGAGACAACTTCTAAAATATTTAGAAAGACAACTGGGAATACAATCAATTCTTACTGTGTGCATACTTTTTGTTATAACTATGCACCTTTGATGATGCCAGGCACTGTTTTGTAATATTCAGTTACCCAATAGAATCATCACAGAGATGAAATGAGACAGTGCATGTAAATTGCCTATCCAGAATCTGAATGAGTTGGTGCTGAGAATCTTATAGCAAAGATATAAATACAGCATTCCACTACTTTCTAATCTCCTCTATACTGGTACCTGAGTATGATTTTATTGAAAGATTACATTACAGGAAATATAAATGGACCTCCAGTATGTTGCCTGCTTGTTCTTTAGTTCTCAAAAAGATAATCTGTTAAATGAAAGATTTAGAAGAGACAACTTCTAAAATATTTAGAAAGACAACTGGGAATACAATCAATTCTTACTGTGTGCATACTTTTTGTTATAACTATGCACCTTTGATGATGCCAGGCACTGTTTTGTAATATTCAGTTACCCAATAGAATCATCACAGAGATGAAATGAGACAGTGCATGTAAATTGCCTATCCAGAATCTGAATGAGTTGGTGCTGAGATTGATATCAAAGAGCAATATATGAGTTGGTGACCATCCCTACCCAGCCATCCTGCATATTTATCTCAGTTAGTGCTATTACTTAACAGCAAAATCATTAATCATGTTTTGTAACCAAGAATAGTTATTTCACTTCCCCAGGTCTCCTTCTTTGTTTATAAAGCACTAATACCTACTTCACAATGCTGTTCTATATAAAGAACTTAGAATGGTTTCTGATACATAGCAATGATTAGGTACATGTTAAGGACTGTTAACAAAGACTGAGGATTTGCAAAGGTGTCTGAGTGAATTTCCTAAAGAATGATAAGGGCCAGCGTCTCTCTCCTACCTCATGTCCACAGTGGTCATCACTATTTAGTCCTAGCACCCTTTCTGAGCTCAGGTCAGATTTTAGAATCCTTTCCAATACAAATGGTAATGGGATTAGATCACATAAGAGGTAACCCATTTGACATCCCTTTCATGGAAAGTCAGCCTGATGCCATTACTCTTAATCACAGCTGAGAAGGAGTTGAATTGGAAAAGAGAGATGAAGTAAGTAAACAGTAAAGTGTAGTCGCTCAGTCATGTTTGACTCTTTGCAACCCCATGGACTGTAGCCTACCAGGCTCCTCTGTCCATGGGATTTTCTAGGCAAGAATACTGGAGCGGGTTGCCATTTTCTTCTCCAGGAGATCTTCCTGACCCAGGTATTAAACCCAGGTCTCCCTCATTGTAGGTAGATGCTTTACCATCTGAGCCACCAGGGAAATCTAAGATGGACAGGAAAAGAACTTTAAAATGACTATGATTTCTTTGAACATCTTCTAAGTTCTTCCCCTATCAGGTTGTTGTTGTTCACTTACTCGTTTGCTCTTTGCAACCCCATGGACTGCAGCACGCCAGGCCTCCCTGTCCCTCACCATCTCCCAGAGTTTGCCCAAGTTCACGTTCATTGCATTGGTTATTCCCTCTTCTCCTTCTACCCTCGATCTTTCCCAGCATCCAATGAGTCATCTGTTAATATCAGATGACCAAAATACTGGAGCTTCAGCTTCAGCATCGGACCTTCTAGAGAACATTCACAGTTGATCTCCCTTAAGATTGACTGGTTTGATCTCCTTACTGTCCAAGAGACTTTCAGGTGTCTTCTCTATCACCACAGTTCGAAGGCATCAATTCTTTGGAGTTCTGCCTTCTTTACGGTCCAGCTGTCACAACTGTATGTGACCACTGGGAAGACCACAGCCTGGGAAGACCTTTGCCAGCAGAATAATGTCTCTGGTTTTCAACACACTATCTAGGTTTGTCATCACTTTCCTGCCAAGAAGCAATCATATTCTGATATATTCAAATGTATAAGGTTTCTCTCTCAAAATGGCAGATCTCATTTGTGCAACTGGGGATAAGACAAAGACTAATTCGGAGAATTCCAGCTGATATTTTTATTTAATGTGTGGCTAAATTTTCCCTTTCTTAAACATTTGCCCATTAGACCCTACTGACCAACCTTTTATCTTGAGGTGATGGATGTGAGAGTTGGACTGTGAAGACAGCTGAGCACTGAAGAATTGATGCTTTTGAACTGTGGTGTTGGAGAAGACTCTTGAGAGTCCCTTGGATTGCAAGGAGATCCAACCAGTCCATTCTGAAGGAGATCAGCCCTGGGTGTTCTTAGGAAGGAATGATGCTAAAACTGAAACTCCAGTACCTTGGCCACCTCATGCGAAGAGTTGACTCATTGGAAAAGATTCTGATGCTGGGAGGGGTTGGGGGCAGAAGAAGAAGGGGACGACAGAGGATGAGATGGCTGGATGGCATCATTGACTCGATGGACGTTAATCTGAGTGAACTCCGGGAGTTGGTGATGGACAGGGAGGCCTGGCATGCTGCAACTCATGGGGTCGCAAAGAGTTGGACATGACTGAGCGACTGAACTGAACTGAAGCTTTGAATACTTGAAGGAAGACTTGCCCCCTGAAAGGGACATGTTTATTGTTGTTTTAATCTCCTCCCCACCTGAGTAATTTCCATAAAAGTTCTGGGACAAGAAACCTACCTGGGCATTCTGGGTTAATCCCAGCAAAATTACAATAAAGTTGTTACTGGGAAGCTTATTTATGCTTGTATAAGTCTTAAGGCTCTTATTTCATTACCTCCTACTCACAGCACAGAATCTGTCAGGAATGATAAAGGATCATTCTCATTATAAACTCAAATTTAGCTCCCTTCCACTGATTATATCAACCTTTATTAGAGTAAGATACGACTGTCAGAAATCAGAGCTTTTTAGCAAAGTTTACTTTCATTTAATATGCGATGCCAAGCAAATCATGGTTTGCTTTTGGTTTATGAGTGGAATGAAGAATGGGAACTGTGCCATTTAGTGGATACACAGCAGCACAAACATCACGATATTCCCTTCATAAAATAATTTACAGTTTCCCTATAAGTCATTGGCCCAGTTCTTATTTCTTCTCTCTCCCTCTCTGTCTATGTGTGTGTCTCATAGGAGCAAGACAAAAGGGAAGAAAAAGAAATGCAGACTAACTAACGAATGGACAGAGAGGATGAAGGGATGCAGATAAGGGAGACTGTCCATTTTGAAAGCAGCAGTTTGTGAATTGACTAATAAAATAAATTATATTGCAGATAGTGTAAGTTAAATAAATGATGTTTGGTTATTGAAAAATGCATTTCTATCCAATATCTACCCAAATTTAATATCTTTAAATAAATAAAGTGAACGAATACTGGTTTCGGGTGCTAAATAATAAATATTTACCTTCTCCTGTATTATCTTTCACCTAGAGATCACAAAGTTTGCTTAGCAATGCTAGAATTTTACACAGTCTTATTAATGAAGATAAATCAAAATATGTACAGATTGGGTTATTAAAGTGAAATGAGTTTTTTCTTTGTAAATGTGAAAAAATTAGGTCCTTGTTAATAATACCCCCAACTCTGCTGGAAAGTCCCTGCCCTTTAATCAGTTCTTTTTCCTTCCAGTCTTTTGTGCTTTGTTAGCCATCATTTGCTTTGTTACTAGTGACAAAATAAGATCTATGTTATACTACTTTAAAATTAAAAATAAATAAAAGGAAATTTAAAGGATCCTTCTGGAAACAGGTGTTTAAAACCATAATTATGATCTTTGCTCTTCTGGTGGTTTCAAGATAATCCCCAAAAGCTTCAGCCCTGAATGATCCTTTCAGTCTATGATTTCATATAAGAAAAATACATTTCAATTTTGAAACAGGACTCTAGATTTTTTCCAGGATAACTGACCTAGTTCCACCTGCATCCTTCTAACATCAGTATGTACTACATAACTCTAAATTGGATATGTTACCATGTGGTTGGCTGCTTTCCCTACATTAGTGTTTGGGTTTTTTTTTTTCTTTTTTTCATGCTGCTGTTTTGCCTGGAAACTGGCCTTTACCCTACTGGGAGTCCTCTAACTGGCCTTTGCATCCGTGTAACCTCATGAAACAATCTGCATCACACAACTCTTTGCTTAATAACAGACCACATTAAGTTACTGACATTTTATATGAGTTTGTTCCTTTGTTTCTCAACCAGATGATAAATCCATGCACTGCCTCAACTCAGCTTGTTCATGCAGTGCACACTGTTTACAGTAAGTGAACACTTAAGGATCATAAACATTTTTTATTTATTGTGTAGTCTATTCAGTTGGAGCAATGATAAAAGTAATGTTTACAAGGACTTATCTAGAGTAGGCGTGCAACTATATGTATATACATATATTAATTAATAACATTCCTAAGGATAGAGTCCATATCTATTGTTTCTTTTCCCTATCATTCTAAGATTTATAAAGACAGAAGTGGCATACAGCAAGCACCTAACAGCTGCATTGTGCATCCATGTGTATGTGCTCAGTCGCTCAGCCATTTCTGACTCTTGGAACCCCATGAACTGGACACTGCCAGGCTCCTCTCTCCATGGGATTGTCCAGGCAAGAATACTGGAGTGAGTTGCCACTTACTCCTCCAGGGGATCTTCCTGACCCAGGGACTGTACTTGCATCTCCCATGCTCCTGCATTGCAAGCAGATTCTTTACCACTGTGCTACCTAGGAAACCCAATAGGTGCATATCACTGTCCACTTGCTACACTGAGTGTTCTTCTCTTGCCAATTTCCTAACAGTACATATAAGGTAGCATGACTGCCAACATACATACATTGTTTCAGAACTTAATTTCCTTCTGTAAGCTGAGAGGCATTTGATTATTTTATTATTTATTTCAGAATGTATAACCCAAGGTCATAGGGATAAGTTTGGAAGCACAATGTGTAAACATATGCTAGTTGCAGAGCACATGAAAACTCTCTCCTTTCCTTCTGAAATCTGCATGTTAGCACAAACCAGGGGTTTGGGAAGGAGAAAAGGAGTAAACAGGAGTCCAGGATGCCAAGAAAACTGCATTTTTAATTATAATATTTTAATGACTCCTTGAAATTTTTGATGCCCTGAAAAACCTGAGGTTTAAATTGAACAAAAATAGACTATTTTGCAGCACAGAAATAGAGGAAAGATTCAATAGCTTCTTTAAAAAGTAAATATTGACAATGTTCAAGGAAAACATGTGAAGTGAAACCATGGAAGCAGAGCCTTAACACTGACAATTCTTTGAGTCTATTTTCATTGGATGGGGCTTGTAATGAGGTTACAGATTGAGAATGGTTATCTAAAGAGGGAAATCCATTCTCCCTGAAAGGTTAATGATTTTGTAAAAGGCACCAAAAGTGCCAGTATTTTATTACTACTCTGATGCCCTTATAGGAGCAAATGTAGCACAAAGATATAAATCATAGGCTTTGACTAGACAAACTTGAATTTGAGACTTGAGTCTAGCACTTCCTAACTGATTGTGGGCAAGCTTTTTTTGAGTTATCTCTTCTCTAAAAATTGAGATACAAATAGTATCTCATATCAAAATAATTTAAAATTAAACTGATTAAACAAGAGAATATATTTAAAGCATTTGGTAAAGCATAAGGCACACAGCAAGCACCTAGTAAGCTGGCAAGGACAACAGTATCATATTTCACACATAAATTATGGTCTTAAGGAAATTTTTTATGGGAAACACAAATTTCACAAATGGTTCTTCAGATCTGGAAATCATTAGAAGTGAATAAAATGGTCAGCAATCTACTAACAATTTTGCAAAAAAAAGCATATAGTGGGGAAAGGCTTAAAATATCAGAGAAAAAGGACCGTAAGATTACCTCCTTTTGCAGGCACATCAAATTCAGAACTAACTGCAAAATAAATATTGATTAAAAAAAAAAAAAAACTGGAGCCTACTAAAAGAAGATATTCCACATCCAAAGACATATAGAAGAAACCCACCAAGACGGTAGGAGGAGTACACTCACAATATAATCAAATCCCATAACCCTCACATAGGTGATCCACAAATTGGAGAACAATTATAAAGCAGAAGTTTTCCCATAGAAGTGAGAGTTCTGAGCCCCATGTCAGGATGCCCAGTCTGGAGGTCTGGCATTGCCAGGAAGAGCCCCCAGAGCATTCAGTTTTGAAGGTCAGCAGGGCTTGAGTGCAGGAGACCCACAAGATGGGACAAATAGACTCACTCTTGGAGAGTGTACAAAAGGTCCCATGTGTATTGGGATGAAGGCAAAAGCATTAATTTCATAGGGGCCTGGGCCAGACCTATATCCAGACCTTGGAGGACCTCCTGGAGAGGTAAACAGATGGCTGTGGCTCACTGTGGGGACAAGGACACTGGTGGCAGAGGTACTGGGGAGTATTCATTGGTGTCAGCTCTCGGGGAGGCTATCCTTTTGGCATCAAGACCTGGACCCACCCAATAGCCTATGAGTTAAGTTCCAGAGTAGGAACACTTCTGGGCAATAAGGAACAGGGTGGGAACACATGCCCATCTTAGCAGGCAGGCTGCCAAAAGAGTTTCTGAACCCACAGCCACCTCTAGACACAATGCTTGATGTGGCCCTGCCCACCAGAGGGCCAAGACCTAACCCCACCCACTAGCAGGCAGGGACAGGCCTCTCCCACCAGGAATCCTGCACAAATCTCCAAACTACCCTCAAACACCAAGAGGTAGGCCCCAGAAGCAAGAAAAATATAAGCTGGGAGCTTGCAGAAGTGAGTCTCCAATCAATTCAGAACCTACTCTGGGGACAACTGTTCCTTGGCCTGTGCTGATGAGGGGGGAGTGTACTGCTGGGACAAATAGACATCCACTATAGAAGGCCACTTTTCCAAGGTCGAGAAATATAAATAACCTTCCACATACATAAAGATACAAACAGAACGACCCTACCTCGTATCTCTTGTATTTCCTCTTATTCCCCCTCCAAGCAAGCATGACTCTCACCTTCACCTCATTCAGCTCTTTGTTCAAATAGCCTTTTCTGACTGTCCTATTGCATCTGACCCCAATATTTATTCCCTGCCATCATTCTCTACTTAATTTTTCTTCAGAGAATTTTTTAACTAGCATATTGTATATATTTACTTATTTATAGTTCATTCTTTGTCACCTTATGCCAAGAATGTAAACAGTGTGATGACAGGGAGTTTTTTCCAATTCTCTTCACAGATTTTAAGTACCTACTATATTCTAGCATTTTGTTGTATGTCTGGTTCCTAGCCTGCCCAGAAGTTTCAGTCTCCTAGCCAGTATAGACCTTTTGACAACCCAGAAGGGAGTTCTAAAAGAAGAAATGTGAACTTAGCAACTTATTTGGCTTGTGACGGTCAGGAGAATGAGCATAATGCTCCCAAAGAGGTCATATTCAGTCTTTACAGCAGAAGTTTTACTTTTCTTTTCCCTGGCTAATTATGCTGAATTTAGACATAGTCAGAGATTAAAACATAGTCACATCATTAAAAGTTCGTTAATATAGAATTATCACTTTTTCTAGAAGTATTTGCATAGAGATGATATATTCTACTTAATATGGTATGTAAGGAAAATCTTGCAGGAAGACAGGAAGGAAAAAAATCCACAAGATTAGATGTTAAAGTCTTTTAGGAATCTATCTTTTTGCTGTAGTTATGATGTGATGAGGAATCCCAGTCAACTGTCTATAGCTTGTACAAGGCTGACTATCCATTCATGTACCATTCCTGCTCTGGATGGTATTAACAGATGTGCTTTATATTTGAAATTATGCTCCTGACTCTCTTAATAAGCCATTTATTTTTAGGACTTTTCCTATAGGGCAAATCCTTCTGTAATGAGTCAAATATGCTTTATCCCCCCATTTTCCTTCATAGAACAATCACCCTATGCTAAAAATGACTGGTGAGGATTTGATCTACAGCCTTAGGCTAGAGCATAGTATAAAGTTAACTGAGTCCCACAACAATTGGCACCCTCACTGTTGACTCAGAATTACACCACCTTCAATCTCTAATAGCATATTTGAGACAGAACTGCACAGTTCTAATGCCATGAGTTAACACACAAGTACATGTTGCAGTCAAGCGTATTTGAGAGTATCCCCTGCACAGCTAGTGGGTGGCAGGGTAGATTCCGAGGACTCTCTTTACCTAAGGTGCTTAAGGATGATAGAAGTTTTTTTTAATACACCAGTTTCCAAGACTGGACATTCTGCCACTTAGATGAAAACTGAGACTCCCCTATGCATATTCAACAACTCACTCCTTTTCTCTTGCTTCAGTAAATCCAGCATCACTCATTACTTCTTTCCTATTAGTTACATAATAAATTTGGCAATCAGAAAGTCACTGTCTATCACTTTGTTTATTATAAAGACTCCCTAGTACATGACACAAAACATTGGCAAGATTCTGATGATTTCGATAGGTCTCTCATTGCTTAAATGCACACAAAGTGTTAACAAATATTGAAGAATACGTCAAACAGTGTTTATAAATATTGAGGTAGCCAGCAGTGTCCCAAGAGTGATAAGCCTTTAGGGAAATGGGAAAAGCCCACAGAGAATGCTCAGGGAAAATGCCAGTGAACCTTAAAGAAAGCCTTCAAATATATTAGAGCTCTGAGGCAAACATCAAAACTAATGATGTGTTTGTAAAGAGATGTGTATTTGCCAGAACCGGGTAAATGAGGCGTGAGCCAAGCAGGAAGCCTCTGCATGTGGTTTTGAGGCAAAGGGCTGGGTGGGAGAGAAGCAGGATGTACCAATCCTAAATTCTGGCAAAGTTCTTGGCAAGTAAAGTAAAAAAAATAAATAAATAAAGTATAAATTGAACACTTGTTCTTGTCTGCCTGGCACTCATCTTTTCCCCAGTTTCCTTTTTAAAAACACACCTGCCACTTGTATGACATATAGAGGTTTGCCACATCCTGAGTTCCAGGGCTTGGCCTGTAATTCATAAATGGCGTAGCAAAACATCACATCTGGTTGATTGAAGCATAGACATGTGACCCAAATCCAGATAACCTGAGTCAGTGAGAGTTATTTTATGAACCGTTATTAGAAACACTGAGAAACAGCATTTATTTTGCTAGCTTGAAACTAACAGGATGAAAACCATTAGCTGCAGAGATCAACATAAAAGGGAAGTGAACTTTACAAGAATGCCAAAACAGAATGTAGAAAAGCAATATGGAGGGAAGTGATTTTAATCAAGACGTAATTTCAGTCTTTGAAATAAGCCTTGTATTAAACTTCTAATTTGATGACCCAATACATTTATTTTTGATTAAGCCTATTGTGTAAGTTTTCTGTCATTTTCACCTGAATCCATATTTCTATCAAGAATTTATGAACTTTTCCCATCAATATCTGAACCATAAAAAGGATGCCTTTCCCTCCATATCCTTACTTGTGAAGTGTGCAGCATGTTTTAGCAGTATACAGTGTTCCTCATACTATGAGGTCAGAAAACTACCCCTTTCCTCTAAGCTGCTTGAAATTGTTTACTTTATTTACCAGGATATCCATCCTCTATATTCTTATCATCTTCTTCCAGAATCTCTAAGTGCCTCTGACTGTCAACTGCCTCCTCTAAAGATTAAGCTTCCTGTCCCCATATTATGATGCCTTCACTTAATGAATTAAATATTTGATCTTCATCTTCTTTTTCTCAGCAACTGAGACTTTTCTTTCTTTCTCCAAAACAAACTTGATAACTTGCAGTCTGGAAACTGACCTCTGCTAAATTCAAGTTTCTTAATCTCCAACTACTGTACTCAGAAGGCACTACTGTCCTTCCATATCTTGGATAAGAAACATTCTCAGTGGAACAAATAATTCACCCTTCTTAATAGAAAAGAACTGGTAAGAATTTTATGTAATAGCAATGGATGATTTACAGGTGCCTTTTTTTTTTTTTTTCGGAAATATCCTATCTGTTGGGTTTTTAAACATGGATTTTACTTCCAAAAATATTTTATTAAGTGTGCTCAATCTCAAAAATAATTACACAAGTGAAAATATAAGTAAAGAGCTAAATAAACGATCAATACCTAGAATACATTATTTTAACATTTTGCATATATCGTTTTAGAATTTTTTAAAAGGAAATAATATATGTAAAACGTACTGTGCTATAAATAAAATTTTAAGAAGTGTTATTAACATATTAAGACATTTTCCATGTACACTTTTTTTTCTGTGTCAACCATTATTTTTAATGGCTGGACATTATTGGTTAGCTATATTTATTCATAACTGAAAATGTGTTTTCAGTTTTGTTGCTAATATTAAAAAACCCTTCATATATAAAGTAATACATATCATAGTAATATATATCATATATTTTAAATATATATACCCATGCAGTATATGTGTGTGTGTGTTGTGTATTTTTCTGAATATATCTTTGGAATAAATGACTGTAGTGAAATCACTAAATCAAAGAATAAGGAACGTTTTAGGAATTTTGNTATATATATATATATATATATATACATGCACATCTGGAGACATAAGAGACGCAGGTTCAGTCCCTGGGCTGGGAATGTTTCCCTAGAGGAGGGCACGGCAACCCACTCCAGGATTCTTGCCTGGAGAATCCCATGGACAGAGGAGCCTGGCAGGCTACAGTCCATAGGGTCTCAAAGAGTCGGACATGACTGAAGTGACTTAGTACACACACATGCAGCACAGGCATATTTAGCAACAGAGATGTAGATCATACGGAACATAGATTGTGTGCCTGATTAATGCCAGGAGTCGTGTGAGCCTTACAACCATAATCCTCTCCACATTGATCATGTTTCATCCTCACAACCACCTTGTAAGTAGACAGCATTATTTCCATATCACAAATGGTAAAAGTGAGGAAAGATAGCACTTAGGTTATTGATTGCAGCTTTATACCACATATTTCTCCCCAGTCCCCAGCCCGAGAGCTGATGTTCAATCTCATCTCTCCCTTTTGTTCTTAGAGTCTCTGTTTAACAGAGCTTAGTGGCTGTGGGGCTATGCAGAAATGACAGTGGAGAAAGAGCTGGCTGTCTCTGATTCCTCGGCTAGCAGTTTGAGAAAACCTCCAACTAGGCTCACATTAGATTTCCGGTCTCAATCTGATGGCTCATCCGAGCTTATTGCTCTCAAAAGGCCCAAGCCTCCTCTGCAGTCTCTTCATGGCTGCCTTCATCTCCTGGTTTCTCAGGGTGTAGATCACGGGGTTCAGCATGGGGGTGATGACCGTGTTATTGATGGACACAGCTGTGTCCATGGGCAGTAGACGTAAAGACAAGGCATGAAGTGAAGAGTCACCACCAGGACGTGGGAGGTGCAGGTGGGGAGAGCTTTGCTCCGGCCCTCCTCGGAGTGAGATCGCAGCACGACCAGGGTGACGGTGTAGGACCTCAGGAGCAGGAGGAACCACAGCAGGGTCACCAGCCCGTTGTTAGAGATCAGGAGGAGCTCCAGAGCAGACGTGTCGGTGCAAGCCAGTCTAACCAGCTAGGGCACGTCGCAATAGAAGGCATCCAGGGTGCTGGGGCCACAGAAAGGGAGTGGAAGCATCAGGATAATCTGGACGGTGGAGTGCAGAGCGCCACCCACCCAGGAGGCCACCACCAAGCCCACCCACACCTTTCTCTTCATGGTGGTCGTGTAATGCACCATGGTTTGGAGGTCGTGAGATATCTATCCCAGGCCATCAGAGAGGAAAAGAATATCCACCCTTCCAGCAAAGGGGGAGGAAAAGTTCTGAGCCATGCAGGCACTGGAGGAGATGGCTTTCCTCTCTGACAAGAGATCCACCAGGAACGAGGGAACGGTGACGGAGGAAAAGATGATGTCCAGGATTGAGCTGTTCCGCAGGAGAAGGTACATGTGGGTGTGCAGGTGGGCCTCCCAGGTGATGGTCACCACGACGAGGGCATTGCCCAGCACGCTTGTGACGTATACAGCTAGGAAGATGACAAACAGGAACAGCTCCGGTTCCCGGAAGTGAGTGAGTTCCAGGAAGACAAATTCCCTCACGGTGTGGTTGCTCTGGCCCATGATGGAGAGCGCGCTCCCCCAGGTCTCCCTTTGGAAAAGATACGTCAGCGTGAGCAGCATGGTGCCCTAAGGCAGCAACGTCATTGATCACATATTGGGTTTGTTTGTGCTTTTTTTGGCTTTGTCTTGTTTTTAAACTTTTTATTTTGTAATGGAGTGTAGCCGATTAATGATGTTGTGATAGTTTCAGGTGAACAGCAAAGGAACTCAGCCCTGCATATACACCAGTCCATTCTCCCCTCAAGCGCCTCCCATTCAGGCTGCGGCTAACACTGAGGGGAGTTCCCTGTGCCCCACAGTCTTGGCCTAGTCACCAAGTCATGGGTGATTCTTTTGGACCCCACGGACTGTAGCCAGACCCCGGCATGGAACTTTCCAGGCAAGAATTGCGGAGAAGGTTGCCACTCCTTCCCCAGGGGATCTCCCCAATCCAGGGATCACGCCCACGTCTCCTGCGTCTCTTGCTTTGCAGGCAGATTCTTTACCGCTCACCAAGCCCTTACTTGGCTTGCTTGGGCCCCACTTAACGCTTTTCAAATAATGCTGCTCTCAACATTTTGTATATCCATTTTTGTGTGCCTATGAAAAGCCAGATGTAGACATACTGGGTCCAATGATATGCTAATTTTCTAATTTTAAATGATGATGAAGATACTGTAAAGAAACAGCGTAGGGGCCTGAGGGCCAGCTGCCTACGCTGAAGGACACAGGCTCCCGAGTCTGTGCCTTCTGGAAGCTTGAAACCGTGGCAGTCCAGAAGCAGAGATCCAATACATTTCACTGGTATCAAAAACTATTGCATCTCTTACACTCTCACAGGGAGAATGAATTGTGTACTGGCCAAGTGCAGAATGAGGCTTCCCTGATGACTCAAGTGATGGAGAATCTGCCCACAGTGCAGGAGACATGGGTTCAATCCCCTGGAGGAGGAAATAGCAACTCACTCCAGTATTCGTCCCTGGGAAACCCCATGGACAGAAGAACCTGGCTGAGCACGCACGTGCATGCACGCACATATATGCACACACATGTATGGAGGTACTCTTTTGATAGTCTTATACTTCAAGCTTTGATAGTCTTATTCTTTAAGATTTAAAACAAAAGCTCCAGATGTGAAAGCAAGATAAACAGACTCTAAACTGTACCTCATCTGTTAAATTCCGGTGTCTGAAGAAGCTGATGTCAACTCATTATGTGATACTCAATCTGTATAATAAATTATGAACCTGGAAAAAACCAAACAACTGAACTCTACTGTAATTGTGTTTGAATAATTGATTTCTATTTATAAGTAGATACTATGAGCTGAAGTAAATGATAATACTTTTTAACTTCTCAGGGAGATGGAATACTGAAGATTTTGTCATCTTAAGAACATAAACATCAAAAAATAAGCTAAAATATTAGAATAAAGTCTAAGTAATTTTTGTTTTATTTTGGGGGAAGAGAAGAACTTTGTAAGCATTCCAAAGAAGATGATTAAAGAAAGTGAAGTCACTCAGTCACGTCCGACTCTTTGTGACCCGTGGACTGTAGCCCACCAAGCTCCTCCGCCCATGATTAGATTTGGCTAATTAAAATATGAGGACGAATTGAGAGAGTGGCATTGACATATATACCCTACCATGCGTAGAATAGATAGCTAGTGGGAAGATGCTGTGTAACACAGGGGGCTCAGCTCGGTGCTCTCTGATGGCCTCCAGGGGTGGGATGGGGGCTGGGAGGGAGGCTCAAGTGGGAGGGGCTGTACGTGTATAGATAACTGATCCTCATTGCTGTACAGCAGAAGGCAACAGAACGTTGTAAAGCAATTAGACTCCAGTAAAAAATAAAGAATTTCCATGTTTTGGAAAATAAAATACTTGAGAAAACATATGTGAAAAAATATAAAATAGGCTTAATATTTTAGATACATAGGGTTCTAATCATTTAGTAAGAAATAGATACTTTAAAACAAAAATGGGTCATGATTCAGAGAGAAATAGAGTTGGTCATACCACTCATCAAATAAGCACAAATTAAAAGTGTAATGAGATACCACTTCTCATCTAGAAGATCGGTCTACATAGAACCGATCCATTGTTGGCATGGATACGGAGAAAGAGACACCTCCATCTATGGTTAATAGGAGTGTATACAGGGACACACTTTCTGAGATCATTATGGAAGCTTGTGTCAAGACAAAATCTGCAAATCTTTTGAGTCAAAAATTTGACTGCAGGAATAAATGCTAAATGTGAATAAACAGCTCCAGTTTCATCCATCTCATTAGAACTGATTCAAATGTATTTTTTTAATGGCAGAGTGAAGTAAGCCAGAAAGAAAAACACCAATACAGTATACTGACACATATATATGGAATTTAGAAAGACGGTAATGATGACCCTGTATGCGAGACAGCAAAAGAGACACAGATGTGTAGAGTGGACTTTTGGACTCTGAGGGAGAGGGAGAGGGTGGGATGATTTGGGAGAATGGCATTGAAACATGTACACTATCATGTAAGAAACGAATCGCCAGTCTATGTTCGATGTAGGATGCTTGGGGCTGGCGCATGGGGGTGATCTGGAGAGATGATGTGGGGTGGGAGGTGGGAGGTGGGTTCATGTTTGGGAGTTCATGTACACCCGTGGCAGATTCATGTCAATGTATGCCAAAACCAATACAGTACTGTAAAGTAAAATAAAGTAAAAAAAAAAAAGTGAATAAACAAAATGCTTAATGTCATGAGTACAAAGAAAGGTCGTCACAGTGCAGTTTAGACGAGATTAGGGTTGAAATTACTGTCTGATTTGTGAAATCGGTTCAGTAAGTTATGGCACAATAGAGTAATTCCACATTTGCAGCCATTCAAATTTATAATGTAGAACTTCATTCTTAGACGTGGTAAGATTCTTTCTTAATAAAAGGTTGAAGCACTGAATATATCACATAGTCTTATTTTTTGGCGAAAACCTACATGCCTAGGAGAAATCTGGAAAGATGTATATCATTATCTGTGGGTAATTGGATTTTGGTAGTTTTACTTTTAAAAGATATTCTATTGTTTTCTAATTAAAGAAATGACTGTAGGCTCTCTCTCACCTTCAAGACGCCCCATACTCTGCCTGTGGAGAGTTTCTCGCTAAATATATCCATTTCTTACCTGTCAAAAAATAAAAAGACTGTAAATGGCTTCTAATCTTAAAAATCAGGAAAAAAAAAAAAACCCTCATACACATAATTACAACTTGAAGTAAAAGATTTTTCCCATTAATTTGAGCTCTGATGTTATGCTCCTTGTATTTTTCTTTCTCTTCTCTGTAAAATTGTCCTAAGAAAGATAACTTTTTAAGGAAAGAGGGATGGGGGGGGTGGTGACAGTTCTAATTATTCTTTTGGGGTGTTCTGGCTCCACGAGGCATTGGCTGGAGGCATCTAGGAATCTAGGACCCACCAAATCAGACCTCTGGAAAATGAGGTCAAAGATACTTACTGCTGGCTTCTCTTTTGGATTAAAATGATTNTGGTAAAGAATCCGCCTGTGATGCAGGAGACCCCAGTTCGATTCCTGGGTTGGGAAGATCCCCTGGAGAAGGAATAGGCTGCCCACTTCCTGGGCTGTCTCTTATACACATCTAGATGTGTATAAGAGACAGGTCGCAAACAGTCAGACACGACTGAGCAACTTCACTTTGCTCCTCTTAAAAGGTTTTGGACAGACGATCAGGCCCAGCATCAAGTTAACACTGAACGGTGGGCTTTCTGTCCTGTAACCTCACAGTTGCCTTGTAGAGCTCAGTCATTCAACAATCTTTTTTGAATGAATGAATGAATGGATGGCCAGTGCCTGATATGAAGTAGTCACCCAATAAACCGTTCTTCTTTATTCATCTCCAGTCTCACCTAAACTTCCCTCTATCACCCCTTATTCAGTTTTGCTTCTGCGCAAATCAATTAAATGCCAATTCACAGGAGAGTACATTGTAAACTTCAAAGCATCATATAATATTATCATAATGCTAATGTCATTACATCATCATGTTTCTTTCCCTGCTCCCAGCTAGCTTTTAATCACTATTTCTTTTTTTAAAGAAAGGGACTGTGCTGGTTACTTTCCTAAACTTTGTAGATGCTCAGTACATGTTTTTAGAAGTTTTTTAAAAAAGAATTTCACAGTTGTCTTTCTTCTTAAAAAATTTTGAAGAATTGCTTCACACTGCTGTGTGGGTTTCTGCCATACAACAGTGTGAATCAGCCGTGAGTATACGCATGTCTCTTCCCTCTTGAGCCCCCTCCAGCCCCTCCCCACTCCCCCCC
>SJYX01008302.1:138379-164373 GCA_006410675.1 Oreotragus oreotragus
GATTCTCCCCCCTCCCACCCCTCTAGGTCATCGCAGCTCCCTGTGCTGCAGAGCAGATTCCCACCAGCTCTCTTTTACACGTGGTTGTGTATATATTTCCACGCTCCTCTCTCAGTTGGTGCCATTGTCTCCTTCCCCTGCTGTGTCCACAGGTCCTTCCTCTACGTCCACCTCTCTGTTCCTGCCCTGCAAATAGGTTGTACAGAATGTTTTAATACAAAAAATAATCTAATCTGAATGTGTCTTGAGAAGCCTCATAGTTTACCTGAGTAGCAATGGATTTTAATCAGCCTGAGGCATTTAGTTCTAAATGACACACCTACTTCACGAGTTTCATGTGGAATATGCATGGCTGAGTCCCTGCATTGTTCACCCGAAACTATCACAACACAACTGTGTTGACTGGCTGCTATTTTATCAACAAAAGAAAAAGTAAAAAAAAAAGAAAAAAGAATGGATATTCTATTTTTCAGGGACTGGACGTGGAACACTATTGAAATCATAAAATCATACCTGTGCCAAGCTGAAGTTGCCTGCTGTTGTGCCTTCAGGATGCCCTCACCTACCTGTGCTTTAGAAAGGTGAGCCGGCCAGCTTCCCCATCTTCACCCAAACAGACGCATCATCTACACTGCTCCCTGAGACGTGGGACTGGTGTACCAGTTGGCATGGGGAATAGTGTCGGAAATGTACTTTTCACTGGAGAAGCTGGCAGCTGCCGCTGCAGTGGGAGTTATTAAAGCGTTCCTAAGCAACACGTATCTCTACTGGAATTTTCTGACCTAGCTTCCTGTGATTGCTTTCTTTGTAGTTAGACTCCACTGGGGTCTTAGAGCATACTCTGTATGATTTATGAAGAGAATAAAACGTTTTATGGTCCAGAATGTGATCTGTCCCGGTAAATGTTCCATGTGAGCTTAAGAAGAATGTGCTTTATGCTATTGTTGGATGAAATATTTTATAAATATTAATTAGCTCCCATTGATTAATGGTGCTGTTCAGTTCAACTGTATCCTTGCTGATTTTCTGCCTATTGGATCCATCAATTGCTGATAGAAGGATATTGATATTTCCAGCTATACAGTGGATTTGTCTATTTTCTCCTGTATTTCTATCAGTTTTTCCTCTTATATTTTGACATTCTGTTGCTAAGTATATACACATTAAGTATTGTGAATTCTTTGAGAGTTGACCCCTTTATCATTATCATTATGAAGACTCTTTCTTTATCTCTGATAATTTTCCTTGTTGTAAAGTCTGCTTTATCTCAAATTATTATACCTATTCCACCCTTCTTTTGGTATATCTTTCTCCTTTGCATTACTTTTGATCTATCTCTGTCTTTGAACTTAAAGCTGATTTCTTATAGAAAACATATAGTTGCTTCCTTAAAAAAATCCCCTTATGCTCTTTTATTTTTATGTATTTGTTTTTATTTTGGATATTACATTATTTTATGGATCTATAATTGACATCAGTTCAGTTCAGTCACTCAGTCTTGTCCTACTCTTTGTGACCCCATGGACTGCAGCACACCAGGCCTCCCTGTCCATCACCAACTCCCAGAGTTTATGCAAACTCATGTCCATTGAGTCAACATTTTATTAATTTCAGGTATACAAAATAACGATCTGATATTCGTAAATATTATGAAGTGATGACCACAAAGAGATGGAAACCTAACACAAATTACATGTATGTATAGAATTTAATTCCCACATCTTTTTATTTGCAAAGTAGATGTGATAATTAAATAGTAATCAAGTTCAAATGAGTGGTATCAACTTGGCAGATTTACAGAATGAAGACATGAGGGCATAAGTGACGTCCACGAACTGTCAGAGTGGCGACCATTGGAATTCAAACCTTGATCATTGAGAACTATTCACCTTGGGGCTTATATCAAATGGCAACTGTGAAGCGTCTGGCCCAGTGCTCCGTGAACAGCAGACAGTCAGGAAACATAATCCTTTTATGTGCATTGTGGGGAGTGGTGGAAAGCATCCTGGGGACTGATCCTTCTTCAGTGAAATAAACAGACCTAAACCGATAAAACAGAAGAGTTTTGTTGGTGTGCAAGACCCAGGATGTTTTGCTTATGTTACCTTATGTAATCAGCTCTTGCCAGTTTTCAACGTCTTAAAATTTGTGGCTAAGTTTGAGCTTGACCATTTGGGTTGCCAGCTTGGGTTTGACCGGTGTCTTGGCTGTGAGAATGGAATGGCATACACTGATACCAGCACTTTTCAACCCGAGTGGAGTCAGACAGTGGGTTCGGACGTTCGTCCGTGAGTGTGCCCTCTCCGGGTCTGGACCTTGTCCTCTTTCGGTGCGGCGCCTCCCTTTATCTCAGGTGCTTACAGATCTGCTTAGCTTTCCTTTTCAGATCCTTCCTGAAGAAATGACCGTGAAACGTAAAGAATACCCTTTTTTAAAAAAGGAAACGTTGGCACTTTAAAAGGGGACCAGCTTTAAACAAATAGAATTTCAGAATTCCAGGCAGCAAGGTGCAAACAACACGGATGTTAGGGATCTCCCTGGTGCTGGGAATATATTCCTATGTGCCCAGTCACTCAGTTGTGCCAGACTCTGCAAACCATGGACTGTAGCCCACCAGGCTCCTCTGTCCATGGAACTTTCCAGGCAGGAATACTGGAGGGGGTTGCCATTTCTCCCAACTCAGGGATCAAAACTGCGTCTCCTGCATTGGCGATTCTTTAACACTGCGTCACCTGGGATATGCCTCTTACTAATTCTTTGGGGAGGGGTCTAAAGCAAGCAACCTCCTCGGAAGTGTTTTCTTTTAACGTTTTTTTTTTTTTTTTTCTCCTTAGGAGCAAAGTTTCAAACATGGGTCAGGAGACTCACCAGAGGATGCCATTAGAGGAGCAGAAGCGGAAAGGGGAAAATTTGGGTTGAGTTTATAGGAAGGCAGGAAAAACTAGAGTCTTCTGCAGCACACCAGGCCTCCCTGTCCATCACCAACTCCCAGAGTTTATGCAAACTCATGTCCATTGAGTCAACATTTTATTAATTTCAGGTATACAAAATAACGATCTGATATTCGTAAATATTATGAAGTGATGACCACAAAGAGATGGAAACCTAACACAAATTACATGTATGTATAGAATTTAATTCCCACATCTTTTTATTTGCAAAGTAGATGTGATAATTAAATAGTAATCAAGTTCAAATGAGTGGTATCAACTTGGCAGATTTACAGAATGAAGACATGAGGGCATAAGTGACGTCCACGAACTGTCAGAGTCGGCGACCGTTGGAATTCAAACCTTGATCATTGAGAACTATTCACCTTGGGGCTTATATCAAATGGCAACTGTGAAGCATCTGGCCCAGTGCTCCGTGAACAGCAGACAGTCAGGAAACATAATCCTTTTATGTGCATTGTGGGGAGTGGTGGAAAGCATCCTGGGGACTGATCCTTCTTCAGTGAAATAAACAGACCTAAACCGATAAAACAGAAGAGTTTTGTTGGTGTGCAAGACCCAGGATGTTTTGCATATGTTACCTTATGTAATCAGCTCTTGCCAGTTTTCAACGTCTTAAAATTTGTGGCTAAGTTTGAGCTTGACCATTTGGGTTGCCAGCTTGGGTTTGACCGGTGTCTTGGCTGTGAGAATGGAATGGCATACACTGATACCAGCACTTTTCAACCCGAGTGGAGTCAGACAGTGGGTTGGGACGTTCGTCCGTGAGTGTGCCCTCTCCGGGTCTGGACCTTGTCCTCTTTCGGTGCGGCGCCTCCCTTTATCTCAGGTGCTTACAGATCTGCTTAGCTTTCCTTTTCAGATCCTTCCTGAAGAAATGACCGTGAAACGTAAAGAATACCCTTTTTTAAAAAAGGAAACGTTGGCACTTTAAAAGGGGACCAGCCTTAAACAAATAGAATTTCAGAATTCCAGGCAGCAAGGTGCAAACGACACGGATGTTAGGGATCTCCCTGGTGCTGGGAATATATTCCTATGTGCCCAGTCACTCAGTTGTGCCAGACTCTGCAAACCATGGACTGTAGCCCACCAGGCTCCTCTGTCCATGGAACTTTCCAGGCAGGAATACTGGAGGGGGTTGCCATTTCTCCCAACTCAGGGATCAAAACTGCGTCTCCTGCATTGGCGATTCTTTAACACTGCGTCACCTGGGATATGCCTCTTACTAATTCTTTGGGGAGGGGTCTAAAGCAAGCAACCACCTCAGAAGTGTTTTCTTTTAACATTTTTTTTTTTTTTTCTCCTTAGGAGCAAAGTTTCAAACATGGGTCAGGAGACCCACCAGAGGATGCCATTAGAGAAGCAGAAGCAGAAAGGGGAAAATTTGGGTTGAGTTTATAGGAAGGCAGGAGAAACTAGAGTCCTGCCTGGAAAAGAAATGTTAAAGAAGTTCCTGCATCTGGCTGAGACTCAGAGTTCCAGGAGGTCATAGTCGAGGGTAGTACATAGTCACACAGAGCAAATACCAGCTGATGGTGGCAGCCACTCCCAGCCGGTCTGTTCCCTAACAAGTTTATATTTTCATTTATTCTTGTTTGGATACAGTCTAATCAGGCACATGTAGCTCCTTCCAGTCCCCAAGCTGCTCTCTAATGAGACAGAACACTTGAAGCTCATTTATCCTTCCTCTTGATGCTGGGAGTGTGTGTTTGTGGGCAGATACTTGAAGTGAGGGGGCTTCCCAAGTGGTGCTAGTGGTAAAGGACCCGCCTGCCAAGGCAGGAGGTGCAAGTGATGTAGATTCAATCCCTCGGTTGAGAGGATCTCCTGGAGGAGGGCACAGCACCCCACTCCAGTGTTCTTGCCTGGAGAATCCCATGGGCAGAGGAGCTTGGTGGGCTACAGTCCATGGGGTCACAAAGAGTTGAACACAACTGAAGCAACTCGGCATTCATTCACTTGAAGTGAGAAGACAAAAAGAGATTGGAGAGAGGCTGTCTCCTTTAAGAACGTCTCTTCTAGAAATGTTGACCTGTGAACATCCACAGCTCTAGACAACAGGGGAGGGATCTTCAAAGTCTGGTTAGAAGTGCATTTAGGCCGCTGGCTCTCTACACCTTTCCAAACGATTAGCTACATTTACCCAGTGAGTGTTTCTACAAAGGAAGGATTTGCAAAAAACCCACAGCTTCACAAATTAATCACTCTCTGAGGTGTCAAGGACGTATTCTTATATACATTTTCTAAAAGCAGAGATAATTAATCTCCGTCCCAGTCACCAGACCCTGAGATTCACTGTTAGCCACACATAAGGAAATAACATTAACACCATACTCTGCAAAAGCCAACATTACTAGAAACAGCGAGTAATTCATTTATCAAGCGGATAGTTGCTATGGCCCTACTGTGCGCCAGACACTGTGGCAGGTTCTGAAAGAACACTAGTGAACGAGAGTCGGCCACTGTCCTTCAGGAAGCCACACGCCAGTGTCCCGCCTTCCCAGGTGGCTCGGTCGTGAAGGATCACCTGCCGATGCCGGAGGTGCAAGCGGTGAGGTCCGGTCCCTGGGGCGGGAAGATCCCCTGGAGCAGGAAATGGCCACCCACTCTTGCCTGGGAAATCCCATGGGCAGAGGAGCCTGGAGGGCTACGGTCCACGGTATTGCAAAGAGTCGGGCACGACGCCCCCAACTCCGCAGCCCTGCCATCCGCAACCAAAAGACTTCTTAGTACACACCTAAGAGATGATGAATTGGTGTTTTAGACCACTGGGCTTGTGGTGATCAGTCACAGCTGTGATAGTAAACGCATACGGGGAGGCTCTTCAGACAAAACGATGCAGGCGCTGCATTTTATTCTGCTTCAAATGGGGTCTAGAGCATAATGGGGGCTCTAGAGCATAATGGGGGCTCTAGAGTATAATGGGGGCCTAGAGTATAATGGGGGGCCTAGAGTATAATGGGCTCTAGAGTATAATGGGGGCTCTAGAGTATAATGGGGGGTCTAGAGTATATGAACTGAAAAAGCGAAAGCAAAAGTGTTAGTTGCTCAGTCGCGTCCAACTCCTGGCAACCCCGTGGACTGTCGCCCACCAGACTCTTTTGTCCATGGGATTCTCAGGGCAAGAATACTGGAGTGGGTTGCCATGCCCTCCTCCAGGGGGTCTTCCCGATTCAGAGATCAAACCCATGTCTCTTATATCTCCTACACTGGCAGGCAGTTTTTTTTTTTTTCATCACCAGTGCCATCTGGGAAGCCCGATATATTTACATATATCCCCTATTTTTTTGGATTTCCTTCCCATTTAGATCACCACAGAGAACAGAATAGAGTTCCCTGTGCGATACCGTAGGTTGTCCGTTTGACGATCCATGGTGGGGTCAGTAGACAGATGACCACATGGAACGGTGAGAAAGTATGGAAGGAGTGCTCCATTTTCAAGCTGCACACCAACATGTCACTTACCTAAAGCCAGAGGTAGAGGCTATCATGAACCACTTAGGTCTCTGGCAGTTTGGAGACATATGTCTTCAGTCATGACCTAGGAAAACACTTTCTTCTTCCCCAGCATCTTCCACAGGGCATCCTTGATCTCTTTGTTCCTCGAACTGTAAATGAGGGGGTTCAGCATGGGGATCACCAGTGAGTAGAATACAGATACCACCTTGTCTCTGCCAAACGAGTAGCTGGAGCTGGGCCGCAGGTACATGAAAAGGGCCGTCCCAAACAAGAGAGTCACTACCATGAGATGCGAGGCGCACGTGTGGACGGCTTTCCTGCGACCTTCCACGGAGCGGATCTTCAGGATGGTAGCCACTATGTGACCGTAGGAGACAAGAAGGATGAGGAACGATGTGCCCCCAACGACGGCCACCACGAGGAAATTCACCACTTGACTGGAGAAGGTGTCGGAGCAAGAAAGTGCCAGGACTGGTGGGAGGTCACAGAAGAAATGGTCGATGAGGTTGGGTCCGCAGAAGCGGAGCCGAAATATGGAACTGGACTGGACCAGGGAGCTCAGGAAGCCGCTGACGTAGGCTCCAACCACCAAGCGTGTGCAGAGGCCCTGGGACATGACGGCGGAGTAGAGCAGGGGGCTGGAGATGGCTGCATAGCGATCGTACGCCATCGCCGTCAGCAGGAAGCACTCTGTTAGACCCGCGCCCACGAAGAAGAAGAACTGAACAGCGCAGCCCAGGAAGGAAATGCTCTTCCGTTCCCGGAAGAAGTCGGAGAGCATCTTGGGAGCCACTGCAGAGGAGTAGCAGATGTCAGCAAAGGACAGGTTGCCGAGGAAGAAGTACATCGGCGTGTGTAGATGGGTGTCGCCTCTGATCAGAAAGACGAGGGCCAGGTTCCAGGCCAGGGTCACCAGGTAGATGCCCAGGAAGGTCACAAAGAGGAGGGCCTGCAGTTGTGGATGGTCTGCAAACCCCAGGAGGATGAACGTGGTCACTGACGAGCCGTTCCAGGCCCTAGCTGTGGCCGTGTTTCCCATGGACGAGGACAAGATGCCGACCTGGGATCATAATAATAACCCACAGGACAAATGATGTCAGCAAATAATTATCAGATGCATAGGAGGAAGGCAGAGTGCTACAGACAGTTACATGCGTGCATGCTAAGTCACTTCAGTTGTGTCTGACTCTTGGTGACCATTTGAACTGTAGGCTGCCGGGCTCCTCCATCCACGGGATTTTCCAGGCAAGAACTGGAGTGGGTTGCCATTTCCTCCTCCAGGGAATCTTCCCGACCCAAGGACTGAACCTGCGTGTCCTGCATCTCCTGCATTCCAGGCAGATTCTTTACCGGCTGAGCCATCGGAGAAGCCCACAGGGAATTACAACACAGCGAATGCAGATTCTCTCTGTTTCCCTTAGAAGGCAAATGTCTTACAAATTTGCTTTTTAATATAATACAGAGTGGGTTATATGAGCTTATGTTTTGGATCCAGACTCTCTGGGTTTAACTCCTACCTCTACCACTTGGTAACTGTGTCATTTTGGGTGAGATGGCTAACATCTCTAGACTTCAATATCCTTTTAAAATGTGTGGGACTTCTCTGTGGTCCAGTGGCTAAGACTCTGCACTTCCCTTGCAGGGGGGCCTGGGTTCAAACCCTGGTCAGGGAGCTAGATCTCCTACCCCACAGCTCAAGAGCCTGCATGTTGTAGCTAAGACCCGGGGTGGGGTGGGGGGCAAATAAATAAATAAATATTTAAAAAAGGTGACAGTGCTTACTTCACGTGTTTAAGAGTAAAATAAGCCAACATGTATAAAGTAACTGGCGTCTAGTAAGTCCACAAAGGAAGTTATTATTAGGACAGTTTTGTGTGCCCTAGGTGAATTATATCATGCCCTGACCTAACCAGCTCCCTAACATTATTCCAGTTTCAGTAATGGAATGAAGAAGCCAACAGAGGGACGGGGCTCAGCTATTTAGTTGGGAAACAAATCTATAAGGCATTTTTGAACATTTTTAATCCAAAGGCCTAGGCCAGAAGTGCATAGAAATTTTTTAATTGTCAAATATTAGGTCTGAATATATTAACGTAGTGTCAGTCTCAAATTTGTCTTCAGTATTACCTCTCTAAGCTGTTTGTTAAGAATGTGGGCCCTGGATTTGGACTGCCTGGATTCAATTCCCAGTGTTACCACTTAATAGATGTGCGATCTTGGGCAGGTCACTTGAACTCTCTATGACTCTCTGTTAAGTTAGAGATAATAATAGCTCCATCTATCTATCTACCAGAGCTTCCCAGTGGCATTAGTGGTAAAGAACCTGCCTGTCAATGCAGGAGACATGAGAGATGCGTGTTCGATTCCTGGGTGAAGAAAATCCCCTGGAGGAGGGATGGCAACCCACTCCAGTATTCTTGCCTGGACAATCCCATGGACAGAGGAGTCTGGCGGGCTACAGTCCACGGGGTCACAAAGAGCTGGACACGACTGGAGCGACAGCATGCGCACACGTGGGTAAGCTCTTTCTCTAGTGGGCCGCCTGGGGTCTTTGCGCACGCGGGCTTTCTCCAGGGGCAGCAGGCGGGGCTGTGGTGCCGGGCTGCCCCTGGTGCTGCTGTCTCTTGTCGCAGAGCATGAGCTGTAGGCGCAAGGGCTCCCGCGCTTGCAGCACGCTGGCTCGGTCCTTGTGGCGAATGGGCTTCGCTGCCCCAGAGCAGGCGGAATCTTCCTGGACCAGCAATCGAACCTGTGTCCCTTGCAATGGCAGGAGGATCCTTAACCACTGGACAAGCAGGGAAGCCCCTCTATCTATCTATCTGTCTATCTGTCTATCGATCGATCGATCGATCGATCTATCATCTTTGTAATATGCTTTAGGATATTCCTGGCCCATACTAAGCATTCTACAAGTGTTTGTTGTTGCTATTGTTTAAAGCCTCAATTATAAACCATCTTCAATTATGTTCTTAGAATTTCCAGCGTATGAAGTATCTTTCAAGATTAGGGACTTCCATTTAACCCCCCTTTGTAAGAATTCTCATCAGTATCTCATACATCCACATGGAATCTCAGTCTTTCCATGTCAGTCAGAGAACTTCTGCCATCAGTCTCCAAGCTGAGGTCCTGTCCCCATAGGAGGCACCAGGAAAAGTGTGGTCCGAGTGCGAATGAGCCTTAAACCTTTGGAATACATCTTAATGCTTCTTCATGTCTTATCCCAAACAATTTGGAAGTCAACCAAATTACCATCACTATCTTTTAAGTCATATTTTCAGCCTATTCTATCTACATCTTAAAATATAGAAAATCCAACAAATTTCATTTATTTTTCAAAAGGAAACGATTTTATGAATCTTAAAGCAATATATGAGAACTGCAAAATAATTTTCTCAGCAAACAACTGTGAAATACTCACCCTAAAAACCATGAGCTGTTCCTGATTGATGCACAAAAGCCTCCAAACTGGGATCTGTGACATTCTATCTCCTAAAATAACAGCACTTACATTTTGGTATATTCTTTTCATGTGAAAGTGTATGTATATACATGAGCGTGTTAGTATCTTGCTACACAGACTCTATAACTTACAGTTATTACAGAAATTATTCCAGGACAGTGGCTTCACTCTTTGGGAAATAAAACTTTCTCTATTTGCTCTGAATTTTTCTTGCTCAATTTAGGAAAGCTGCTGCTGCTGCTAAGTCACTTCAGTCGTGTCTGACTCTGTGCGACCCCGTAGATGACAGCCCACCAGGCTCTGCTGTCCCTGGGATTCTCCAGGCAAGAACCCTGGAGTGGGTTGCCATTTCCTTCTCCAATGCATGAAAGTGAAAAGTGAAAGTGGGGTCACTCAGTCGTGTCCGACTCTTAGCGACCTCATGGACTGCAGTCTACCAGGCTTTTCTGTCCATGGGATTTTCCAGGCAAGAGGACTGGAGTGGGATGTCATCGCCTTCTCTGTAGGAAAGCTACTTGATTTTAATATCCCCAACCTTTTATAAATCAGTCCATTATCTGCTCATTGCTTGTCAAGGTCTCATAGACCTCCATTTTCTTCTTGGAACTTACACAGAGAGATGCTCTTAGAATTGGGGCCCACCCTTTTCTCACTCAGTAGCTCCTGCTACAGATTTTTCAGGACCAAAGTCTTCCAGTTTGGATAGTGAGACCATGTGAGCTTCATTCTAGCCATCACCATGCCATCATTTGTACAGTATAGGAGATCTCTTGCAATCCCAATCTTACCAATGTGTTTTTCCCCCTAAGCTTTTAATTGATTGTTTAAATTATTGGAGCATAATTGCTTTACAGTGTTGTGTTGGTTTCTGCTGTACAACAAAGCAAATCAGCTGTGTGTAGACACACATCCCCCTCCTCTTGAGCCTGCCTCCCACCCTCATCGCCCAGGTAAAGATGTGGTACCTATATACACGGAGTATTACTCAGCCATAGAAGGAACGAAACTGGGTCATTTTTAGTGATGTGGATGGCTGCAGAGACTGCCACACAGGGTGAAGTAGGGTAGAGACAGAAAACCAAATATCATATATTTACCAGTGGGTTTTAAGCTTTACCCTATGTTCAGAGGTTTTGCACCCATTTGTGACAGGTGTGTAGAGTTCTGAGAATCCGGAGAGGATTTTTCCCTCTTGTCAAAAAGAAAGGGACCCACAACAAGGTTTAGAATAATCTGCTGCAGGTATGGAGCCACATGGAGAAATTTGGAGGCAAACAGACACAGCTCTGCTGGAGCTCTCAGCCCGCTCTAAGTAGGGCCCACCGTTTGGCAGAGTAGGGACCCGAGCTTATGATGTGCTTCGGGCTGTCTGGGGGCAATGATTCAGGTTAGAAGAAAGGGGAGTGGGACAAGGTAGTGGCTATGACAGCAGTGAGGCTTCAGGACGAGTCTAATGGTTCTGATCCTGACTCAGCCACTCGCCAGTGGTGGGAGCTTGAGCGGTTCTTGTGGCCATTCTGGGGCTTCCCTGGTGGCTCAGAGGTTAAAGCTTCTGCCTCCAGTGCGAGAAACCCAGGTTCAATCCCTGGGTCGGGAAGATCCCCTGGAGAAGGAAATGGCAACCCATGGAGAATCCCATGGACAGAGGAGCTTGGTAGGCTACAGTCCACGGGGTCACAAAGAGTCAGACACGACTGAGTGACTTCACTTTCACTTTGTGGCTGTTCTGAGTCTCAGCTTCTTCATTTGCAAACCAGGGCTAACAGTGACTGCTTAACAGAGTTGTTAACCATCGCATAAGACAACTTGGGGGAGGCTCGTGGATCCTGAGGTTGAGTGCTTGCTGAAGGAACTGGCACGGTGACTGTTGTCATCAGTGAATATTCCCTCCTCACACGATAGGTTGGAGTGTGTTTTCCTGCAGAAATAAGGAATTCACTGATGGCCCATCTAGGTATATAAGAAGTGTCTGGGGTGAGATTGAAGAACTGAATAATCTGAGGGTTGATACGTCAACTAAAAGTCTGTTTTGAGTGTCGCCCTTAGGAGGGATGGTTGGTTGGCATCACCAACTCCATGGACATGAATCTGAGTAAACTCCGGGAGTTGGTGATGGACAGGGAGGCCTGGTGTGCTGCAGTCCATGGGGTCGCAAAGAGTCGGACATGCCTGAGCAACTGAACTGAACTGAACTGATTAGGAGGGAAGGTTTTCATATTTAGGAATGAAATTCCCCACCTCCCAATTCAGAAAGTGAAGCTGGACAAATTGAAACAAGAGGAAAACCTTACCCAAGGTTTTGTTCCAACATATGGATGCCTTGAATGGTATTCTGAAACATTAAATAGACGGTATCTTAAGGGCTGTGTGAAGCACTTTACATCACTGAACTCTGTTTACGAAGAATGGTTTCCTCCCTTGGGAGAGGAAGAAAATCTCTTTCATTTTGGCAAGAAATCCTGGAAGATTCAGTTTGATCTGAATCTCCTCCCTCTCATGAACCTGTGGTGTAGGTACAATCAGCGCCAGGCCTGTTTTACAGAGTCTAAGGGGCCCAGTTACTTTGTTGGATTTATAAATGCTGGAGCTGCATTTCTGTGGATACCACTAGCCTTCAAGGCCATGGTGAAGATACAATAACACGGTAAAATGAAAAACCTAGCACATGACATTCTGCTATATCTGAAATGGATAAACACCAAGGACCTACTGAATGGCACAGGGAACTCTGCTCAGTGTTATGTGGCAGCCTGGATGGGAGAGAAGTCTGGGGGAGAATGGATACATGTATATATATATATGTGTATGGCTGAGTTCCTTTGCTGGCCACCTGAAACTATCACAACATTGTAAATCAGCTAAACTCCAATACAAAATAAAAATTTAAAAACATAAAATCAATATATTAATAAAAAAACAACCTAGTACCTGGAAGACACTCAGGAATTGATGGGATCTGGGAGAATTGATTTATGACTCAACTCATCTTTTATGAAATAGCTTCAAGAAAGTGCTATATGTTGTAACCAAATATGCCAAATCTGTGTTTAACAGGGGCTTCCCTTGTGGATCAGCTGATAAAGAATCTGCCTGCAATGTGGGAGACCTGGGTTCAACCCCTGGGTTGGGAAGACCCCCTGGAGAAGGGAAAGGCTGCCCACTCCAGTATTCTGGCCTGCAGAATCCCATAGACTGCACAGTCCTTGGGGTCGCAAAGAGTCAGTTGGGAATGGAAGAAAAACAAGGCAACGGTGCCAAGGGGAGCCCCAGCCGAACCAGTTTTCTGTGGTCTTCCCATCCTTCTTCTCCTCACTGGGCAAGAACCCAGTGCCCTCAGGGTCTTTCTCTCCTAGATCTGCCTATCATCTGACTTACCAATGACTGCTGCAGGTGAACGAGTCCCTCTTGATGTAAGGTGAGAATTAAGGCACCCAGACTTTCACCCAAGTATTAGGACTTAGATGGCAAAATTCAAGCCTTCAGTCAAAAAAGAGAAGGAGAGTCAGAGTTGAGGTCTCTGCAGTGTTTCGGAAACCTACTACGTGTAGTTTGGCCCAGTTCCAGCCCTTCCAAGTTGCTTTGCAGACTACTTGTTCAAACCGGGGCCATGTTCAAGGGTAGAGCAATTCCTTCAGAAATGTTATGTCTTCTTACTTCCCTTCCCAGTTGCAAGGACTCAACATAGTTCCAGAGCCCGCTAAAGGAGAAGTCAGGTAGAAACAAGAGTGGGGATGAATTTGGGGGAAAACAGGCAGACGTGAGAGGCCCATGGGGAAGAACTGGAAGCTGAAGAAGCCTTTCCTCATCTACAGTAGGTGCGCTCGTCTCGGATGCACTTTGAAAGTGTGCTCTGAAGGTAAGATGAGTGCGAGCATTGGGACAGAACGTGAAAGGCGGATGACCGCACTTACCCCTCGTCTCGTTCCGCCTGTCATTCAGCTTGCGCTTGTCTTGCGATCCGCCTTGGAAGGCATCGGATCTTGCTTCCGGACTTGCTTCCAGTCCTCAAAGTGCTAACAGGTTTGAAGAGCAAGCTTGAGGTTGGTTTGTTCACCAAAGATAAAAATATCTGCTTGTTGCTTCGAACGTGTGTTTGTGGGCAGAAAAGTAGAGGAAAAAGATACGCAGGGAGGAGAGGGGGAGGAAGTATCTTTAAGCGGCGCTTCTGGTGTCAACTAATATCTGTACGTGGGCTCATTTGGGCAGTGTTTAAAAGCTGGGGTTAGGGGTGAATTTGAGAGAGGGTCTTTTCTTTCTCCTTGGAGACATTTTCTTATATTTGCCCTGGAGGGTCTTATATTTTTTGAAAGAGAGAGGAGCGCGACACCCAGATTTACAGATTTGTACTTAATTGGTCTCTGGGGTGGTGTGGAGAGCATATATTCACATAAGTGTTCTGAAGACATTGCTTATTAAGCTCTGTCCCTGTGGCCAGCTCCTCTGATCCCCCAAGGCTAATCAAGATCTCTTCTTACAAAAAAAAATCTCTATTGGTATCACTTGGTGAGCAAACGCAGGGCGGCTGCGGAACACAGAGGATAAGGAACACCCTGCAGGAGGAGACAAGGGCGCCGCCCGCCGGGCTTGGCCTCCTCGGTGGCGCCTGACTCTTAGCGGCCCCCGGGCTGCAGGCCGGGCGCTTCTGTCCATGCGCTCTCCCGGCAAGAACGCTGGAGCGAGTTGCCGCTTCCTGCCCCAGGGGGTCTGCCCGACAGGGCTCGAACCCACGCCTCCCGTGCCTCCTGCATTAGCAGGTGGATCCTTTACCCCCGAGCCAGCTGGTTATGGGCACTTTCATTTTATTTGCTAATCAACACATAATTTCACAATGACCCATTTTGAGCTTGTCTTATCTAGCTTTTCCAAAGAGTGCGATATATTCTCTTGTTTTCTGGAAGTAACATGTTCACATTATTCACAAATAATTAGTGTTCTTAATCTAATTAGTGTTAAATAGTGTTCCTAATCTCAGAGTAATAAAAATTGACAGTGATAGCAAAGGTCATTGTTTATGAAAATCACTAGGCCAAGATTTTCTGAAAATGAAGACATCTCTTTAAAACTATGTCCAAATTAGTTGTCCTTTTAATTAAAACATACAGTTAGCTCATATTTAATGAAAGTATATAGTTACTTCAGAACAGTAATAATATAGATTATCATGCATTTCTAGTAAACTGGTATCAGATTATTATAGTTGGAGGTATCTCTTCGGAGACAAATGGGAATTTAAAAATCAAATTGATAATCTGTCCTATTTGAACAGTTCTTATATAATGGTTTTCATATAGATTGTGCATCACATGATCCTCACACAAGCATACAATGTTGACACGTTTGCATGCATCTCACAGATGAAGCGTGAGCTTATGTGAGGTCATTTGAAGGTCACAAGGCCACACAGGTGAAAATAGGTGGGATTCAATCCTATGCCTTGTGATACATTAATCCTTTTTAAAAAAATCTATGATTCCCTCTCTTTGAGATTGCCCTTTCATTTTGTCTTGATGCCTCTTTTTAGGAATTAAAGAATATGATTTGTTTAAAATGGTACTGTGAATGTGAACTTGCAGATTATCTGCTCTCAATCATGTTATTCTCAAAATGTGTTTGTTTATTAATGTTACTCATCTTTACAATATGCCCAGGAAATTCTCCATCTGCCTGGTCTGATTTATTTACCAGAATTGAAGGACATGAAAGTTTTGAGCTCATGTACTTAAGGAGCTCATGGTAGAGTACTTAGAGCTTGCTGGGCATATAGCGTGTGTGTGTGTGTGTGTGCGTGCGTGCTCAGTAGTGTCCGACTCTTTGCGACCCCATGGGCTGTAGCCTGCCAGGCTCCTCTGTCCATGGGATTTCCCAGACAAGAACACTGGAATGGATTGCCATTTCCTTCTCCAGGGGATCTTCCTCACTCAGGGATCAAGCCCCCTCTCTCGCATGTCCTGCATCGGCAGGCAGGTTCTTTACCAGCTGAGCCACTGGTAAGTCAGAAAGCTGGGTCCTCATGTGGATTTTAGGGCTTCCCCGATAGCTCAGCTGGTAAAGAATCCACCCGCAATGCAGGAGACCCCAGTTCGATTCTTGGGTTGGGAAGATCCCCTGGAGAAGGGAAAGGCTACCCACTCCAGTATTCTGGCCTGGAGAATCCCATGGACCATGTAGTCCATGGGTCACAGAGCCGGACAGGACTGAGCGACTTTCCCTTCATGCGGATTTTCGCCCCTCACTCTTGCTCAGGTGCTCAGCCATGCCTGGCTCTTTGCAGCCCTGTGGACCGTAGCCCACCAGGCTCCTCTGTCCATGGGGTTCTCCAGGCAGCAACACTCGGGTGGGCTGCCGTTCCCTTCTCCGTTTAGTCCCTCAGTCACCTCTTAAAACTCTCTACAATTTAGGCACACTTCCACGAGGTGGCAGCAACGTGCCATAGGCGGTGGTTCACCAACCTTTTTGGCACCAGGGACAGGTTTCAGGGAAGACAATTTTGCCACGGAAGGGTGTGTGTGGGGGTGTTGGTTTCGGGATGATTATTCAAGCGCATTGCATGTACTGTGCACCTTATTTCTATCATTACATCACCTCCACCTCAGATTGTCAGGCATTAGACTGGCAGGTTGGGGACCCCTGCCATAGCGGGTCTAAACTAGTTAGCATCTCTGAAAATGATGGTTTGTTAATCGACACTTTTGAATGGTGGTGCTGGAGAGGACTCTTGAGAGTCCCTTGGACTGCCAGGAGATCAAACCAGTCCATCAGCCCTGAATATTCACTGGAAGGACTGATGCTGAAGCTGAAGCTCCAATACTTTGGCCACCAGANGACACTTTTGAATGGTGGTGCTGGAGAGGACTCTTGAGAGTCCCTTGGACTGCCAGGAGATCAAACCAGTCCATCAGCCCTGAATATTCACTGGAAGGACTGATGCTGAAGTTGAAGCTCCAATACTTTGGCCACCAGATGCCAAAAACTGACTCATTGGAAAAGACCCTGATGCTGGGAAAGACTGGGGGCAGGAGGAGGAGGGGACGACAGAGAATGAGATGGTTGGACAGCGTTACTGACTTAATGAACATGAGTTTGAGCAAACTCCAGGAGATAGTGGACAGGGAAGCCTAGCATACTGCAGTCCGTGGTGTTGCAAAGAATCTGACAGGACTTAGCTACTGATCAACAACAGCAATCTAGTTACCTCAGGTGTAACAATGTTGTTTGAGCTCTTCAAGTCTTCTTCTTAGCTCTTTTGTATGTATGAAAGTGAAGGTTGCTCAGTTGTGTCTGACTCTTTGCAACTCCATGGATTATACAGTCCACGGAATTCTCCAGGCCAGAATATATATATATATATATATGTATATTATGACTGGAAGTTTAAAATTTTTTTAGAACCTATGCTGACCCAGGAGTGGAACCAGGGTCTCCTGCACTGCAGGCAGATTCTTTACCAATTGAGCTATCAGGGAAGCCCTTAAATCTTTTTTGGGCTTTTTAGAAATTAATTTTGCTGGAGTATAGTTGCTTTCCAATGTTATGTTAGTTTCTACCATACAGTAAAGTGTACAGTATACATATATAGATTCTTTTTTAATTTCCTTTTCATTTAGGACAACACAGAGCATTGAATAGTTATTCTATCAGGGAAGCCCTTAAATCTTTTTTGGGCTTTTTAGAAATTAATTTTGCTGGAGTATAGTTGCTTTCCAATGTTATGTTAGTTTCTACCATACAGTAAAGTGTACAGTATACATATATAGATTCTTTTTTAATTTCCTTTTCATTTAGGACAACACAGAGCATTGAATAGTTGTATACATAATTTAAAGACTTCCTAAACCTCTAAATGTCCTTTACTATTGTACCTTACCTGGCTGGAGCAGAAAATGGCAACCCAGTCCAGTCTTCTTGCCTGGAAAATCCCATGGACAGAGGAGCCTAGTGGGTCCCAGCCCACGGGGTCACAAAGAATAGGACATGACTGAGAGATTAACCAACATTGTCTTTGAAGTGCCCGGTGAAAATAATCTATGTAAGTTTAATGTTTTTACTTATTGCCAGTGGAAGAAATACCTACTGAGATAACTTTTAAACTCCAATTTGAGAATCAAGATTGTATTTTACCTCCAAGCACCTCTGGGTTTTGCTTTGAAACACTTAAAGTATCCTTTAAAAACAGGCATAATAAAATGGTAAACAAACATGAAAGCAAATCCTATTTTAGGAGGAGCTGCCAGCAAACAAACTCTAAGAAGCATAGAATCTTGGTGAGTTAAATTTTGGGTCGAATTACAAAGAAATATTTCCTAATTGTAATTCTTTGGAGTTTCCTTGCTTTTGTGCGTTTTCATACTTTCTAATGTTTGCTTAAACTGCATTAAATTCTTTAATTTAACCATATTTGAAATATTTTATTTTAAAGTAAGGATGCAGAGAGTTTATGGTTATATCTGCTTCCCTGATAGCTCAGTTGGTGAAGAATCCGCCTGCGATACAGGAGACCCCGGTTCGATTCCTGGGTTGGGAAGATCTCCTGGAGAAGGGATAGGCGACCCACTCCAGTGTTCTTGGGCTTCCCCTGTGGCTCAGCTGGTAAAGAATCCGCCCACAATGCGGGAGACTTGGGGTCAGTCTCTTGGTTGGGAAGATCCCCTGGAGAAGGGAACAGCTACCCACTCCAGTATTCTGGCCTGGAGAATTCCATGGAATGTATAGTCCATGGGGTCCCAAAGAGTTGGATGTGACTTTCATTTCATTTCAATGGTTATGTTTAGGTAATTAAATAAGGCGACTTTAGTCCTCGTTCTTAAACTTTCTGGAGTAGTCTGACAAATATGCTGTGTGTCCCCACTCTACACTTTCTGGTCCAGTACAGACATTGCTAACTTATAATCTGATCTTTATACTTAACCTCTTTTGTATATACTCATTATCACCATAATAAGAGTTTGCGTGGCAGATGAAATCTATTACCACTCTTAATCCCAAGAAAATGTGTAGGTCATAATTAGAGGTTTACCTCCTAAACGATCCCAGATCTGAATTCAGTATCAAGGCTCACTCATAGTTAGTTGAGTTTGCCTCTCCTAGCCTTGGGATCCCCTGGACCAGTTTATCTTCAAGCCTAGCGAAGAATGTTTGTCTTGACAAGAAAATCTTGCCATCTCTCCTTCACAGTCTATTCTGGGGGTCACTTATCTGCTTTTCTTTGAACAATCTGCATGACCCAAAATTTCCCCTGAATTTGTTTATTACTGTTTGTCAAGGGCTTCCCAGGTGGTGCTAATGTTAAAGAACCTGCCTGCTGATGCAGGAAACATAAGAGATCTGAGTTCAGTCCCTGGGCTGGGGAGATCCCCTGCAGGAGGGCGTGGCAGTCGAATCCAGTACTCTTGCCTGGAGAATCCCATGGACATAGGAGCCTGACGGGCTACAGTCCATGGGGTCGCAAAGAGTCAGACAGGACTTAGCGACTAACACTTTTCCTTTCACCTTCATATAGAATTATTTCTGTCAGCTCAGTTTTATTTTCAGACTGAAGATTGCTAACTTCATCTCCATGAAACAGATGAACTTCTTTTGGTAAACTTTATTCCTATGTAAGGGCTTCCCGGGTGTCACTAGAGGTAACGAATCTGCCTGCCAGTGCAGGAGACAAGAGATGCAGGTTCGATCCCTGGGTTGGGAAGATCCCCTGGAATAGGAAATGGCATCCCACTCCACTATTTTTGCCTGGAGAACCCCACGGACAGAGGAGTCTAGTGGGCTACAGTCCACAGGGCCACAAAGAGTCGTTGCAGGTTCGATCCCTGGGTTGGGAAGATCCCCTGGAATAGGAAATGGCATCCCACTCCACTATTTTTGCCTGGAGAACCCCACGGACAGAGGAGTCTAGTGGGCTACAGTCCACAGGGCCACAAAGAGTCGGACATGACTGAACACATTCCTATATAGAAAGTTTCAAAAAAGAAAAAATAAGTTTCTCAAAATTGCAGCTTTTGGAGCCTGAGGAATTCTTGGAGAAGGAGCCCAGTTTCGTCAGGCCCAGCAGGGCTGAGGGGGAGGGGTTAACAGACTCACCCAAAGCAACACATCCAGGTTGTATCACTGTTGGGAGCAGCGCCTAACATATGAAAGGGTCAAGGAGCTGTTTTCATCAGGATGAAAACGAGTCACAGCAAAAGTCAGATGGAAAGGGACGAGCTCTTGGCTGTGACCGTAGAGACAGGGTTGCCTTGCCTGGTGGCTCAGAGGGTAAAGCGACTGCCTACAGTGCGGGAGACCTGGGTTCAATCCCTGGGTCAGGAAGATCTCCTGGAGAAGGAAATGGCAACCCACTCCAGTACTCTTGCCTGGAAAATCCCATGGAGGGAGGAGCCTGGTGGGCTACAGTCCATGGGGTCGCAAAGGGTGGGACACGTTTGAGTGACTTCACTTTCAGTTAACATTTATTGAGTGATTGTTTTTTTTCATTAGTTCTATGCTAAGATGTGCTTATTCATATCTCATTTCAGGATCACACCAACCTATTTGAGGTAGGTAATATTACACTAGTTTTACCAGTGAGGAAACTGATATTTCAGAGATTAAAAAATCTGTGAAATGTGGACTTGTGGGCACGGTGGGGAAGGAGAGGATGGGACAGTTTAAGGCAGTAGCACGGACGTATCCGCTACCATGTGTCACAGAGGCGGCTAGTGGGGAGCTGCCGTTTAGCACAGGGGGCCCACCTGCATGCTCTGCGATGACCTGGGGGGTTGGGAGGCTCCAGAGGGAGGGGATATGTGTATACATGTAGCTGATTCATGTTGTCCTGCAGCAGAAACTAACACAACCTCGTAAAGCAATTATACTCCAATTAAAAAAAATTGTGGATGGAATGGGAAGATATCTGGGGTTTGAGTCAAAATAATCCATCAGGAAAGGGCTGTCAGAGGATAAAGATGAAACAAGATATTGCTAACCAAGGGGTACCTAGAGGTTAATTATATTAATCTCTTTATCAGCGTACGTATTTGGAACTTTCCATTATAGAAAATTTTTTTGTGAAGGAAAAAATAAACACCGCTTGGAAAAAATTTAAAACTTGTTACACGTCTGTACGAATGAAATGGCAGAGCCGGGACTGGAAGCCGCTGCTCCTGCTCAGCAGTTTGGTTTGTAAGCGCTGTACTTTAGCAGAAGCCTCGGTCTGTGTGCGGGTTCCTGCTAAAGAAGCGCCTCTTGACGTGGAAGGCTGCCCACCAGCACAGCACGAGGTCTCCTTGGACCCGGGTCAGGGGGAGCTCAAGGGGAACAAGGCGAGGGACTGTGCGCTGGCGACGCGTGGTTGGCCCCGTTCCCCGCCGCCCCCAGAGAACAATCAGCGCTCAGGAATGTTTAGCTCTGATGATTGCTGGGTTTTGAAATTTGGACAAAGCAGCACGCGCGGGCCGAGTGCGGCTGCCCCTCTCCCATCAACGTAATGGCGCATCAGGGGCCACTGGAAGGCCTGATCCTCAAGGAAGGGATTCCAGAAGCAGATGCTACTGTCTGCCTGAGGCCAAAGTATAAAAGAATGGGCTGAGCCAGAGGCCAGGGGAAGAGCTGATGAAACAGACATAGAGCACTGGGGAATGCAGATGGACTGAAATGTGTAAAAGATGTTACTGGAGCAAAGAGACCAATAATTCTTCTCCTTTGCCTTCAGAATTCAGGACACTTCTGATGTAACTCAGTAAATTTAGCTCCCTTCCTCCTGCCTCAAGCACCTGACAAATGACAACTATAAATTTAAGCACTTCCCATATTTTATCTGTATAAGGGGCACAGTAAATCTGTCCATCTCCAGTTAATATAAATCAAGTCCTTGGAACAGTGCCTGGTGCTCAGTAAGCCCTGATAAGTGTTTGTGATGATATTTCACAACGCATGTTCCGTGTCAGTCACTCAGCCGCGTCTAACTCTTGTGGCCTTGCTGTAACCGCCCGGCTCTTCACTCCCTGATGCTTCCCAGGCAAGAATACTGGGGTGGGTTGCCATTTCCTCCTCTGGGGGATGTTCCCAATCCCGGGATCAAACCTGGGTCTCTCGCACCTCTTGCATTGGCAGGCACACTCCTTACCACTGTACCACTCTGGAATCCCCCAGTTACATATTATGTTACTATTATTGAGCACTTATTATAAAAAAAACACTCTGCTAAACTCTAGGAATAAACAGTGAAGAAAATTCATTCATTAAACAAATATTTACTGAGCCTATGTCCCAGACACTGTTCCAGGGACTCAGGATAGATGAATACACAGAACAAATACAACTCTCTGCCTTCCTTTGAGCAGCTTATGTTCTGGTAGGGAAGATTTCATTACGATAAGAAACACCAAACTCATCTAATTTCCCCTTTGATGAGATCAATATTATGGTGAAGAATTGTCGGCTCTTTTTTTTTTTTATTCAGTTCAGTTCAGTCGCTCAGTCGTGTCCGACTCTTTGCGACCCCATGAATCGCAGCACGCCAGGCCTCCCTGTCCATCACCATCTCCCGGAGTTCACTCAGACTCACGTCCATCGAGTCCGTGATGCCATCCAGCCATCTCATCCTCGGTCGTCCCCTTCTCCTCCTGCCCCCAATCCCTCCCAGCATCAGAGTCTTTTCCAATGAGTCAACTCTTCGCATGAGGTGGCCAAAGTACTGGAGTTTCAGCTTTAGCATCATTCCTTCCAAAGAAATCCCAGGGTTGATCTCCTTCAGAATGGACTGGTTGGATCTCCTTGCAGTCCAAGGGACTCTCAAGAGTCTTCTCCAACACCACAGTTCAAAAGCATCGATTCTTCGGCGCTCAGCTTTCTTCACAGTCCAACTTTCACATCCATACATGACCACAGGAAAAACCATAGCCTTGACTAGGCGGACCTTAGTCGGCAAAGTAATGTCTCTGCTTTTGAATATACTATCCAGGTTGGTCATAACTTTTCTTCCAAGGAGTAAGCGTCTTTTAATTTCATGGCTGCAGTCACCATCTGCAGTGATTTTGGAGCCCAAAAAAATAAAGTCTGACACTGTTTCCACTGTTTCCCCATCTATTTCCCATGAAGTGATGGGACCGGATGCCATGATCTTCGTTTTCTGAATGTTGAGCTTTAAGCCAACTTTTTCGCTCTCCTCCTTCACTTTCATCAAGAGGCTTTTTAGCTCCTCCTCACTTTCTGCCATAAGGGTGGTGTCATCAGCATATCTGAGGTTATTGATATTTCTCCCGGCAATCTTGATTCCAGCTTGTGTTTCTTCCAGTCCAGCGTTTCTCATGATGTACTCTGCATATAAGTTAAATAAGCAGGGAGACAATATACAGCCTTGACGTACTCCTTTTCCTATTTGGAACCAGTCTGTTGTTCCATGTCCAGTTCTAACTGTTGCTTCCTGACCTGCATACAGATTTCTCAAGAGGCAGGTTAGGTGGTCTGGTATTCCCATCTCTTTCAGAATTTTCCACAGTTTATTGTGATCCACACAGTCAAAGGCTTTGGCATAGTCAATAAAGCAGAAATAGATGTTTTTCTGGAACTCTCTTGCTTTTTCCATGATCCAGCGGATGTTGGCAATTTGATCTCTGGTTCCTCTGCCTGTTCTAAAACCAGCTTGAACATCAGGGAGTTCACGGTTCACATATTGCTGAAGCCTGGCTTGGAGAATTTTGAGCATTACTTTACTAGCGTGTGAGATGAGTGCAATTGTGCGGTAGTTTGAGCATTCTTTGGCATTGCCTTTCTTTGGAATTGGAATGAAAACTGACCTTTTCCAGTCCTGTGGCCACTGCTGAGTTTTCCAAATTTGCTGGCATATTGAGTGCAGCACTTTCACAGCATCATCTTCCAGGATTTGAAACAGCTCAACGGGAATTCCATCACCTCCACTAGCTTTGTTCGTAGTGATGCTTTCTAAGGCCCACTTGACTTCACATTCCAAGATGTCTGGCTCTAGATTAGTGATCACATCATCAAGTTTATCTGGGTCATGAAGATCTTTTTTGTACAGTTCTTCCGTGTATTCTTGCCACCTCTTCTTAATGTCTTCTGCTTCTGTTAGGTCCAGACCATTGCTGTCCTTTATCGAGCCCATCTTTGCATGAAATGTTCCCTTGGTATCTCTAATTTTCTTGAAGAGATCTCTAGTCTTTCCCATTCTGTTGTTTTCCTCTATTTCTTTGCATTTATTAGGATCCCAGATCTTTCTTTAATGAAAGAATGTATACTCACTATTAGCCTAGGATTTTGTGAAGGTGTTAGTGACTCAGTCGTGACCAACTCTTTGTGACTGTGGCCAGCCAGGTTCCTCCATCCATGGGATTCTCCAGGCAAGTATATTAGAGTGTGTAACCATCCCCTTCTCCAAGGGATCTTCCTAATCCAGGAATTGAACCTGGGTCTCCTGCACTGCAGGCAGATTCTTCACCATCTGAGCCACCGGGGAAGTCAATAGGACTTTGTATATACACTGTAACTGTAAATATGAAAATCTTATACACCATATGTAATTATGAAAGTCCTACACACCTAGGACTTTGTAAACACATCGCAACTGTAAACATGAAAATCAGTTCCAACACATTTATTAATGTCTTTAAAGAAAGGGACTTAATAATCACAATAAGAACAAACTACAGTGAAAGGTGCCTAGGATGCATAGGACGGAAGTCTAGCGTTCAGAGCACAGGTGGGCCCCAGTCACTCTGCTGTGGTGGAATCAGAGCTGGTTATCTGGACAGTTAGTCTTCTTGGTTTTGACTGTTCATTCAGTGAATAATTGTAGGGAGATTTAAGGTTTTTAGAAAATACAAAGCTAAGAATAGCACTTCCTTATTTTTAACAATATGATAAAGATATTGCATACATTAAAGTGTATACACATATATATACATACACTATAAAAGGATCAACACAATCAAGCTAAATAACTTATCTATCATCTCTACAAAGTTACCCGTGTGTGTGTGTGTGTGTGACTGTTTAGTGTGAGAAGATTTAATTTAAGATCTTTCCTCTTAGTAAACTCTGGCAGGTGGTGATGGACAGGGAGGCCTTCCATGCTGCACTCCACGGGGTTGCAAAGAGTCAGACACACCTGCATGACTGACCTGAACTGATCCCCTTCGAAAGCTCTCAAGTATCAGTAACGCTACCTGTTGTCACCATGCTGCTCACTGACCTCTAGAACCTACTTCTCCTGTGTGAGTGAAGCCTTCTACCTTTGACCACCATCTCGTGCTACCCTCCACCCCAACCCAGCCCATGGCAACCACCGGTCTACTCTTTACTCTTATGAATTTGACTTCTTAAGATTCCACACGTAAGTGGGATCATGCAGAATTTGCCTGCCTGTGTTGGCTTATTTCATTTTGCAAAATGTCTTCCATGTTTGTCTACATTGTAACAAATGACAAGATTTTCCCTTCTTTTTTTCAGGCTGAATAGTATTCCGTTATCTGTCTGTCTATCTTAAATTTTCTTTATGCATTCATCTGTCAATGGATGTTTAGGTCATCTCCATTTCTTACTATTGTGAATGATGCTGCAGTGAGCCTGGAATTACGTCTCTGCAAGGCACTGACTTCCCTTCCTTTGCAGATACACCCAGAAGTGGGCTTGCTGGTCATGCAGCGGTTCTTACTTTTGCAGGAATCTCCATACTACCTTCCACAGAGGCTGAACTCATTTACATTTTCGCCAGTAGTGTGCAGAGGTTCCCTTTTCTCTGCCTTCTCACCAACACCTGTTAATAATAACCATCCAAAAAGTGGAAGGTGATACATCACTGTGGTTTTGATTTCCATTTCCCTGATGGTTAATGATGTTGAGAATCTGTTCATGTAAAACAGTTTTTAATATGATGAGTGATGAACACACTCATAGTTCAATCAATGGTTGCAATGGTTGCAAACATGCCTGGGCAATCAAATTCCATAAAATAATATACATCAGCTTTAATTCTACCATCAAGTCTTCCCCGGGGCACTTCTGCCTTTTTACATCCATTTATATTTCTTCATTTTGATGCTATTATTAGTGCCAGCCTGTATTTTTTTATTTTTTGTATTTATTTATTTTTTTACACGAACTCCCAAACATGAACCCCCCTCCCACCGAAGCAG
>SJYX01008302.1:178081-189642 GCA_006410675.1 Oreotragus oreotragus
GATCAGAGGTGTTTTCAAAAGATCACTTTGGCTGCTATACCCCATGGAAGGCAAATGGACAAGAAGCGAGATCAGTAAGGAGGCCATCATGATAATCCAGACAAGAGATGATCACAGCCTGGACCAGGGTGATTTAGGTTGGGGTGGTGAAAATGGTCAGTACTGGCCTATGTTTTGAAGGTGAGAGTGGTCAGAACTGGAGTATGTTTTGAATGTGAGAGTGGTCAGAACTGGAATATGTTTTGAAGGTACAGCAAGCAGGATTTGCTGGTTAGTCGGGTATAAGGCATGGGCAAATGGAGAAATCAAAGATGCCACCAAAGTTTTTGTTGTGAGTGGTAGGAGAAACGTTGTCAGTTCCTAGGCTGGGAAATCCTGTCACCTTCGCCCTTAAGATCTGTCACCTTGCCTGAAGATCTACCCCATCTTGCAGAGTGTTCTCTAAGCCCACTTACACCCCCACCTACCAAGGCTCTAGCCTCGCCGCCAGTGCCACTCAAAGTCACCAGTTCACAAGTTGCTACCAGTTCACAGTGAGAACAGAGTGGTAACCAACACACTATGGCCTTCAGGTAGGAAGTCCTGCCACGAAAAAAATATCTGTACTGAACACGCACTCTGCTCAAATGTCATCTTATCTGCAGCCACCCCATATGATTCTGTCTCGCCTCTGTTCTAGTTTATTTTTTCATAGCATTTATCAACAAGTGACTTATTGAATAGTGACTCATCAAATCTATGATTCAAACTGACTGTAAGATACACCATTATTTTACATGTTACTAAAAAAGAAACACTGTCAAGTGTAATTCTAAGATGGCACCAACTGTAAAATACAACCCAAGGTTAGAAACACTAAAATGTGAGAAAAATTACGATTTGGAATCAAGAACACATTTCTTTGGGTACTGCCCATCTCGCATCCTCAGTCCCCACTAGAATACAAGCTTCTTTTTTTTTTTTTCAATTATTTACTTGGGGGCTAATTACTTTACAACATTGTAGTGGTTTTTGCCATACACTGACATGAATCAGCCATGGGTGTCCCTGTGCTCCCCACCCTGAACCCCCCTCCCACCTCGAGTATAAGCTTCTTGAAGGCAGAGATTTTGTCTGTGTGTTCAATGCTGCAGTATCCCTCACGCCTATTGCAGGATCAGGTCCATAAAGGCAGTCAACACATGTTTGTGTGTGGAAGGGTGACTAATGTATAAGAGACGCTCACTAAATACTGGTGAAAGCAACCTAACATCCATGGTGGATAAGTGGATAAATAAAATGCAGTATATCCATATAATGGAATATAATCAATTATATTCAGTCTTTAAAAGGAAGGAAATCCTCATATGCTACAACATGGATAAACTTTTTGGACATTATGCTGAAAGAAATAAATCATACACAAAATGATAAGTATGATTCCATTTACATGAGCTATTTAAGTAGTCAAATTCAGACAGGAAGTAGAATGGTGGTTTCAAGGGGCTGGGGGGGAGGGAAGAATAGGGAGCTGTCTAATGGGTATAGAGTTTCAGTTTTGCAAGATGAAAAGAGTTGTAGAGATATATGCACAACAATGTGAATGTACTTAATGCCACAGAACCATACACCCAGAAATGGTTAAGATGGCAAATTTTATGCTATGTATGTTTTACCACAATTAAAAATAAAGACTAAAAATAAATAAGTTATTTACTGACTTAATAACTGATCCTATTTTTTCAACCATTTTCATTCTGTCTAGGACTAAACCACTAAAAATACAGATCTGAGTACTTAAATCAGAGAACCATTAAGTTCTCCTCTTAAGGTGAGCAAAAATGAGGTCCCAAAAATCCAATGAGGAAAGCTACAAGATAATATACAATTGTCCAAGAAGTCTGACATCACAGGGAAAGTATACAATATTACTATATACAGCAAGATTTACTCAAGACCTGTACATTTAACCATATGAAGTTTACTTTAAAGGAAGAAAAAAGAACTTGAACAATGATTAAATTCTAGTTAACAACATGTACACGTGTTTAGAAATAAATGACTACAACTTATTTTGAAGTCATCAAAAAAATAAGACAAATTGATGAAACAGAAAACAGATATTTAATAGAAAAAATGTGCAAAATGTTACCTGCAGAATCTAAGTGGTAGGTATATGGTATTTATTACAACCATTCTTCAATTTTTCAGCATGTTTGAAATTTTTCATAATAAAACATGGAGAGGGGTACACAGTGAATCACAGAATTTGAGAGCTGAGAAAACACTTCAAAATACATTAAGCAAAAACTTATAGAAACAGATAAATCCATAATTATAGTAGGAATCTTCAGCACTCCTGTCTCAGCAATCAGTGACACAAGTAGACAGGAAATAAGTGTCATGGACCGAAATGTCCACTGCCCTTCTAAAAGAAAATAACAGACCAATTATCTCTTAGAAACACAGATGCAAAATTCTCAACAAAACACTAGCAAATTGAATCCAGCTATACAGAAAAAAGATAACCGTCACAACAAAGTGAAGTTAAACCAGGAATGCAAAGCAAACCAATGTTAATTCACAACATAAAGAAAAATGTACTGTGCAACTCTATTTGCATGTACAATTCACTGTACAATTATCTGCTTATTCTACAATGTCAATTTTTGTCCACTCACGAGACAAAACTGGACCCTCACTGTTGGGCATTTAATAACAGGCTATTCTTGTGCTCTGATCTTACTACCAATACGATCCAACATTTATGGATTACTCAGCAGTACATAGTCCCATCCACAGCACCTTATGTGAACGACCTTGTTCCTGAAGGTCCTACACCTCAGGGCCTTTACACCTGTTACTGCCTCTATTCAAAACGTTCTCCCCATGTCCAGCCTGTTCTCATCACCCCAGTCCTCATCTCAGACAGCACCTCAGGGTGGCTTTCCCGCATGACTCTGTATTTCAGTTCAGTCAGTCAGTCAGTCCAGTCACTCAGCTGTGCCCGACTCTTTGAGACCCCATGGACTGCAGCGTTGTATAGCAATTTTCGCCATCTGAAATTCTTCTTTGAAAGTTTTACTTCTTTGTCTGTCTCCCTCATCAGAATGTAAACTTCATGAAGGGAGGATCCTACTTGTCTTGTTCACTGCTGTATTTCCATACCCAGGACAGTATCTGGCAAATAGGAGGGTTTTAGTATTTGGTGAAGGAAGGAATTATATGAGGTAGGTAGTACTCTCTTCAAATTTATAATATGAGAAAATTGTGACTCAGAGTAAGTTACCTGTTCGTTACCACAAATGACTTAGCCTGAGTTCCATTTAAAGTAAAGGTAAGGCAAAGACAAGCAGGAAGCTAGTTTATTTTGGAATGTGATTCCAGGGAGCAGGGGTGAAGGATATTGGGAATAAAACATGGAAGAGTCAATACAAATATTCATTATGAAGCTAGCCACCTCTGTGAGTGACAAGATTATTCTGGGGAGCTACAGTCCAGAGCTGAATCCTGCAGGATTTTCTAAGAAGCCTTGTGAATGGTAGCTCAGAAATATCATCCAGGGAAGAAACAGGAAAGCATTTTTATCCATCATCCCTCAAAAGTCTAGAGTGACCACAGAAAAGATGGCCCATGGGAAGAATAGAGAAGTAAGTTTTACCAGATCAGACCAGCTTACACCAAACAAGAGTGTACAAATACATGGAGTAAGAGGTGAGGCTGAAGGCACCGCAAGGCTGTTCAAGACGTGGTGTCTGACCGATGGCCGGGGAATGGCACAACCAGGTACAAACCCTGACAAATAAATAAAACTGCTTCCTCCGCTGGCTGGCCACAGAGCTCCATGGTCCAAAGAGATTGTCATCTCCATGGTAGGTTTCAAGTGAAATAAAGACATGAAAAAGTAATAACAGAAATCAAAGTGGTACCCTGTGTAACGAAAGTAAATGCAGTTGTGAATGAAGATATAAAGAGATGGCAGCCTGGGACGGTGCAACACAGAGTGGTAGGTACTTCAGTTCAGTTGCTCAGTCGTGTCCGACTCTGCAACCTCCCAGACCACAGCACCCAGGCCTCCCATCCAACTGTCTCATCCTCTGTCGTCCCCTTTTCCTCCTGCTTTCAATCTTTCCCAGCAGCAGGGTCTTTTCCAATGAGTCAGTTCTTCACGTCAGGTGGCCAAAGTATTGGAGTTTCAGCTTTAACATCAGTCTTTCCAATGAACACCCAGGACTGATCTCTTTTAGGATGGACTGGTTGGATCTCCTTGCAGTCCAAGGGACTCTCACAAGTCTTCTCCAACACCACAGTTCAAAACCATCAATTCTTCGGCGCTCAGCTTTTTTTATAGCCCAACTCTCACATCCATACATGACTACTGGAAAAACTATAGCCTTGACTAGATGGGCCTTTGTTGGCAAAGTAATGTCTCTGCTTTTTAATATGCTGTCTAGGTTGGTTGTAACTTTTATTCCAAAGAATAAGTATCTTTTAACTTCATGGCTGCAGCCACCATCTGTAGTGATTTTGGAGCCTCAAAAAAATAAAAGTCTGTCACTGTTTCCATTGCTATCCCAACAATTTGCCGTGAAGTGATGGGACCAGGTGCCATGATCTTAGTTTTCTGAATGTTGAGTTTCAAGCCAGCTTTTTCACTCTCCTCTTTCACTTTCATCAAGAGGCTCTTTAGTTCTTCTTTGCTTTCTGCCATAAGGGTGGTGTCATCTGCATATCTGAGGTTATTGATATTTCTCCCAGCAACCTTGAGTCCAGCTTGTGCTTCGTCCAGCCTAGCATTTCTCATGATGTACTCTGCATATAAGTTAAGTAAGCAGGGTGACAATATACAGCCTTAACGTACTCCTTTCCCAATCTGGGACCAGTCTGTTGTTCCATGTCTAGTTCTAACTGTTGCTTCCTGACCTTATTAAATGCTAAATGGATCAAAGGTTTTAAACATATATATAAAATCTGATTAAAAAAAAAATCTACATCTAGGAATTTAGCCCAAAGTAATTATCATGGATATACAAAAAGATTTTTGCTATAAACACACTCATCACAGCATTGTTTGTAACTGTGAAAAAACTAGGAACATGACTATCCAATAGGAAAATAAAGTGTCCTATCCATAAAATGGAATAATATTCAATTTTAAGAACTAGGTTATAGAAAAATATCTCATGCTTTGGAGAAATGTTCCTAAGTAGTAAGTGCAAAATATTTCTAGTAGCAATATTATATAACACTTAAAAAAAAACCAGTTCATACATGGGGTTTTTTTTTAAACATCTGTCAAAGTATTAACAGTGGTAATCTCTGAGTGATCTGTTCATGGGAGGTTTTAATTCTTTATGCAAATATCTTAAGAATTAGAAGAAATAATTTTGGTTTAGCTAGTTATTAATTCAGTAAAAAGTGTCATTAAATCCTTACGCAGCAAGACAAGGCAAATCGCTAGCAATCTGCTGGCCCCTCTGTAAGTGCAACCAGGAAGTGGTTCATCCATGCAGAACCCAAGGAGGGATCAAATGGAAGGTTAAAAACAAGTCTCTTCTTTGCAATGGGTCCTTCCACTTTTGCAAATAGGGGTGTTACAAATTTTGAGAATGACAGACAATACATTAATCTAAAAATAAAAATGCAAAGCATCTATGGGAAAGACAACATAAAACACCAAGTTTGGGGCGTTTCCTTTTGGGTCCCTCAACTCTCTGGCGTGACTGAGGCACACAGCCATCTCCCCTTGGCGGTGAGCAGCACCAGGCTACGGTGACCGTGTCCTGTCCTGAAAGAACTATCACAGTGCATGTGGAGTGCTTCAGGCCAAGCACTGCACTAAAAAAGCCCTCAGTGAATGCTCACAGCACCTGAGGCACTCATCGAATGTTTTAGGTAAAAAAATAGGTGAAAAAAGGTTACATAACTTCCTCAAGGTCACAGCTAGTTAGTAGAGGGGCTTAGATATGAACTTGCTCTGCCTGACTCCAAAGCAAAGGTTTTTCTAATATATAACAAGAAAATCTGATGTCTTTGTATCCTAGTCCATGGTCCAAAAGGATTTTCACTACTACTGTTTTTAATACTTCACCTGTACCTTTTTGGTCCCTCAGAAAGTTAAACGTAGAATTACCATGGTGTCCTGGTGTCAGTCACTCACTCATGCCCAACTCTGTGACCTCATAGACTGTAGGTCACCCGGCTTCTCTGTCCATAGGGTTTTCCAGGCAAGAATACTGGAGTGGGTAGCCATATGACCCAACAATTCATCTCCTAGTTATATACTCAGCAAGACTGAAGACAGATATTCAAACAAAAGCCTGAATATTCACCACAGCATACCCTAGGAGCCAAAAGAGTGGAAAGAACCCAAACGTTTATCAACAGATGAAGAAACAAAATGAAGTAATCCATAAAACAGACCATTATTCAGTCACAAAGGGACAGACGCTACTGACAGAGGCTACAATACAGAAGAATCTTGAAAAAATTACGCTGAGTGAAAGCAGCCAGAAACAGAAAGGCACACATGATGATTCCATACACATGGAGTGGCCAGAATTCAAAAATGCAGGGACAGAAAGCAGATCAAAGTGGATTATGGGGAGGGGGGTGGTGGAATGGGAGGGGCTGCTTCGTGGGAGCTGTGCTTCTTTAGGGGGCGATAGAAATGGTCCGAAATTAGAGACTGACCACCGCACAACAGTGTAAATGGACCGGAAGCAAACAGCGGTACACCTTCAAATGGTTAAAATGGTGAGTTTTATGCTATGTGAATCCTACCTAAATAAAAATATGCATCTTTTAGGTACTGAAGACACTAACCACAGGTCTTGCAAAGCGTAGTCATGTGGGCTGTTACAGAGCATCATAGCTGACGAGCGCTGCAGGGGGTGGGGATGAGGGGAATGAAAAGGCAGCAACCCTGCCTGTTCCCACAAGTCACCATGTCACAGCACACTCGCCAAAAGCCCCGGTGTGGTTCGCACCCCTGGGAGGAGTGGCTGCCATATCCTACCAATTTGGTTTTCCTATTTCTGACTATTTAACTATTTGGTAAACTTCTCAGGGGTCCCTCAAGAATGGGGTGACTTGGTGCTTTATGAATTCACTTAAACTTTTTCATCGAAAAGGGGTTAAGCTAATGTGTGGAAGTCCATGAAAAGGCAGAAATCTGTGCCTCTGGGAGGGATACCTTCAGCATCCACCTTGCTTTACTGTTCAGGACTATAAGTCTTCTGGAAGGAAACCTGATGAAAATATACCCTCAGTGACAAGTGGAGGACAGCGAGAGCCTTCTGGTGACCATCCCCACAAAGACATCCATAAAACTGGTCTATCGGGGTGGGGCGCGGGAGACACAAACCAAACACATATCTGCAAGGCAGAGAAACCCAAGTCTGATTTTCAAGTTTGATGATCTGAGGAACCTCTTCCACTCCTGTCTGGTGGGAAAGTCTATGATTCAAGTCAATGTATGGCAAAAACCACTACAATATTGTAAAGTAATTAGCCTCCGAATNGGGTGGGGCGCGGGAGACACAAACCAAACACATATCTGCAAGGCAGAGAAACCCAAGTCTGATTTTCAAGTTTGATGATCTGAGGAACCTCTTCCACTCCTGTCTGGTGGGAAAGTCTATGATTCAAGTCAATGTATGGCAAAAACCACTACAATATTGTAAAGTAATTAGCCTCCGAATAAAATAAATTAATTTTTTAAAAAATAGAGAACCAAGCAGAAAGTCTTTTAAGTCTGGACTTGTATACAAAGTCTTTTAGCACCTAATCCATTTGTGTGTAGAGACGCTACTAAACATCTTAAACCACTGGTGCCAAGACTGGCAGGTCAGTAGGAACACAAAACACCCACTTAAACTTTATAAACACTAAAATGAATTCTAAGTGGATTCAAGAATTGGATAAAAGCAGTGAAACCAAAAAGACAGCTCCAGACAAAATACCAGTTCAAGATGACAGACTCTGATACCTGTCCACTTTTCCTCCCTTCCTAAGTCATACTGAAATAAGAAGGCCCTCAGAACACCAGAGAAAAATCTCCTTTCAAAGTCATCCAGGGACCAATCAATAAAGACCAAGACCTGGGAAGGAGCAATGTGCAAACAGAATTATCCGTCAGAATAATCTAGAGCATTCCTCAAACTTCAATCATATCCATTTTGGCATCATAAGTTTTGCTATATCCCAGTGCTACTACTCAATTATTTAACACTTCAACTCACCTTACTATGATTTAGTTAAATAAATGTATTTTAAAAGAAACTTTATATCACTACAATAATTGCAAAATGAGTGCCACACTGTCATCAGTAGGTGATAACTATAAAAGTGAACACACTTTATGAAATTCTAACACTGCTGCTGACAGAAGGAGGGGGCCTGCCTCTTGTTCTCTAGGCCACGGCAGGAAACTGGCTGCGAATAGCAAGGCAGGTCAGACTAGCACCTGACTGAGACTTTCTCTGTTACAGTCAAGAGGAGAAAGAATTGACAAGGGAATTATTATCTCACGTTTGTCTCAATGGCCCTTGGTGTGGAGTCCACATCCTGTGTAAAACCATCCCCATATAAACGGCACACATGCCTGCCTTGCCGTGACAGGTGGGTGGTCCTTCCATAAAACCCCACCCCCAGGCACACTCACATTTTCTCACACACAGCCATTCATCTGGCATTTTTTCTCCCTGGCAGGAGAAAAGGCTTGGCCCCCAAAATAAAATTCAAGAAATGCCCTCTGAAGAAAGTGGCAATGTACTTGGGAGGACGCTGAGGTATCTAAGGGCTGAGAAGGACTCGAAAAGAGCGCGGGTATCTTCAGACTCCCCCAGGAGGTGCCAGCCTAGGGAACGCAGATCAGTGGGAGGGGGTGGGTGGTAAGAGAAAGGGCAGCCTTGCTCAGAGTGAGAGTTACACAGAGCTGAGCCCCCCAGCCAGCCAGCAGGCCGGCAGGCGGGGATTTCCTCCTGCTCCCCACCTCTGCAGCCTAGTCACAAGCTCTGCACACCTGAACAGGGCCTGCAGGCAGCCCTGGGGTGGAGGTACGTGCCTCCTGGGGACAAAGACCAACCCACAAATAAAGAGGATACCCACACCAGCTACTTAGGAATCCAGTGTCTCACTGTGCACAAGAATGACCAAGTGAGCATCTGGAAAGTTCACCCTGTGTCCGCTGCACCAAAACGTTTACTGCAGGAGAGAGGCCAGGGGGAGAAAACAGAAGACTTCCAAGAAGAAAATGATGCAAGGGTCAAGCAGCAGCAGTAGCTGAGGGTGAAATTAAGTAGGGAAGAAATAGGGAAAGAAATTAGGAGACTCCCCGAAGTAGCACAGGTTTTATGACCCAGGGCTCTATTTCCTTCTGCGACTCCAGACACACACCTTGGCTCAACAGCGAGTGTGTGTTAGGTGTGTGTGCTCGGCCACGTCCGACTCTCTGCTACCCTGTGGGTTGTAGCCCGCTGGGCTCCTCTGTCCACGAGGCAAGAGTAACGGAGTGGGTTGCCATTTCCTCCTCCAGGGGAAAATGAATATACAATAATAATAATGTAAACATAGCTATTGTTATGATTTTCTGTGTGTGTATGTGTCTGAGAGAAAGAATGCATAGGTTAAGACCTTGCATAGAGAAAACTCTAAAAGAATGAGCATTAAACTAGCAGTAATAGGCATTTAGCTGGAGGAATATGTAACTATTCCTTTCTACATTACATTACTTGTGTAATTTGTGAATTTTTTGGCAGCAAGTATTTTTCAGTTTTGTCATTAAGGCAAGACAAAAACAACATTAAAAGTCAGCTTTGAACATCATTAACAATGTTATTAACGATGGGGCAAATTTCTTTAAGGCTAAATGAAAAAATCAGAACACGAAACTGTATATAGATCCAATTTTGCTTTTAAACATGTTTATGTACATACATATGGAAAAATTTACAGAACACCAAGATATGGGTTTGGGTGGACTCCAGGAGCTGGTGATGGACAGGGAGGTCTGGCATGCTGCAGTTCATGGGGTCGCAAAGAGTCGGACACAACTGAGCGACTGAACTGAAGACGTAAACAGGGATGAACTCTTGGTGGCAGAGTGAAACGGAATTCTATGTTCTTCCTTTTATTTCCCAAATTTTCTACAATGAAGACCATGCCCACTAAGTCTTAGAAACAAAAAGTTAATAAATTTAACAAACAGTTAAATGTCCTTGTTACAGGGTCCATAAGACTGGAAGTACTAACTTGCATCATCCATCTTTAAAAAACAACTAATATTGTGCTCTTTCCACTGTATCATGCTACATTCAAGAGACTAAGGTGATATAAGCATTGGAAAATGTCTGAGAACAGTGGCAATGTAACATAAAAATCTTATGAAAAATGTCTGGGAAAGGGAATCATGATTTACACAAGCAGTGCAGGGGGTCGCAAAGAGTTGGACATGACTGAGCAACTGAACAACAATAAAAATAACAATAATTTTCATTTATAACTTAAATGAGGGTTAAAATTTAAGCAATGTACAGCATGTAACGATAGGTATTAATACTGTATTGTATACTTGAAACTGGCTAGTAGATCTTGAATGTTTCCACACACAAAAAAAAGATGACTATGAGGTGTTGGTATGTTAATTACCTTGACCGCAGTAATTAGTTCACCATGTATGCGTATGACAAAACATAACATACAACATGAACATGTAAAATTTTTGTCATTTGAATCAGTTCTAATGAGATGGATGAAACTGGAGCTGATTATACACAGTGAAGTAAGCCAGAAAGAAAAACACCAATACAGTATACTAACGCATATATATGGAATTTAGAAAGATGGTAATGATGACCCTGTATGCGAGACAGCAAAAGAGACACAGATGTGTAGAGCGGACTTTTGGACTCTGAAGGAGAGGGAGAGGGTGGGATGATTTGGGAGAATGGCATTGAAACATGTATACTATCATGTAAGAAACGAATCGCCAGTCTATGTTCGATGCAGGATGTTTGGGGCTGGTGCACGGGGATGATCCAGAGAGATGATGTGGGGTGGGAGGTGGGAGGAGGGTACAGGTTTGGGAGCTCATGTACACCCGTGGCGGATTCATGTCAATGTATGCCAAAAACAATACAGTATTGTAAAGTAAAGGTGAAAGTGAAGTCGCTCAGTCGTGTCCGACTCTTTGCGACCCCATGGACTGTAACCTACTAGGCTTCTCTGTCCGTGGGATTCTCCAGGCAAGAATACTGGAGTGGATTGCCATTTCCTTCTCCAGGGGATCTTCCCAACCCGGGGATCAAACCCAGAGTCTCCCGCATTGGAGGCAGACACTTTAACCTCTGAGCCGCCAGGGGGAAAAAAAAAAAAAATTTTGTCAACTGTATCTCAATAAAGCTAGAAAAAATAAACTGAACAATATAATTTGAGGTTTAAAATTTTTAATTAAAAAAAAAATTTAAGCAGCCCCACACAGTACCAGTGTGTTCCACAAAGCACACTTCAAAAATGTTGGAGTCAATTATTATTTATGATATTCTTTATCAGGTTGTACTTATTAAAATTCCACAGAAATA
>SJYX01008307.1:0-22908 GCA_006410675.1 Oreotragus oreotragus
GTTTGACATTCAAATCCTGCCATGGTTAAATCCTACTTAGCTCTCAAGCCTGCATTTCTCTCCTCTTTTTATATTTTATCATTCCAACCCCAATAAAGCAGAAGGAGCAAAACCAAGGAGGTGGCCTATACTTAGGGCCAGAGGCACAGGCCTGAGCTGAATCCCTCAGAGTGGAATTTCCTGAGGTTAAAGGAGACCACGGGGCAGGGTGGAGGATGGAAACCGGTGACTGGGCAAGTGTTAGTCACTGACTCGCGTCTGACTCTGCGACCCCATGGACTGTAGCCCACCAGGCTCCTTCGTCTGTGGGATTCTCTAGGCAAGATTACTGGAATGGGTTGCCATTCTCTGCTCCAGGGGATCTTCCCAACCTAGGGATCGAACCTGGGTCTCCCTCATTGCAGGCAGATTCTTTACCATCTGAGCCACAGGGAAGACTCAGGTAAACTGGCCCCTGGTGCCAGTTCTTGGAAATCTCATTTTGCAGTGGGGCGGGGGTGGGGAATGAGGAAGTGTAACAAGCCAGGAGTGGTTCTGTGACATTATCACAAGCCCCAGCCCAGCCGTGTGTGTCTGTGTGCGCTCAGAACTGCCCCCTACGCGAGAGAATGGAGGTGATGACAGAGAATGGAGAGAAGAGGCTGTCGGAGTGAGCCACTGCGTTCCAGAAGAGGAAGATGAGTAGGGTCTTCATAGTGTATTATTTAAAACTGCTGCTGCCGCCGCTGCTAAGTCGCTTCAGTCGTGTCTGACTCTGTGCGACCCCATAGACGGCAGCCCACCAGGCCCCTCTGTCCCTGGGATTCTCCAGGCAAGAATACTGGAGTGGGTTGCCATTTAAAAGCTATTTCTCACCGAAAAGGGTTTATAATCCTTTTATTTCCTGATAAGAGAATAAGCTTTGGGTGTTTGCCGCATAGAATTCACACGCCACTTCCTTCTGGACTTCTGATTTGTCTCTTGCTCAGAGACTCTCCTTTTTGGCTCTAAAAAGAGTAGCAGTCTTCAATCCACCCCGCCACCATCCAGCATCTGTCCATTAGCTTGCTCTTTTATTCCTTAACATTTATCAATTCCTGAGTAACTATGTATTGATTTGTTTGTTTTATTTGTCTCCCCACTAGAACACCGGGGAAGGCAATGGCACCCCACCCCAGTACTCTTGCCTGGAAAATCCAATGGACGGAGTAGCCTGGTGGGCTGCAGTCCATGGGGTCGCTAACAGTCGGACAGACTGAGTGACTTCACTTTCACTTTTCTCTTTCATGCATTGGAGAAGGAAATGGCAACCCACTCCAGTATTCTTGCCTGGAGAATCCCAGGGATGGGGGAGCCTGGTGGGCTGCCGTCTATGGGGTCACACAGAGTNACAGAGGATGAGATAGTTGGATGGCATCACTGACTCAGTGGACATGAGTTTGAGTAAACTCCAGGAGTTGGCGATGGACGGGGACGCCCGGTGTGCTGCAGTCCATGGGGTCGCAAAGAGTCAGACACAAACTGAGCAACTGAACTGGCTGACTGACACTCGCTTTGAGCACCAGATTCAAGAGGTGCCAAAAAACTCAATCATGGAGATAAATAATACTTTAGTTCAACAGTCTAAAAAATCAAATTGGCAAACTACAACTAGACACCTGCTTTGCCAATAAAGTTTTATTGGAACCAAGGTCAGTTTCAGGGTGATGTTATTAAGTTATTCAGCCATGTCTGATTCTTTGCCACCCCATGGACTACAGCACAGCAGGCTTCCTTCCTTCACCGGCTTCTGGAGTTTCCTCAGATTCATGTCCACTGAGTCAGTGATGCTATCTAACCATCTCATTCTCTTATCCTTTTGCCTTCAATCTTTCCCAGCATCAGGGTCTTTTCCAATGAGTCAGTTCTTCGCATCAGGTGGCCAAAATATTGGAGTTTTCAGCTTCAGCATCAGTCCTTCCAATAAATATTCAGGGTTGATTTTCTTTAAGATTGACTGGTTTGATCTCCTTTCTATCCAAGGGACTCTCAAGAGTCTTCTCTAGCACCACAATTCAAAAGCATCAATTCTTTGGCACTCAGCCTTCTTTATAATCCAACTCTCACATACATACACGACTACTGGAAAAACCATAGCTTTGACTATATGGACTTTGTCAGCAAAGTGATGTCTCTGCTTTTTAATACACTGTCTAGGTTTTTCATAGCTTTCCTTCTGAAGAGCAAGCATCTTTTAATTTCATGACTACAGTCACAGTCCACAGTGATTTTGGAGCCCTTTTCCCCTTCTATTTGCTATGAAGTGATGGGATCAGATGCCATGATCTTAGTTTTTGAATGTTGAGCTTTAAGCCAGCTTTTTTACTCCCCTTTTTCACCCTCATGAAGGGGCTCTTTAGCTCCTATTAACTTTCTGCCATTAGAGTGGTATCATATGCATATCTGAGGTTTTTGGTATTTCTCCAGGCAGTCCTGATTCCAGCTTGTGATTCATCCAGCCTGGCATTTTGCATGATGTACTCTTAACTCAGTTGGTAAAGAATCTGCCTGCAATGCAGGAGACCCCGGTTCAATTCCTGGGTCAGGAAGATCTGCTGGAGAAGGGATAGGTTACCCACTCCAGTATTCTTGGGCTTACCTTGTGGTTCAGCTGGTAGAGAATCTGCCTGCAGTGTGGGAGACTTGGGTTTAATCCCTGGGTTGGGAAGATCCCATGGAGAAGGGAAAGCTACCCACTCCAGTATTCTGGCCAAGAGAATTTCATGGACTGTATAGTCCATGGCGTCTCAGAGAGTCGGACACGACTGAGTGACTTCCACTTTCACTCTGTATATACGTTAAATAAACAGGGTGATAACATACAGCCTTGACATACTCCTTTCCCAATTTTGAACCAGTCTGTTGTTTCATGTCCAGCTCTAACTGTTTTCTTGACCCACATACACGATTCTCAGGAGACAGGTAAGGTAGTCTGGCATTCCCATCTCTTGAAGAATTTTCTTGTTTGTTGTGATCCATAGTCAAAGGCTTTAGCATAGTCGATGAAGCAGAAGTAGATGTTTTTCTGGAAATCCTTTGCTGTCTCTGTGATTCAATGAATGTTGACAACTTGATCTCTGGTTCCTCTGCCTTTTCTAAATCCAGCTTGAACATTTGGAAGTTCACGTACTGCTGAAGCTTAGCTTGAATGATTTTGAGCATTACCTTACTAGCATGAAAAATGAGCAGATTTGTCCCATAGTTTGAACATTCTTTGGCACTGCCCTTCTTTGGGATTGGAATGAAAACTGATCTTTTCCAGTCCTGTGGCCACTGCTGAATTTCCCAAATTTGCTGACATATTGAATGCAGCACTTTCACAGCATCATCTCTTAGGATTTGAAATAACTCAGCTGGAATCCCACTACCTCTGCTAGCTTTACTAGTAGGTAGTAAAGCTTCTTAAGGCCCACTTGACTTCACACTCCAGGATATCTGGCTCTATGTTGATTACACATCATGGTTTTCCCAGTCGTTGAGACCTTTTTTGTACAGTTCTTCTGTGTATTCTTGCCACTTCTTAATCTCTTCTTCCTCTTTTCAGTTCAGTTCAGTCACTCAGTCATGTCCAACTCCTTGAGACCCCATGGACTGCAGCTCACCAGGCTTCCCTGTCCATCACCAACCCCCGGAGCTTGCTCAAACTCACGTCCATTGAGTCGGTGAAGCCATCCAACCATCTTGTCCTCTGTCATCCCTTTCTCCTCCCGCCTTCAGTCTTTCCCAGCATCAGGGTCTTTTCCAGTGAGTCGGCTCCTCACGCCTGATACGAACAGCAGGTGGCCAAAGGATTGGACTGTCAGTTTTAGCATCAGTCTTTCCAATGAATATTCAGAATTGACTTCCTTTAGGATTGACTGGTTGGATCTCCTTGCAGTCCAAGGGACTCTCAAGAGTCTTCTCCAACTCACAGTTCAAAAGCATCAATTCTTCGCCGCTCAGCTTTCTTTATGGTCCAGCTCTGACATCCATAAACAACTACTGAAAAAACCATAGCTTTGACTAGACAGACCTTTGATGGCAAAGTAACATCTCTGCTTTTTAATATGCTGTCTAGGTTTGTCATACTTTTCTTCCAAGAAGCAATCGCCTTTTAATTTCATGGCTGCAGTCACCATCTGCAGTGATTTTGGAGCCCAAGAAAAGAAAGTCTGTCACTGTTTCCACTGTTTCCCCATCTATTTGCCATGAAGTGATGGGACTGGATGTTAGGTCTGCCTCTGCTAGGTCTTATGTTTCTGTCATTTATCATGCCCCTCAGGATGATTGAGGCAAGGTCACAAAACTACTCAATAGCCTTCTGTCTTCATTTAAAAACTGGAATTTTGTTCAACATAGATATTTTGTATTAATTTTGAATTTTAAAAAATACTACACTAAAACATTGTTTATTTTGATTACTGATTTTGGGGACTCCTCTTATATGTTTTGCCTTACTCACTGCACCCTAGTCTTGGCTTGGGTTTTAAAAGAGAGAGGAAGGAGGCAGTAAGAGAGAGTCAGTGGTTTAAAGACATATGCAGGGATTTGGGGTCAAGACTTAAAGCAGGAAAGTTGGAGACTCCGTTTTATCCTGCTGTGTGCATTCTGTGCCCTGGGCGCCCTCAGGCCAGTGAAGGCCGTTCTTTCATTGAGCTCTTTCCCTTGCCTTGGCAGCTGCACTTACTTTTATATGCAGGTTCTGGAATGCTGGGAGCTGTATGGCAGCCAACATCTCTCCTCTCCCTTCTCAAACATGACGTTCTCTGTAATTCTCTTACAGACACCTCTTTCCTTAGCCCTTCTCACCCAGGGAGCCTGATCAAGGAATCTAAGAACTAAGCCTCATTTGCCTTCTCTGGGTATGCAAGTGAATTTGCATATATCTTGTGTCCATTTGCATTCCCCTCACATGGGGCATTTAGAATAAAAACAACATTCATGAATCAAAATGAAGCTTGTTCCATTCTTTCTCTGTCAAAGTATGGCGTAAGTAAAAGGATACTCAGTGTGAGAAAAGGGCTGAAATTATATTTGCCAGGGTTATGTGTAGTTTTAAAAGCAATTCAATTTGCTGGCATTTACCACCACAAAATTGGGGTTTAATATTTATAGGGTTAGCCCAGGAGAATACAATCATTCATGACCGAAATGGCCACCCTCTTCCTCTACCATTCTTGTAGAAATTTGAGCTAAAGGCCCCTAAAAGCTGAGACCGCCCTCTTTTCCTCCCCTTGGTCACTGCTTAATGGGTGGGAAGCCTGATGGTTCTAGTCAGCTGACTTCTCCATTTGAGATGAAATGCATGAAGACCAACTAAAAAGGAGAAAAGGAAGAAGGAGTGACGCTCCTTTATCTTTCCTCAGCCTCTTTGGAAACTTAAAGAACTAGGGAAAAGAAAAAAGTAGCCTGATATAAACACTGTACAGAATTTCATCTAAAGAAACAAACCAGTGAACAGAGGGCTACTGGTCTCAAAATGAGAGGGAACCCCAAATAATGAAAACTGACATGATAAACAAGGATAAATTCATTACAGAGTTGTTGTTAGAACTGTTAAGTAAGAATATGTCAACAAGCTTTCAGCACTAAGAGTAAAAGTACCTAGCTAAAGGGCGGAGTTTTGCAATCAGTGTAAAGGGTAGATAGTTCAGTGAAGAAGGATGGCTGAAACCTTCACAGCTCAAGAAAAATCCACTTAGTGCATTTCACCTCCTTATCGTAGTAATACTCAGTTCTTGAAGCAACTTTCTGGTCATTGGATGATTCGTAACCAAGGGAAGGGGTGTTTTGGAGAGTGGATTTCTAGTTTCAAACAGATATACCTCTTACTATAACTTTCCAAATTGGCCTCCTAGTTTGTAATTCAGAGTTTTATAAATTTTGTTGTGTATGAATTAATGCATAATTCAACTCTTGATTGAACTGAAAAAGTCAGGCTTCTAAACAAACCTGTCAACAAGTCTTATCATTTCTGCCTTTAAAATGTCATATGCATCTGGAGAAATACTATGTATGATAAACATGCAGATATATATGAACAGAGGAGCTCCATTACCATTGTTCTAACAGCCATTAAAAAAATCTTGGAAGAAATCAAATGTCCATCATTAGGCAAATTCATACAATGTGGAACACTACCATATGTAAAAATGGACAGCCAATGGGAATTTGCTGTATGACTCAGGGAATTCACACCAGGACTCTATAACAACCTAGAGGGGTGGGAAGGGGTGGGAGGTGGGGGGAGGTTCAAGACAGAGGGTACATATGTATACCTATGGCTGATTCATGCTGATGTATGGCAGAAACCAATATGATATTGTAAAGCAGTTATCCTTCAATTAAAAATAAATAAATTTTTTAAAATTCACACAATGTAGAGCTCTGACAGCTATTAAAAAGAATAAGATTTACATATAATGTATATATGATATTTATGATCAAAATTTTCTGGAATGATATCAATATTGGTAGCTGTTTAGAGTAGGATTGGAGAAAGACTAGGGGAACAGTAGACTTTTATAAAGTACTTCAATAACCATTTAAATGTTTATAATGGTCACATACTTCTTTTATATAAAATATTAATTTATAGTTATTGATATATAGTAACTGAAGTAATTAATATACTCTATACTTATGTGGATTTACTAATTCATATATATCACATACATACAAAGTGAGTGTGAAAGTAAGCACTAGCACATGCAAAAGAAAACATGCTAATTAAAAATTTCCCATTAAGTAGTGGGATACTAGATGATTTTTATTTTCTTCTTTAAAAAGTTTTTTTAAGATTTTTATAAGGATGTTGGTATAGTTTTCTTGCTATAAATAGCGCTCATTGTTTCTTCTTTCAAGTTACAAAAATTATCCATTTTCAGAGTAGAAAACTTAGAAAATACACACAAAAATAAAAAAAGAACACTACCAAAATTTACCTGTAAATTCAATATCCAAAGTAACTATTGTTAACCTTTTGGTTTATAAATTTCTGGTCCTTTTGCAGTGTTTTTCTTACTAAAAAGATGATCCTTGTATTTGCTCTGTGATATATGTTTTTGTTTGACATATTATCCAGAATATTTCTCCATGTCTGTAAAGTATACTCCAATATTATTTTTATAAGTGCATAATATTCCATAATAGGATATGTCATAATTTACTAAGCCAGCACTCTACTTCTGGACTGTCCCACTTTTTTTAACATTCTAAATAACTCACCACTGAGCATTCTTTTGACTGTATCTTCACATCCATCCCATTATTTCTTCTGGGTAGATTCCTAAAATTGAAATTTCTGGACCAAAGAGTGAGGCATTACATTTTTATTGTGGTAAAATATATACAACATTCAATTTACAGTTTTAATCTTTTAAAGTTTACAATTTAACCCCATCAATTACATTTACAATGTTGTGTAAACATCATGACCATCTAGTTTTTCATCATCCCAAACAAAAAATCTCATCCCCTTTAAGCAGTAATTTCCTGGTCCCTTCTTCCCTCCGCTCCTGGCAACCACTAAGCTGCTTTCTAACTCTATTGGGCCATACAGACTGATATATCTCAGTATTCAGATTTGCCTATTCTAGATATTTCATATAAATAGAAATATTTGGCCCTTTGTGCTTAGCTTCCTTCACTTAGCACAACATTCTTAAGCTTATCTATTTGTAATATATATTATTACTTAATCCTTTTATATGACTGAATATCATTCCTTTCTAAGTTACTTCAGTCCAGTCTGACTCTTTGCAGCCTATGAACTGTAGCCCTGCAGGCTCCTCTGTCCATAGGATTTTCCAGGCAAGAATACTGGAGTGGGTTGCCATTTCCTTCTCCAGGGGACCTTTCCAACCCAGGGAGTGAACCCAGGTCTCTCATGTCTCCTGCATTGGCAAGAGGGTTCTTTATCACTAGCGCCACCTGGGAGGCCACAACATATTTAGTTAATTAAGTCATTTGTTGGTGCACATTTGAGTTGTTTCCACTTTTAGGCTGCTATGGACATTTTGGTACAAGTTTTTGCTGGAATATCTGTTTTTAATTCTTTTGGACATACAATTGACCCTTGAATAACACAAGCAGGTGAAGATTCACATATATCTTTACAGTCCCTCCATATCCATGGTTACACACCCTCAGATTCAACCAATCTTGGTTCCTGTTGTGTTGTAATACATATTTATTGGGAAAAAAAAATCCATGTATAAGTGGACCATGGCAACTTAAACCTGTGTTGTTCAAAGGTCCACTGTATATCCAGGGGTGCAATTATCAGATCATGTGGCAATTCTGTATTTAACTTCTTGAGGAAATGCCAAACTGTTTTCTACAGTGGGCTATACCATTTTGCATTCCCATCAGCAATGTATAGAGTTCAAATTTCTCCCCATTCTTATCAACACTTGTTATTTTCTATTGCTTTTATTGTTGTTAAAATGACCATTCTAGTACATATGAAGTGGTATCTCATTTTGGTTTTGATTTTCACTTGCCTAATGACTAATGCCAAATGATTCTTTTTTGCCAAATTCAGACTGAAATTGAAGAAAGTAGGGAAAACCACTAGACCATTCAAGTAAGAAATAAATCAAATCCCTTATGGTTATACATTGGAAGTGACAAATGGATGCAAGGGATTAGATTTGATAGATGGAGTGCCTGAAGAACTATGGATGGAGGTTTGGAACATTGTACAGGATGTGGTGATCAAGACCATCCCCAAGAAAAAGAAATGCAAAAAGGCAAAATGGTTCCCTGAGGAGGCCTTACAAATAGCTAAGAAAAGAAGAGAAGCAAAAGGCGAAAGAGAAAAAGAAAGATATATTCATCTGAATTCAGAGTTCCAAATAGCAAGGAGAGATAAGAAAGCCTTCCTCAGCAATCAATACAAAGAAATTGAGGAAAACAATAGAATGGGAAAGATTAGACATGTCTTCAAGAAGATTAGAGATCTCTTCAAGCAAATTAGAGATACCAATGGAACATTTCATACAACGATGGGCACAATAAAGGACAGAAATTGTATGGACCTAACACAAGCAGAAGATATTAAGAAGAGGTGGCAAGAATACACAAAAGAACTGTACAAAAAAGATTGTAATGACCCAGATAGCCATGACAGTGTGACCACTCACCTAGAGCCAGACATCCTGGAATGAGAAGGCAAGTGGGCCTTGGGAAGCTTCACTGTGAACAAAGCTAGTGGAGGTGATGGAATTCCAGTTGAGCTATTTCAAATCCTAAAAGATGATTCTGCGAAAGTGCTACACTCAATATGCCAGCAAATTTGGAAAACTCAGCAGTGGCCACAGGACTGGAAAAGGTCAGTTTTCATTCCAGTCCCAAAGAAAGGCAGTGCCAAAGAACATTCAGACTACTGCACAATTTCAATCATCTCACATGCTAGCAAAGTAATGCTCAAAATTTTCCAAGCTAGGCTTCAACAGTACATGAACTGAGAACTTTCAGATGTTCAAGTTGGATTTAGAAAAGGCAGAGGAACCAGAGATCAAATTGCTAACATTCACTGGATCATAGAAAAAGCAAGACAGTTCCAGAAAAACATCTACTTCTGCTTTATTGACAACACCAAAGCCACTGACTGTGTGGATCACAGCAAACTGGAAAATTCTTAAAGAGATGGGAATACTAGACCACCTTACCTGCCTCCTGAGAAATCTGTATGCAGGTTAAGCAACAGTTAGAACTGGACATGGAACAATGGACTGATTCAAAATTGGGAAAGGAGTATATCAAGGCTTCCCAGGTGGCACTAGTGGTAAAGAACCTGCCTGCCAGTGTAGGAGATGTAAGAGATGCAGGTTTGATCCCTAGGTCAGGAAGATCCCCTGGAAAATGAAATGGCTACCCACTCAAGTATTCTTGTCTAGAGAATTCCATGGACAGAGGAGCCTGGGAGGCTACACCCCATGGGGTCCGCAAAGAGTCAGACACAACTGAGCGACTTCACTTTTACTTCATTCCTTTAGTGTACATGTAAGGATTGTGATTTCTTAGCTATGTAATAAGTGTATGTTTACAATTTTATAAGAAATTGCCAAAATATTTTCCTGTATCATTTTACATTCGCAATAGCAAAGCACAAAAGATCTAGTGCTCTCTGAACTTACCAGGACTTGGTAATGTTGGATTTTTAAAAATTTTTTATTGTAGCCATTCTAACATGTATATTGGGATGTCTCATGATTTTAATTTCATTTTCCTAATGACTTATGATGTNGGTAGCTGTTTAGAGTAGGATTGGAGAAAGACTAGGGGAACAGTAGACTTTTATAAAGTACTTCAATAACCATTTAAATGTTTATAATGGTCACATACTTCTTTTATATAAAATATTAATTTATAGTTATTGATATATAGTAACTGAAGTAATTAATATACTCTATACTTATGTGGATTTACTAATTCATATATATCACATACATACAAAGTGAGTGTGAAAGTAAGCACTAGCACATGCAAAAGAAAACATGCTAATTAAAAATTTCCCATTAAGTAGTGGGATACTAGATGATTTTTATTTTCTTCTTTAAAAAGTTTTTTTAAGATTTTTATAAGGATGTTGGTATAGTTTTCTTGCTATAAATAGCGCTCATTGTTTCTTCTTTCAAGTTACAAAAATTATCCATTTTCAGAGTAGAAAACTTAGAAAATACACACAAAAATAAAAAAAGAACACTACCAAAATTTACCTGTAAATTCAATATCCAAAGTAACTATTGTTAACCTTTTGGTTTATAAATTTCTGGTCCTTTTGCAGTGTTTTTCTTACTAAAAAGATGATCCTTGTATTTGCTCTGTGATATATGTTTTTGTTTGACATATTATCCAGAATATTTCTCCATGTCTGTAAAGTATACTCCAATATTATTTTTATAAGTGCATAATATTCCATAATAGGATATGTCATAATTTACTAAGCCAGCACTCTACTTCTGGACTGTCCCACTTTTTTTAACATTCTAAATAACTCACCACTGAGCATTCTTTTGACTGTATCTTCACATCCATCCCATTATTTCTTCTGGGTAGATTCCTAAAATTGAAATTTCTGGACCAAAGAGTGAGGCATTACATTTTTATTGTGGTAAAATATATACAACATTCAATTTACAGTTTTAATCTTTTAAAGTTTACAATTTAACCCCATCAATTACATTTACAATGTTGTGTAAACATCATGACCATCTAGTTTTTCATCATCCCAAACAAAAAATCTCATCCCCTTTAAGCAGTAATTTCCTGGTCCCTTCTTCCCTCCGCTCCTGGCAACCACTAAGCTGCTTTCTAACTCTATTGGGCCATACAGACTGATATATCTCAGTATTCAGATTTGCCTATTCTAGATATTTCATATAAATAGAAATATTTGGCCCTTTGTGCTTAGCTTCCTTCACTTAGCACAACATTCTTAAGCTTATCTATTTGTAATATATATTATTACTTAATCCTTTTATATGACTGAATATCATTCCTTTCTAAGTTACTTCAGTCCAGTCTGACTCTTTGCAGCCTATGAACTGTAGCCCTGCAGGCTCCTCTGTCCATAGGATTTTCCAGGCAAGAATACTGGAGTGGGTTGCCATTTCCTTCTCCAGGGGACCTTTCCAACCCAGGGAGTGAACCCAGGTCTCTCATGTCTCCTGCATTGGCAAGAGGGTTCTTTATCACTANGGCTCCTCTGTCCATAGGATTTTCCAGGCAAGAATACTGGAGTGGGTTGCCATTTCCTTCTCCAGGGGACCTTTCCAACCCAGGGAGTGAACCCAGGTCTCTCATGTCTCCTGCATTGGCAAGAGGGTTCTTTATCACTAGCGCCACCTGGGAGGCCACAACATATTTAGTTAATTAAGTCATTTGTTGGTGCACATTTGAGTTGTTTCCACTTTTAGGCTGCTATGGACATTTTGGTACAAGTTTTTGCTGGAATATCTGTTTTTAATTCTTTTGGACATACAATTGACCCTTGAATAACACAAGCAGGTGAAGATTCACATATATCTTTACAGTCCCTCCATATCCATGGTTACACACCCTCAGATTCAACCAATCTTGGTTCCTGTTGTGTTGTAATACATATTTATTGGGAAAAAAAAATCCATGTATAAGTGGACCATGGCAACTTAAACCTGTGTTGTTCAAAGGTCCACTGTATATCCAGGGGTGCAATTATCAGATCATGTGGCAATTCTGTATTTAACTTCTTGAGGAAATGCCAAACTGTTTTCTACAGTGGGCTATACCATTTTGCATTCCCATCAGCAATGTATAGAGTTCAAATTTCTCCCCATTCTTATCAACACTTGTTATTTTCTATTGCTTTTATTGTTGTTAAAATGACCATTCTAGTACATATGAAGTGGTATCTCATTTTGGTTTTGATTTTCACTTGCCTAATGACTAATGCCAAATGATTCTTTTTTGCCAAATTCAGACTGAAATTGAAGAAAGTAGGGAAAACCACTAGACCATTCAAGTAAGAAATAAATCAAATCCCTTATGGTTATACATTGGAAGTGACAAATGGATGCAAGGGATTAGATTTGATAGATGGAGTGCCTGAAGAACTATGGATGGAGGTTTGGAACATTGTACAGGATGTAGTGATCAAGACCATCCCCAAGAAAAAGAAATGCAAAAAGGCAAAATGGTTCCCTGAGGAGGCCTTACAAATAGCTAAGAAAAGAAGAGAAGCAAAAGGCGAAAGAGAAAAAGAAAGATATATTCATCTGAATTCAGAGTTCCAAATAGCAAGGAGAGATAAGAAAGCCTTCCTCAGCAATCAATACAAAGAAATTGAGGAAAACAATAGAATGGGAAAGATTAGACATGTCTTCAAGAAGATTAGAGATCTCTTCAAGCAAATTAGAGATACCAATGGAACATTTCATACAACGATGGGCACAATAAAGGACAGAAATTGTATGGACCTAACACAAGCAGAAGATATTAAGAAGAGGTGGCAAGAATACACAAAAGAACTGTACAAAAAAGATTGTAATGACCCAGATAGCCATGACAGTGTGACCACTCACCTAGAGCCAGACATCCTGGAATGAGAAGGCAAGTGGGCCTTGGGAAGCTTCACTGTGAACAAAGCTAGTGGAGGTGATGGAATTCCAGTTGAGCTATTTCAAATCCTAAAAGATGATTCTGCGAAAGTGCTACACTCAATATGCCAGCAAATTTGGAAAACTCAGCAGTGGCCACAGGACTGGAAAAGGTCAGTTTTCATTCCAGTCCCAAAGAAAGGCAGTGCCAAAGAACATTCAGACTACTGCACAATTTCAATCATCTCACATGCTAGCAAAGTAATGCTCAAAATTTTCCAAGCTAGGCTTCAACAGTACATGAACTGAGAACTTTCAGATGTTCAAGTTGGATTTAGAAAAGGCAGAGGAACCAGAGATCAAATTGCTAACATTCACTGGATCATAGAAAAAGCAAGACAGTTCCAGAAAAACATCTACTTCTGCTTTATTGACAACACCAAAGCCACTGACTGTGTGGATCACAGCAAACTGGAAAATTCTTAAAGAGATGGGAATACTAGACCACCTTACCTGCCTCCTGAGAAATCTGTATGCAGGTTAAGCAACAGTTAGAACTGGACATGGAACAATGGACTGATTCAAAATTGGGAAAGGAGTATATCAAGGCTTCCCAGGTGGCACTAGTGGTAAAGAACCTGCCTGCCAGTGTAGGAGATGTAAGAGATGCAGGTTTGATCCCTAGGTCAGGAAGATCCCCTGGAAAATGAAATGGCTACCCACTCAAGTATTCTTGTCTAGAGAATTCCATGGACAGAGGAGCCTGGGAGGCTACACCCCATGGGGTCGCAAATTGTCGAACATGACTGAAGTGACTTAGCACAGCACAGCGCATATCAAGGCTGTATATTGTCACCCTGCTTATTTAACTTATATGCAGAGTACATCATGCAAAATGCTGGGCTGGATCAATCACAAGCTGGAATCAAGACTGCAGGGAGAAATATCAGTAACCTCAGATACGCGGATGACACCATCCTTAAGGCAGAAAGTGAACAGGAATTTAAAAGCCTCTTGATGAAGGTGAAAGAGGAAAGCGAAAACCTGGATTAAAACTCAACATTCAAAAAACTAAGATCATGGCATACAGTCCCATCACTTCATGGCAAATAGATGGGAAAATAATGGAAAGAGTGACAGACTTTCTTTTCTTGGGCTCCAAAATCACAGACGATTGTGACTGCAGCCATGAAATTAAAAGACGCTTACTCCTTAGAAAAAAAGCAATGACCAACCTACACAGCATATTAAAAAGCAGAGGCATTACTTCGCTGACAAAGGTCTGTCTAGTCAAAGCTTTGGTTTTTCCAGTAGTCATGTATGGATGTGAGAGTTGGGCCATAAAGAAAGCTGAGCACCAAAAATTGATGCTTCTGAATTGTGGTTTGAAGAAGACCCTTGAAAGTTCCTTGGAATGCAAGATCAAACCAGTCAGCCCTAAAGGAAATCAGTCCTGAATATTCATTGGAAGGACTGATGCTGAAGCTGATGCTCCAATCCTTTGGCCACCTGATACAAAGAGCTGACTCAATGGAAAAGACTCTGATCCTGGGAAAGACTGAAGGCAGGAGGAGAAGGGGATGATAGAGGATGAGATAGTTAAGATGGNTCATTGGAAGGACTGATGCTGAAGCTGATGCTCCAATCCTTTGGCCACCTGATACAAAGAGCTGACTCAATGGAAAAGACTCTGATCCTGGGAAAGACTGAAGGCAGGAGGAGAAGGGGACGATAGAGGATGAGATAGTTAAGATGGCTTCACTGACTCGATGGACATGAGTTTGAACAAACTCTGGGAGTTGGTGATAGACAGGGAAGCCTGGCGTGCTGCAGTCCACGGGGTCACAAAGAGTCAGACATGACTGAGTGACTGAACGGAACTGAATGACTAATGATGCTGAGCATCTTGTTGTGTTCTTGTTGACCATTTGAATATATTCTTTGGAGAAATGTCTATTCAAATTCTTGGTCCATTTTTAAATTGAGTTGTCTTTTTATTGTTGATTTGTAAGAGTTCTTTATATATTCTGGATACTAATCTTTATGAGATATATGATTTACAAATATTTTTTCCCATTCTGTGGGTTGTCTTTTCACTCTTTTGATAATGTCCTTTGATGCACAAAAGGTTTTCATTCTTATGAAGCCTAATTGTCTATTTTTCTTATATTGCTTGTGCTTTTGATGTCATAATTAAGAAACAACTGTCACATCCAAAGTCATGAAGGTTTGACATTTTTTCCTCAAAAAGTTTTATAGTTTTAGCTCTTATTAAATATAATGGTCCCTATATTTGATGCATTTTGAATTAATTTTTGTATATGCTGTGAGGTAGGGGTCTAACTTTATTCCTTGGCATCCTTTGCGTTCCTTTGCATCCAGTTGTTCCATTACAATTTACCAACAAGATTATTTTTTCCCCATTGAATAGTCTTGGAACACTTGTTAAAAATCAAAGTATTGCTTTGAGATCAGAAAGCAAAGTCAAAGTAATACAAATGCATATGTGGAATATGCTTCCTCTTTTCTCCTCATCACTTCCATTGCCTTTCGTCAGGTCTTACGCCCTCATCCTCAGATTAACGTAAAAGTCTTCTGATTATGCAGTCTCAGTGACAGAGCAGTATCTCCTTACTGCTACCACGTTGTTTCATTGCTCAAGAACAGGTCAGGTTGCTACTGTCTAAGTATCAGTTGGTGACTAGACCTCGGAGTATAGCTACCTCATCAAAGTATAGTCAACGGTGTCTCTTAGCCTAAAATAACCAGCCAGACCTACCCATTGCTTCTACTATAAATGGATTTTAAGGAAAATCAAGTTAAAATATATTCAAGACTGAAGAGGTAAGGAGATACATTCTTTTTAGCAGGTTGTAAAAGGAGTATTTTGATCTCAAATTTTGTCATTTATTCTTTCCATAAGCATTAACTGGACACCTACTACATCTCAAGATTACAAAAAGGAAGACAATTCAGATGTTGTGCTCTGACTACCCAGAGTTTAGGAGACAGTTATTTTAAAAGATAAATTATAATCTGACATTGTAAGTGCAATAATGAAAGTGTGAATAAAACATTATGGGAACACCAAAGTGCAGCAAGTTTAATAATAGGAAGATTTCTTTTTTCCTTAAGAGATCTGTTAAATTGCCACTATAATTATCTAGAACTATTTTTTTGTAGTATTTCCCATCATGAATTTGTCTTTTAATTCATTCATTTACAAATATTTATTAACTGCCTATTCAACGAAGACAAAAGCACAAAGAAATTCCTAATCTGGTTGGAACTGAGATATGACATGTGAAAAGCTAAAAAGCAATATAGGTGTGAAGTTTTCAGTAATATTTTCCAATTTTGTGATATGTTTTAAAATCATATAAAATGAATACATTAGAAAAACAATACAGTATGAGTCAAAGGCTCTGACTTAGGAAAAACCAGGTGAGTAGTAGAGATTAGCAGTTCTTAACTATTATGCCTCAGAACAGCGATGTGTTACTATGCCTTGCGTAGCATGTCAGACTAATGTGTATGCATAATCAGGTTCCATAACTTAACCATTATCAGAGTTTGCACCTTATTTCACATACACACACACAGAACTGAAGATTATTCTTATGATAACATCATTCTGATTTATTTTCATCCTGATATACTTACTTGGGCTTCACACGTAGCGCTAGTGGTAAAGAACCCACCTGCCAATGCAGGAGACATAAGAGATGCAGGTTCAGTCCCTGGGTTGGGATTCTCTGGGGAAGGAAATGGCAACCCACTCCAGTATTCTTACCTGGAGAAACACATGGACAGAGGAGCCTGGCAGGCTATGGTCCATAGGGTCACAAGAGTCAGACGCAACTGAAATCATTTAGCACATGCATGCATACTTACTTGAGTAGTCTAGCTATGAATTCTCAAGAGGGAAAGATCGACAGATCCATGAGAGACTCTGTGAGAAATTTTTAAAATGAGTGGTACTTAGAGATAAATTAGAAGAGATCATAACCCTCTGCGTGGAAAAGATGAGAATGTGTGTGATGTATCAGGAGAAATAAATAGACTGACCTAGATGAGCAGAGATTTATAGAGGGAAGTATAGCAACAAATAAGTTAGGAAGTCTTAGAGAAGACAACTGTTTTTGCTGCTCTGCATCCCTTTAAACTTCTTCTGGTATTATGACCCTAATTTCCTCTTGCNGTGATGTATCAGGAGAAATAAATAGACTGACCTAGATGAGCAGAGATTTATAGAGGGAAGTATAGCAACAAATAAGTTAGGAAGTCTTAGAGAAGACAACTGTTTTTGCTGCTCTGCATCCCTTTAAACTTCTTCTGGTATTATGACCCTAATTTCCTCTTGCAAATCACTCTCTCCCTCTTTTCTGTCTAGATGAATTTTGGGTAGCAACTCACTCCAGTATTCTTGCCTGGAAAATTCCATGAACAGAGGAACCTGGGAGGCTACAGTCCATGGGGTCGCAAAGAGTCAGCCAATCAGCCACAACTGAGCGCATCAGCATAGCACAGTTCAGGAGTGAATATGTGACTTAGAACTGGTCACGTGTTAAGTGAATGTCATAGTTCTCAAATTGCAGAGATGACTCAGGAATAGGCAATAAGACACAATAAACTTTTACTAAGAGAGCCACATGGGCTGGTCTTGTCTTCTGAAATTGCTAATAATAACAATGCTATGAACTTGGGGAATGCTATGAACTTGGGGGCTTCCCTGGTGGTGCAGAGGTTAAAGTGTCTGCCTGCAATGTGGGAGACCTGGGTTCGATCCCTGGGTCGGGAAGATCCCCTGGAGAAGGAAATGGCAACCCACTCCAGTATTCTTGCCTGGAGAATCCCATGGATGGAGGAGCTTGGTGGGCTACAGTCCATGGGTCGCAGAGTCAGACACGACTGAGCTACTTCACTTTCACTTTCACTTATGAACTTGGAGCTGCTGAAAGGTGAGCACTTTGTGACAGGAAATGATTCAATATAGCAGAAGAAAGAACCGAGAGATGAACAGAAGAAATAAGTCCCATTGATACTATCCAGTCCCTGGATCAAAGCATGACGGAAACCAACAGACCCATAGTTTTTGCAGTTATGTTAGCCAGTAGGTTTCCATAGCATGAGCCATTTTAAGTTAGGTTTTCTGTCATATGCAACAGAAGAATCCTATATTATTTAGGTCTGTTGGGGCCAGTTACTAATGATCTATGTGACAAGGTTAGAAATTAAGATTTTCCCTATGACAGGCCACTGGGGAAAAATAGTTTTTAAAGCGCATGTGGGACAGGATGAAAATAATTTAGTGAATGTCATTTTTTTTCATATCAAAGGAGCACATTACCACTAAGAATAATTTGTTTGAGCATATGGGAGTAAATGAGATTACAATCAGACTTCTTAGACTATGGACCTAAACTACTTGCCCTCTAAGTGTTTCTGTTGTAGCTAGAACTTAGTACTTCTCAAATGTGTAATCCTATCTTTTACTTAGTTCAAGTTAGACATAGAAATCAACTAGGCTTCAATCAAGTGAATTTCTTAGAGTATGGTCCATCTTCATAATATGTTCAAAATACTCTGGGCTTTCAATGAATACAGTATTGATAAAGTTGTCTACCTTAACAGCCAATGAAATGTAGCAGAAATAGAGAGTCATATGTATGATACATCTAAAACTGCTCCCCCAAATATGCAAAATATGCAATCCATGCTTCCAATGCATATCAATAATAATATAATACCAACAACCGATCTGTAAAAAAGAAGGAGGTGAGGGGGAACTAAGAGATTTGAGCCTTACTCAAGGTTCCTTGACAATTTTGTATGGGCTTCCCTGTGGCTCAGCAATAAAGAATCCCCATGTTGACGCAAGAGACACAGGAGATGCGGGATTGATCCCTGGGTTGGGAGATCCCCTGGAGGAGGAAATGGCAACACATTCCAGAATTCTTGCCTGGAAAATCCCATGGACAGAGGAGCCTGGCGTCCTACAGTCCATGGGGTTGCAAAGAGTCAGACACGACTGACCACCTGAGCACACATGGTCCCTTAACAGTTCTATTTAACTGAATAAGTCACATTTTCTTCTCTATGACTCAGTTACCTACTTAAAAGATAGGAAAATAATAATATTGAACTTAAAATACAGGAAGATTTCAATATGGCCTTGATCATCTTCATCTATCTTCACTGGAGACTTGAAGATACATAGTAATAATAATAAAAGTTAACATTGAGTACTTACTATGTTCTGGGCACAATTCTAAATGTTTTGCATGTATTAAACAATTTATGCCTTACCTCTTAGAGTCCTATGAGGTAAATATTATTATTATCTCCATTTTGTTGAGGCTTACAAAAGTTATGATTCTTGTCCAAAGCCCAAATCTAGCCATGATTTGAACCCAGGCAATACTATACTATCTTTCTACTTATCTAACAGTGTGGTAGATAATACAGAAACAAATATGCTGAATATCACTCATAATAGAAAACTGCAAATTAAAATGTCAACAAAATGCCACTTTCCATCGATAGGATTAGCAAAGATTATTCACAAAATCATTGGCAGGTCTCAGTTTCTCACTGGCTGTTGGCTGGAAACCTCACAAGCCTTTCCACAGTTAGGGCATCTGAGTGTCTTCAAGACTCAGCTACTGGCTTCCTCCAGAACAAGAGATAGAAGGGAGAGAAAGTCCATGAGAGAAGGTGCAGGTTTTTTAAAAAACAACTTTTTGTTGTTGTTCACTTGCTCAGTTGTGTCTGACTCTTTGTGATCCCATAGACTGCAGCAGGTCAGGCTTCCCTGTTTTTCACCATCTCTTGAAGTTTGTTCAAATTCAAGTCCATTGAGTTGGTGATGCCTTCCAACCATCTCATCCTCTGCCATCCCCTTCTTCTCCTGCCTTCAATCTTTCCCAGCTTCAGGGTCTTTTCCAATGAGTCAGCTCTTTGAATCAGGTGGCCAAAGGATTGGAGTTTCAGCTTCAGCATCAGTCCTGAATATTGGACTGATTTCCTTTAGGATTGACTGTTTCGATTTCCTTGCAGTCCAAGGGACTCTCAAGCATCTTCTCCAGCACCACAGTTCAAATGCATCAATTCTTCAACACTCAGCCTTTTTTATTGTCCAGCTCTCACAACCATACATGACTACTGGAAAAACCATAGCTTTAACTAGACAGACATTTGTTGGCAAAGTAGTATCTCTGCTTTTTAATGCTCTATCCAGGTTTGTCATTGCTTTTCTTCCAAGGAGAAAGGAGTGTCTTTTAATTTCATGGCTGCAGTCACCATCTGCAGTGATTTTGGAGCCCAAGAAAAGAAAGTCTGTCACTCTTTCCATTGTTTCCCTATCTATTTGCCACGAAGTGATGGGACTGGATGCCATGATCTTAGTTTTTTGAATGTTGAGTTTTAAGCCAAGTTTTCACTTTCCTTTTTCACCTTCATCAAGAGGCTTTTAAATTCCTGTTCTCTTTCTGCCATGAGTGGTGTCATCTGCATATCTGAGGTTACTGATATTTCTCCTGGCAATCTTGATTCCAGCTTGTGATTCATCCAGCCTGGCATTTTGCATGATGTACTCTGCATATAAGTTAAATAAGCAGAGTGACAATATACAGCCTTGACACACTCCTTTCCCAATTTTGAACCAGTCCATTGTTCCATGTCCAGTTCTAACTGTTGCTTCTTAACCTGCATACATGTTTCTCAGGAGGCAGGTGAGTTGGTCTGGTACTCCCATCTCTCTAAGAATTTTCCACAATGTGTTGTGATGTACCCAGTCAAAGTCTTTAACATAGTCAATGAAGCAGAAGTAGATATTTTTCTGGAATTCTCTTGCTTTTTCTATGATCCAACAGATGTTGGCAAGTTGATCTCTGGTTCCTCTGTCTTCTAAATCCAGCTTGCACATCTGGAAGTTCACAGTTCATATACTGCTGAAGCCTAGCTTGAAGGATTTTGTGCATTTCTTTGCTAGCATGTGAAATGAGTGCAATTGTGTGGTAGTTTGAACATTTTTTTGGCATCACCCTTCTTTGGGATTGGAATGAAAACTGACCTTTTCCAGTCCTGTGGCACTGCTAAGTTTTCCAAATTTGCTGGCATATTAAGTGCACTTTCACAGAATCATCTTTTAGGATTTGAAATAGCTCAACTGGAATTCCATCACCACTTTCAATAGCTTTGTTCATAGTGATGCTTCCTAAGGCCCACTTGACTTCACATTCCAGAATGTCTGGCTCTAGGTAAGTGATCACACCATTATGGTTATCCAGATCATTAAGATCTTTTTGTATAGTTCTTCTGTACAAAAACAGCTTTATTGAGATACATATGAAGTTACACACAAGCTTCTGACTGTGTGGGGTGGGGCCAGTGTGGGGAAGGAGCAGAGGTCAGCATCCCAACTCCTCGTGTTTTTCAAGGGACAACTGTAATTCATATGCCATACAATTCACACATTCAAAGTGTACAATCCAATGGCTTGTATGTTTACAGAGATTTTCAACAATCATCACAATAAATGTTAGAATATTTTCAGCACTTCTAAAAGAAACCCTGAATGAAGCCATCACACACCAAACTCCCCCACTCCCAACATTTTCAGTCTAGGCAACTATCATAATAGTTTTTGTCTCTATAGATTTGCCAATTCTGGACATTACATATAAATGGAATCATATAATATGTGGCCTTTTGAGACTGGCTTCTTTCACTTAGCTGTCTTTAGGGCTCATCAATGTTGTAGCGTGGATCAGTATTTCATTTCTTTTTTATTACGTGCTCTTTTTTTTCCCACTATCTTTCAGTGAAATTCCTACTTATTTCTAATTATGTTATGTTATGTCCAGGTTTTCTCTCTCTCACTATTTTAGGTCCAGGAAAGAAAGACCTGGGCCTTCTTGGCTCAGGGTCTAAGTCCCAACCTCAGTTCCTTCTTGAACTAGCTGAGATTCTAACTCNCTTATTTCTAATTATGTTATGTTATGTCCAGGTTTTCTCTCTCTCACTATTTTAGGTCCAGGAAAGAAAGACCTGGGCCTTCTTGGCTCAGGGTCTAAGTCCCAACCTCAGTTCCTTCTTGAACTAGCTGAGATTCTAACTTGGCCTACGTTCCCTGGGTCCTTGAAGTCTTTTATAAGCTAATCTTGCAAATGACACGCCACTATTTCTGCCATATTCTGTTTACAGACAGAACAATCCGCATACAATGAGAAAAGTGTTAGTCATCCAATTGTATCTGACTATTTGCGACCCCATCAACTGTAGCCTGCCACGCTCCTCTGTCTACGGAATTCTCCAGGCAGAATACCAGAGTGGGTAGCTTTTCCCTTTTCCAGGGGGTCTTCTCGACCCAGGGATTGAATCCAGGTCTCCCACGTTGCTGCCAGATTCTTTACCATCTGAGCCACTAGGGAAGCTCCCATACAATGGGGAAGAGGGTATAAATACCAGAAGGCAGGAATCAGGACCTCCTTGAAGGCTGCCTATGGCAGTGAGGATGTTGTCATGTTGCAATCCATATTAGAAGTAAAAGCTTAAACCTCTAGCTTTGCTTTGTATATCACCACTTACGAGGTAACAAAAACAAACATAAAGCTCACTTACGTGGCTTGGTATAAAGGACCCTCTCTCTCCCACTCAGAGGGAACTTTGGCAGGAGTCATCCTTATTTCAGCAGCACCTGATGTCCCTTGATCAGTATGAAAGTGACTATCTGGCCTTATAGGAATAAGGAAAGGAGGCTTAACACTTGGTTTTAAAAGAGAACATTGAAAGAAACAAATGACTGACAGCAACTTGACTAAACAAA
>SJYX01008308.1:0-13818 GCA_006410675.1 Oreotragus oreotragus
AAAAAAAAAAAACTCATCTGGAAAAAGTGAGGCTTAAGCAACAGACCTGGCTATGGAACGTTGAGACTGGCGAAGCCACCATCATGGACACCTCATTCATTGAAGGCAGCCTTCTTCTTCCTCTCCAGCCCTCCCGGATGGAGACGGGCAGTCTCTCCAGGCAAGAGAATGAATCATGACTGCCTGCTTGCTGCTCTCCCCACCCCTCTCCCTCTGACAGATGACTAGGCAAAAATAGAAGAGAATTCCTTCTTTATAAATATCTTTACATGCTAAATGTCTCTAAAAAGCACCATGTGCCAAGCTAGTCTGCTAAGAAACAGATGCAGAACAGATGCAAAGGCCCATGAGGTAGCCGAGAAGTTAAAGAATCTTTATTCAATGAGGCAGGAAAAGTTTCTTGGGAGCATAAATATGATCAAGGCAACCCAAGGCAACAGGAGGTCTCTGGAAAGCCTGGCTATGGAAAGCTAGTAACAGCATTCCTCATCATGTCAGTTTCAAAGCACATGTAAGTGTGTATGTTCATTCCATGGCTACTCTTTATCCATTCATTCAGTATCTATTAAGCACCTACTCTGTGCACAAATAACTTCAAAAGACACAGGGGTAACCAAGACTAGCAAGCTCCCTGCTTTCAAATTCTAATGGAAGGAGTCAGATAAAGCATAAACTGAGTGTTAGTTGCTCAGCTGTGTCCATCTCTGTGGCTCCATGGACTGTAGATTGCCAGGCTCCTCTGTCCATGGGATTCTCCAGGCAAGAATACTGGAGTGGGTTGCCATGCCCTTCTCCAGGGGATCTTTCCAACACACGGATCGAACCCAGGACTCCTGCATTGCAGGCAGATTCTTTATCATATGAGCCACCAGGGAAGCCCAAAACTAAAGCACTGTTTAGATAGACATATGTTACCAAAGTGGGGTAGGAAATGGCAACTCACTCCAGTATTCTTGCCTGGAGAACTGCACGCACAGAGGAGACTGGCGGGCTACATACAGTCCGTGAGGTTGCAAAGAGCTGGGCATGACTGAGCATACAACATATATATATATACAACAGAAGAAAATCAAGCTGAAAACATAGTAATAATGAGCATGGAGGCCACTTTAACTGAATGATCAAGAAAAGCTTGGGACTTCCTTGGTAGTCCATTAGCTAAAACTCTATGCTCCCGACGCAGGGGGCCCAGGTCCAATCCCTGGTGGTCAAGGAACTAGGTCCCATATACCACAACTAAAGATCCCACATGCCACCATGGAGATTGAAGATGCTGCCGCTGAGACCTGGCACAGCCAAATAAACAAGTAAGCAATAAATTAAAAAAAAAAAACTTAAAGAAAGAAGAAAGGCTTGTGAGAGGCAGCAACATTTGAGATAAAGCTTGAGTCATGAGAGAAAGCCAACCGTTGCAGGACCTGCTGCTGCTGCTGCTAAGTCACTTCAGTCGTATCCGACTCTGTGTGACCCCATAGACGGCAGCCTACCAGGCTCCCCCATCCCTGGGATTCTCCAGGCAAGAATACTGGAGTGGGTTGCCATTTCCTTCTCCAATGCATGAAAGAGAAAAGTGAAAGTGAAGTCGCTCAGTCTGTCCGACTGTTAGCGACCCCATGGACTGCAGCCCACCAGGCTCCTCTGTCCATTGGATTTTCCAGGCAAGAGTACTGGGGTGGGGTGCCATTGCCTTCCCCGGTTGGAAGACCTAAGGGAAGAAAATTCTGACAGAGGCAACAGCACGTGCAAAGGCCCTGAGGTGGGTACTGTAGAACTGTTCCAGGAAGAGAAAGACGGGACCAAGGAAAAGAACAGGGTTTTGTCTGTGATCAGGAGATGCGCGCAAGCCTTTTAGGCCATGACAAGGAATTGATTTTAATTCTTGGGAACATGGAAAGCTGTAAGAAGGTTTTAGTAAAGATGAATATAATTCAATTTATGGGGTTTTTTTTTGTTGTTGTTGTTATAATCACTCAGGCATGACCTAGCTAGGTCATGCACTGACTGTAGGGGTGTCAAGGCTGGAAGCAGAGACCACTTAGGAAGATTTGTCTGTGGTCTCTGATGGTGGCCCACGTGGGGCGTCATGGTGGAGACGGCGAACCATTTTATGGCTGTTTTGAACGTAGGCCTGGCAGCACTTGCTGATGATTTGAACACAGAAGTTAAGAGAAAGGGAGAAATCACAGACGACTCCTAGGTTTGTAGTTTGAACAGCTAAATGGAAAGTGGGGTCGGGCTACTCTGCCTGGAGGTCTGGGGGTTAAGAATTCTCCTTGCAGTGTAGGGGACATCAGTTGGATCCCTGCTTTGGGAAAAGCCCACATACCCCTGGGCAACAAAGCCCACAGGCCCAGAGCCCACGCTGTACAACAAGAGAATCCACTGCAATGAGAAGCGCACGCACTGCAACTAGAGAAAGCCCACACGCAGCAACGAAGACCCAGCACAGCCAGAAACTAATGAATAGTTAACAATGACAAAGAAGAAATCACGGTCATTTACTAAGGGAAGGTGGAGGGAGGCACTACCTTTTGGGGACACGTGAGAAAATGTGACTCAGAAGAGGCACACAGCTGGGACATGGTGGAGGCAAGGTTTGAAAGCTGGCATCCGGGACTCCAAGTGGCAAAGCAAACTGAATTTCCAAGCCAGGTTCAGAGAGGAGTTGAAGAAAAAAAAAAAAAAATCACCATCAGCCCCAGGCAAATTCAGGGCATGCCACACAACTGATCTATTTTCAGCATCCACTCTTGTGAAGGCTACTTGTAGAATCATAGAATTAATAGCATTTTTGAGCTAAGCAGATCCTTAGGCTCAAAAGGACACTGCATCTTTGCAAACATGATTCCCAGAACATGCCCTGAGTAGGCAGATGGGTCAGGCTGCTGAGTAGCCTTTGCTTTGAATGGAGCTCTGGACACAGACCCATCGTCCAAACCATCCTATCCGCTTCCTCCCCACTGTCAAAAGGAACAGGACATTATATAAACCTTCCGAAATGCCAAAAGGAGGAGTTCTATATTTAACTCCCCTCCCAGCATCCAAGCATCACGTGACGGCATGTTGAGGATCCAATTCAACAACATTGAGTAACAAGGAGATAACCCAAGGGACTCTCCCCTTCTCCTCCAGCTTCCTGTCTCCAGCCACCCACTGTCCTGTCTTCATCAAGGAAGTTCAGAAATGGCTGGCTGGCGTGGCTCAGGCAGATCCCCAAGAAAGCAAACAGCTGTGGGAGTAGAAAGGATTATGCTAATAGAGATGCTGTTAACACTGGCACAGCTACCTGGAGCTGGAACCCAGAGCCAATCACAGGCTCTTCCTCCCCCTCCGGCAATCCCAAGAAGAGGTGTGGGGAATAAAGACTAAGAAGGAAGGAGGCAGTTTTATAGAAACCAGTGCCCTGAAGGCTGGGGAGGCATATGAAATGAACTTCAGCTTCAGCATCTCTGAAGCTGGGACCTTTGTTAGAAAGGTGATGATTAAAAATTAAGTCACGACTACGTGATTATAAGAGCTGGGACGATGGAAGAAGCGGCTGGAGCCGATCAAGAAGGCATGGAGTGAGGCTCCTGAATACACTTATTGACCAGCTTGCATGCTGTGGGAGATCAATAAATATTAAACACTGAGGCTGGTGGAGAATAGGTTTTAATGAGACCAGAAACAGCATCTAGAGTGGGCTGTCGTGGTGAAGGGCCATAGAGATGCTAGGCAACCAGCCTCATCTCTGTGGGCCCCGTGTCCTCAGCTCTCCCTGGGATGTTCTCAGCTACAAAAAAGAAAGCAAAGCAACGCAGGGGAAACCCTTGGGGATGTTGGAAGCTGAGAAAGCCCTCCCTGGCATGGATCAGGTCTGCTGGTCTAGTCTCATCCTGAACGGTGGCTCACTCAATCAAAAGGGAAAGAAATCCCCAGGACAGAGCAATGAATATGAGACTGAGGGTGCTTCAGGAAGTTCCCAGGTTCCTGGGTGGGCAACAAAGATCCCAGAGCAGGAAAGGGCTCCGTGGTATAAACCCACAGAGGAAGAGCATCCATTCCAGTCAAGATCAGAGAAGATTTCCTGGGAGAAGTGGCTTTTGAAAGAAAAATGAGGGCCCCAAGAGAGTGGCCGGTTTAAGAAGAGGTGCAGAAGAGAGGTCCCCAGGGGGACATGGCATATGCGAAGGCTGGGGGAGTCTCCTCTTCTCTTTGCCTATAATGTGCTTGCGCCCCTGACCTGCCACGGACCCTGTTCCTTCCCCTGATACCCTCTTGCCTAGAGTTCCATAACAGGAAGAGTGGTTCATCACTGCTATTAGTATTTTGATGTTTTGCTGTTGTTACTACTGTTACCGTTATTTTCTTTATGTGCACTTACTACCGGTCTGTATAGTCAAAGCTATGATTTTTCCAGTAGTCACGTACAGGTGTGAGAGATGAACCATAAAGAAGGCTGAGCACCGAAGGACTGATGCTTTTGAACTGTGGCGCTGGAGAAGACTCTTGAGAGCCCCTGGGACTGCAAGGAGATCAAACCAGTCCATCCGAAAGGAAATCAACCCTGAATATTCATTGGAAGGACTGATACTGATGCTGAAGTTCCAATTCTTTGGCCACCTAATGTGAAGAGCCAACTCACTGGAAAAGATCCTGATGGCAGGAAGGATCGAAGGCATAAGGAGAAGGGGACAACAGAAGATGAGATGGCTGTGCAGCATCACCAACTCAACGAACATGAGATTGAGCAAACTCTGGGAGCCAGTGAAGGACAGGGAAGCCTAGTGTGCTGCCGCCCATGGGGTCACAGAGTCAGACACAATTTAGCAACTGAACAGCAACCTGTGCAAGGCACCCTGGTGAGTGTTCACCCACACTATTCTCCTTTTAAGCCCACGTCCCTATAAGAAAGGTGCCACTATGATCCTATCTATAAGTGAGGAAACTGGGGTCCAGAGAGGTGAAATAACTTGCCCACAGCCACATAACCAGTAAATGTGGCAAAATCAGATTCGAGACCCTCTGCTCTAACACCCCCTAAACATCTGCCACATCACTTTCCACCAGGTCATCACCCACGCCATGCGTAAAGCTTCACACTGAACTATGTATTCCTGGATTTCCAGCTCACCCATTTGTCTACATCATGTTCTTCAGCATTTATCATTCCAGACCTAGTCCACAGACATTGGAGCCAGCTGGACATGGTGGTAAACCCCAGACCTACCACTTATTAGCTGTATCATTTTCAGCAAGCTATCTGAACTTTCAATGCCTCCGTTTTCACAGTCAGAGCATGGGGAATTGCTGGAAAAAAATTAAAGACAATATATTTAAAGAGTTTGGTAGAAGGCCTGGCCTAGTTTTCGATGGCCACTGTAACAAGTTACACAAACATAGTGGGTTGAAACGATGTAAATGTATTATCTTAGTTCTGGAGATCAGAAGTCTAAAATGGGTCAGCATCTAGGGCTTCCTAGACCTTCCTTTTGAGGGCTGGGGAGAATGTTGGCTTTTACAACTTCCAGAGGTTGCGTGCATCCCTTGGCTCATAACCACATCACCCTACACTCTGGTTTCTAGTTTCACATCTCCTCCTTTGACTCATACTCCTGTTTCCCTCTAACCCTTGTGGTTACATTGGACTCACCCAAATAACCCAAGATAAGCTTCCCATTTCAAGATGGGAAGAGTTGAAACTTAATCACAAAGTCCCTTTGCCCCAAAAGATAACGTATTCTCAGGTTTCAAAGGTTAGAAGGTGGACATCTTTGCTAGACCTTTATTCTGCCTACCATACATAGTCTACTCTCTGGCCACCAAAGATTCACATCGACTCCATGTGCAAAGTAGAGTCGCTGCATCTCCCAAAGCTTCAACCTGTTACAGTTTCAACACAAAATCCAAAAATCTCATCTAAATCTCACCAGCTCAAAAGTCCCAAATCCTAATCGTCTCAATCAGGTATGATCCATCCAGGAGCAAAATCTGTCTCCATCTGTGGTCTTATAAAACTAGGAAACGACTTCCCTGGTGGCCCAATGGTTAAGAATCTGTCTTGCAATGCAGGGGACTAGGGTTTGATCCCTGGTCAGGGAACTAAGCCCGTGTGCCACAACTGAGGCCAGGCACCACAACTAGAGAGCTTACATGATGCAAAGAAGATCACATGCCCCAGCAGAGACCCTATGCAACCAAAGGAATTACTTAATTTAAAAAATTATCTGTTCCCAAAATACAGTTGTGGGACTGGCATTGAATATCACAGTTATCTCCATTCCTGATCTAAAAGGGAAACAAATCATGGAAAGGAAAAAAAAAAAAATCACATCCAAGAATTCTGAAATCCAGCTAGGCAAACATTAGGTTTCAAGGCATGAAAATAATTCTCTGTGCTTCATGACTCTGCCTTCAGAGTAAGCCTTTCTTTTTCACAAGGGGTAGCAAGTGTTTGCAGCCTAGGCATTTAGCAGTATGTTTCTTGCCTGTAGAATTTTGGGAGTGTGATGACCTTCCATTTCATCCTCTGCGTTTGCTTCAGTCCAAGTTGGCAATGCTCCCACGAGTATGAAATTTCAAGAAACTTGTGGGACTACTGTGTATTTCACAGGGATTCATTTCCTTAGACAAGAGGCTCTTCCACAGAACGTTTCTAAATAATCCTTTCTATCCCTGGGCTTCTGCTTAGATAGCTGAGGGGTCCATGAGTCACACACCTCATCTATTTAAAGATCCCATAGTATGATCAAATGCTGTGACATTTTGATTCTTTCCAGGCACTAATAAAAGATTATCCAGTCACATCCTTGGCTTTCTCTCCAGAGCAGCTTTCCTGAGAGTGAGTCTCCTATTTGGAGTATCTTTTACAATTTAGATAGGCTGAGAATTTCCCAAATCATCCTTTTGACTTAACAATTCTTCCCTCAATCTATCTTTTTTCCTCTCACATTTTGCTAAAGGAGAAAGAACAAACCAAGCTGAACTTTCAACATTTTGCTTGGAAATTTCCTCAGCTAACTAGTTGAGCTCACCACTTACAACTTCAGATTTCCACATAATGGTAGTACACAATTCATCTAAACTTTCTGCCACATTATGACAAGAATTCCCTTTCTCTAGTTCCTAATAACATATTCCTCATTCCCATCTTAACTAATCCTCACTGGCAGTGGCATCACCGACTCAATGGACATGAGTTTGAGCAAGGTCCAGGAGTTGGTGATGGACAGGGAAGCCTGGCGTGCTGCAGTCCATGGGGTTGCAGTTGGACACGTCTGAGGGACTGAACTGACTGACTGAGACTGGTAGTACTTTTAACACTGATGTTTCTACCAACAGTCAGTTAATGANCAATGGACATGAGTTTGAGCAAGGTCCAGGAGTTGGTGATGGACAGGGAAGCCTGGCGTGCTGCAGTCCATGGGGTTGCAGTTGGACACGTCTGAGGGACTGAACTGACTGACTGAGACTGGTAGTACTTTTAACACTGATGTTTCTACCAACAGTCAGTTAATGACAATTCAGGTATTCTCTAAGATGGCACATGTTTTCTCTAAGATGCTCATCATTTTCTCCAAGTCCACAATAGCAGAGCTGTTCAGTAGAAATTCATATTTCTACTAATGATGGGTTCAAGAAAGTCTAACCTTGTTCTATGATATGTCTCAAAATTCTTCCAAGCTTTGCCCACTGCCCAATTCCAAGGCTACTTCTCCTCTTGTAGGTATTTGTTACGGCAGCACCCCACTCCTGGCACCAAAATCCATGTAAGTCAGGGTTCAATCAGAGAAACAGATCAGTAGGGGATCTGTATTGAGAAACTCATTACAAGGAATTTGCTTACATAACTGTGGGGAATAGCTAGACATGTCTGATATCTGTAGAACCGGCTGGAATTGTTAGGCGTGGGCCAAAGCCTCCAGCCTCAGGTGGACTTTCTCCTTATGGAACTCTCAGCGGCACTATCTGTTTATTTTCGGCTGCACTGACTGTTGCTGCATGTGGGCTTTCTCTAGTTGCAGCAAGAGGGGGACCGCTCTCTAGTTGCGATGAGTGGGCTTCTCGTTGCCATGGCCTCTCTTGTTACAGGGCACGCATCTAGGGCACACAGGCTTCAGTAGCTGCGGCTCACCGGTTTAGCTGCCCCAGAGCATGTGGAATCTTTCCAGCTCAGAGATCAAACCTGTGTGCCCTGCATTGCGAGGTAGATTCCCACCAGGGAAGTCCCTCAGCTGCACTCTCAGGACCTTCAGCCAACTGACCAAGCCCACTCAGATTATCTAGGATAATCTCCCGTAAAGTCAGCTGATAACAGACTTTAATCACATTTACAAAACAACTTCGCAACCCCACCTGGATTAGCATTTGATTGAAAACTGGCAAGTGAAACCTAGCTAAACTGACACATGAAACTATCATACAAGTATGATATAATACATATCATGCTATGTCCCTAACACTCAGGATAGTCTCTCAAGCATTTCAATATCCCTTCTCCTAGATCTGAGGTCCAGAGTGAACATGCATAAGTCAAATGAGAAAGTTTACAGGCAAGTGGGCTCATCTTTTCATCTCTCTCCCTTCTTCCCCTCTTGCGCCTGTCTGTCCAACCCCATTGATTCTGAAGGCTCTCTGTTGCCCTTCGCTTTAGCAAGTCCATCATTTACTACTCTGGAAGCCAATAGTGTAAACATCAGAGCATAATAATCCACAGCACAGACACTAGAGTCCCACCTCTTCGACAGATGAAGGCTAAAACAATAAGACACGCATGCATGTGTGCTTAGCTTCTCAGTTGTGACCCCATGGACTGTAGCCTGCCAGGCTCCTCTGTTCATGAGCTTCTCCAGGCCAGAATACTGGAGTAGGTAGCCATTCCGTTCTCCAGGGGATCTTCCCAACTTGGGGATAGAACCCAGGTCTCTGGAATTGCAGGCAGCTTCTTTACCATCTGAGTCACCACCTCAAGAATAATTCTCTCTCCAGCCCACCACTAGGAAAGCAAGCTCAAACATCAACACAAAACTTCAAAGGTCAGGTTCAGTTGCAACTAGATGCTAATGAAACCAGTACGTCTTCCAAGAAAATCAAAACGGATAACTCAGAATAACCAAATCATGATGCAAGAGGTACTTCATGAACCTGTAAACCTGTTATCCATGCTGTTAGACAAGGACTGAAGGTTAAAAATACTGATTAATAATTAACAAACCATCTCCTCAAAAAAAGAAGCTATTTCAATACTTCTGGTGTACAGATTCCAAGTGACATTTTCTTTCACATTTTTCTTCATGATTTTGGATTAACTTATCTGCCAGTAAAGGTCTTGAAAGAATGAGCTCAGTCTACCTTCAGAATGATGATGGTGATGACAATGATAGTAGCTGTCCTTTACTGGGACTTACCTTGAGCCAGGTGATGTGCTAAACACTTTACATAAAGTATTCAATTAGATCATTATGATAACCTGTCATATTTTGAGTTGAACCAGTAGGAGATAAAGATTCGAATTTCTAGGCATCTATTGGAGAAAAGATCCCAGGAAACACTAGTAGGGAAAAAGAGAAATCAGACGGGGAAGGAAAAGAAAACAGTAAATTGTGCATTTTTAAGCAAGTTGCAACTGTGGGCAACTGAACTTCATTATCCATCAGGAACCCAGCATAAAATATCTGCATTAGTCTTGTTGCACCTAAAAGGCAAGAGACCGGAGTGCTGATCCACAACTCCTCACTCATCACTGGCTGCTTCCAGCACCTTCACTCACCCTGCAAGTATGTTGAACCTGCTTCCTGAGTCAGAAAAGACCTCACAGATAGTCACATGCATTCATAGTCAACAGCCTGTGGTACACAGACATGATGACTGGGGCATATAGGCAGGCACCAGCAGTATGCACTACTCAGCCCTAATAAGTAAGCTGTATTAGTCCCATTTTAGGGGAAAGAAAAGGCTCAAAGAGGATAAAGTTACTTGCAGAAATGAAGGAGCTTGATGAAAATCAGGTCTCTCTGCAGAGAAGACATACAAGTTGCCAACAGGTATGTGAAAAATTCTTAGTGTCACTAATAATCAGGGAAATGCAAGTCAAAACCACAGTGAGATATCACCTCACTCCTGCCAAGTTGGCGATTATCTAAAAACGAAAGACAACAAGTGTTGGCGAGGATATGAAGGCACGAGAAGAGCTGCTTACCATTCATGGGACGGCAGAAGAGGGCAGCCACTATGGAATAGAATGAAAATGAAAGTGAAAGTCCCTCAGTCGTGTCTGACTCTTTGAGACCCCTTTGGAATTCTCTAGTTCAGAATACTGGAGTGGGTAGCTGTTCCCTTCTCCAGGAGATCTTCCCAACCCAGGGATAGAACCCAGGTCTCCCACATTGCAGGCAGATTCTTTACCAGCTGAGCCACCAGGGAAGCCCAAGAATACTGGAGTGGGTAGCCTATCTCTTCTCTAGAAGATCTTCCCAACCCAGGAATCAAACTGGGGTCTCCTGCACTGCAGGCGGATACTTTACCAGCTGAGCTACCAAAGATTTCTTTAAAAATTAAAAATAAAACTATCATGTGATTTAGCAATTCCATTTCTGGGTATTTACCCAAAAGAGTGAAAACTTGGATCTTAGAGACACTGGCACTCCTACACTCAATGAAGCTTATTCACAACAGCCAAGTCATAAAAGCAACATAAATGTCTATCGATCAATGAATAAATAAACTGTGGTATATACATACAACAGGATACTACTCAGCTCTAAAAAAAGAAGGAAATTCTGCAATATGTGACAACAGGACTGAACCTAGAGGATGCTACAGTAAGTGAAATAAGCCAGTCACAGAAGGACAAGTACTGCATGATTCTACTTATACGAGAAATCTAAAATAGTAAAATTCATAGAATTGAAAAATAGAAGGGTGGTTGTCAGGGGCTCAGGAGAAGGGGAAATGAGGCATTTCTTTTCTTTTATTGGTGTCTATTTATTTTTGACAAATAAAAATTACATATCACACAGTGTGATGTTTTGATAAACATATACATTATGAAATGATTACCACAATCAAATTAATCTATCCATCATCTCACATAGTTATTCTTTGTGTGGGGGTGGGGGGCTTGAGAACACTTGCGATCTTACTCTCTTACCAAATTTCAATTCTATAATACATTATCATTAACTACAGTGACCATTCTGCACATTAGATCTCAAGAATTTATTCATCTTCTAAACTAAAAGATCGGTATCTCTCCTTTTCCTCCAGCTCACCCCCAGCCTCTGGTAAGCAGAAGCCGGGGACAGAAAGAATTATCTAGAAAAGACCTACAGAAGAGCCTCTAGTCTATTCTGTGTGAAATAACTACGTACCCCTTGGCTTCCTCCTCTATAAAATGGGGATAATCACAGGGTTGTTGAAAAGATTAACTGAGAGAGTTTTGTGCCTAGCACAAGGTACTTGTCGAATAAATGCAAACTTGGATTATCATCATAGCTCAACCCAAGTCATTGTCTCATCCTCAGAGCCTGGGGTCTGCCTGTCAGAGACTCATAGTACTTGTCACAGACTCCCAGGTACTAGACAGAAGTCTGCTCTGAGGGGCCAGCTCCTGGAGACTGGCCTCTACAGCCGGAGGTGGTGGAAGAGCCTTTGATTTAAAACAGTTTTCAAGCCAGAGCCCAAATCTGGTCTCTGCCAATTCCTGACCAATCTATTTACAGATCTCAGTCTGTCATCACCAAATGGACACAGCCTATTCCTCACAGCAGTAATAAGAATTAAAGACTCTGTATAGATAACATTTCATTAACAATGGGTTCCTTTCATCAAGTCTAACTCATGTTAGCTGGACTCACCATGGTCAATAAAACATGCTCAGAAGTCACAGAGAGCTGGATTTTAATCCAGCAGTCTGTATTTCCTGGAGTATCTTGTTTAAAAGGCAAATGTCAATCCCAGCCTGGACAGACAATCAGAATCTGCCTCTGAATAATATATCAAATTGACTTTTGATTCTGTTTGGGTACTTTGTTTCACTTTGACAAGCCGCAGTTTTCTCATCTGCCAAATGGGGCTAAGAATACCCAAAGCATCACAGAGTTAGTGAGAGGATTAAAAGAGATATTTAAAGTACCTGGCACAATGCCTAGCACATAATAAACTTTCAGTACATGCCAACTATCATCATTATGTCTAATATGCCATCATTATCAGAATCCTTTGAATATGCTTAAGGACAGTTTGCTGAATGAATGAATGTACTGGGATAAGAACATCATTAGCAAAGACTTGGCTGTATCTGGATTTCAGAATTCTTCACATGGAAGTTTTTCACTGGGGGACAAAAAGCCTCACAATCAAGACCACTGAAAGGGAAGAGAGGAGAAGACAGTGTCACCCCACTCCAGTACTCTTGCCTGGAAAATCCCATGGACAGAGGAGCTTGGTGGGCTGCAGTCCATGGGGTCGCTAGGAGTCGGACAGGACCGAGCGACTTCCCTTTCACTTTTCACTCTCATGCATTGGAGAAGGAAATGGCAACCCACTCCAGTGTTCTGGCCTGGAGATTCCCAGGGACGGGGGAGCCTGGTGGGCTGCCGTCTGTGGGATCGCACAGAGTCGGACACGACTGAAGTGACTTAGCAGCAGCAGCAAAAAAGGAACAGTACAGACTTGGCTAAATTGTCTCAGCCTAGTCGTGTGTGAAATACCTCAGAACACTTGATGGAGCAAACAGATCAGCCCTAGTGAGACCATGAGACAGGCCTGCGGGCCTGGAATCTTCTGAGGCCAATGGACCTGGGTATCCAGGCCACCTGCTCTCAGGAAGCAAGATCTCCAGCTGCTGAGACTTCTCTTTAGATTTGCAGAGCATCTTCCCCTGTCATCTCTCAGTGATGGGAGGGTGAGGTGGGCATCTCCCAGGGAGGGGACAGGTCCCTGCAACGTTCTCCCAGGCAAGGAGGAGCAGGGGACACTGGTTCTCCTGAAGAAGCCTGGGGCAAGGAGGGCAGGTGAGAAAGCTTACTAAAATGAAAACAGAAAAGAGGTCAAATCAAAAGCCAGGCTGATATATTATTCAAACGCAGATTCTGGTTGTCTGTCTGGGGCAGGGCTGACATTTGCCATTAAACATTATTTCTGGGAAATACAGACCCTGCTGGTCCATTGGCCACACTTTGAATTCCAAAGCTTAGACACCAATCCAGTGTTTCCAAACTGCCCTTACGAGAATCACCTGAGGGTACCTTATTAAAAGGGCTATCTGGCTGGTGCTAATGGTAAAGAACTCACCTGCCAATACAGAAGACCAAAAAGACTTGGGTTTGATCCCTGGGTTGGGAAGATCCCCTGGAAGAGGGCATGGCAACCCACTCCAGTATTCTTGCCTGGGGAATCCCATGGACAGAGGAGCCAGATGCGCTACAGTCCATGGGGTTAGCAAGGAGTCAGACACCCCTGAAGCAACTTAGTATGCATGCACACACACACCTTGTTAAAAAAGCAATATCCAGCCTCACGCACACTACTGAATCAAAATGAGTGACAGTTATGGGAGGTCAAAGGGATACCTAAGAAGCATCCCTGGTTCTTATTAACATGGGGGAGGTTTAGAAAACACTGATTTGGTTTGTGTCAGGTATGGCAAATTCAAATACCCCAGAACCCAGACAGGTGATGTGAGTGATCTAAACCACCCAGGTAACCATTAGGGAGTGGTGGTGACTAGTAAACTTGGAATGGCATGCTTCAGTGAAAGGGAGCAACCACTTTTCTGCTCAAATCAAAGGTTGCCCTGAGGGAATTCAGGCCATGTGTTTCTAGATCTTTTTTTTTTTT
>SJYX01008309.1:0-64410 GCA_006410675.1 Oreotragus oreotragus
TTACTTTGAACAATTTTATTTTCTGGTCTACCCTTTAAAATTTATAAAACATACAGCAAAGTTAACCAATTGAAAGGATATTTGATTTGTGGAATTATCTGTAAACCAGAAAAACCCGAGATCATCTATCAAAAATAAGAGTTTGTTTTAGAATAGCTCATTCAATCAATGTCCCTCTTTCTGGCAATAGCTCACATGGCCAGTTGAATCATTAACCCTGGCTCCTGTGGCATAAAGTACAGACAAGCTCTGGTTAGCATCAATAGCTGACATGAACCTCAGGCAGCTTAGCCCAAAGTTAATTCCTGTACCTAGAGTCAGGGACAACTGGAGAAAGGTCAAAAGCTGTAGTCTAATAATTCATGTCAAATTGCTCTACAAGTGAAATCACCAGACCCAAAGTCACATGTCCTTCTCGTGCTCAGTTTGATTAAAATGTCCAGTAACCTAATAAACTATCTCTGGATGCAGTGAAATGCAATCATGCTGAACAATTAAAGTTGAACAACTAAAGAAGATGTGGTGATTGGGGTCAGAAAGGATGCTTGGGTAATTTTATCAACTTGAATTCTTGACCAGCTGGGCAATGTAAGGAAGGGACCAGTACTAAGATCCAGTCAGAAAATGGAATTTATAAAATCAACAGTAAACTGTTAACCCATTGTCTCAAAGCTTTCAGTATCACTTCTGCTGATAAGTTCCAAATACACACCTCTAGCACAGACGTTTTCCCTAAATTCCAGATCACCTGCCCAGTTGCCTACTTGACATCTTCACTGGGATACCTAACTAAGTTTTCAGATTTAACATCCAGAACTGAACGTGTCACCTTCAAATCTTATTCTCTCAAAAATCTTGCATTTCAGTATATTAAGTCCATTCTTCTAATTTCTCAGTCTGTATCCTTGGCAGGTGTGCGTGCATGCTCAGTCATGTCTGACTCTTTGAACCCGTGGACTGCAAGAATACTGGTGTGGGTTGCCATTTCCTTCACCAGGAGATATTCCCAACCCAGAGATCGACCCTGCATCTCCTGCATCACCTGCATTGACAGATGGATTCTTTACCACTGAGCCACCTGGGAAGCCCATATCATTGGAGATAGCCTCAGTTCCACCCTCTCACATACCATATGCAACTCATCAACAGATCACCTTGGCTCTTTCTGGAGAGTGAATTCAGAATCCAGCCACCTGGATCCTGAATCCTCACCAACACCCTGGTTAAAGTCACCATTGTTACTTCAGTAGCCTCTAATTAGTCTATCCACTTCTGCTCTACTACCCAGACCTTCAGTGTGTTTTCAGCACAGCCAGAGTGACCCTTTTAAAGCACAAATTGTCACACTCAGAACCGTTAATGGCTTCCCATCTGACTCAAAGCCTTTGTAGTGGCCTCAAAGCCCCATCACGATCGTGCTCCCGTACTGGTACCTTTCTGACCTCGTCTCACAACTCTCTCTTCACTCATTTCACTCCAGACACACTAGGCATTCTTCCACCTCAGGGCCTTTTATACTTGCTCTTCCTTCAACTTGCTCTCCTCTTCCCCAAATAACCACATGGGTCCCTTCTTCACCCTCTTCAGTTCTTGGATGTTCCGTTTTCAGTGAGGCTTTCCCTCTTGATCTGTATTTCTAAAACTGTTAAAATCCACCCCAGTCCTTAGTATCCCCCTTCTCTGCTTCATCAATAGATTTATTTGTTTTTAGCACATGGTACTATATTTAATTTACCTTTTCTATTGTCTAGACTCCTACCCTTGCTGCTAGAAGTATGCTCTATGAGGGCAGAGATGTTCATCTTTTTGTTCCCTGAAGAATGCCCAGCACCTCCAGAATAGCTGACACTTTAGAGATGTTCAGTAAAATGTGAATAAATGAGTCTCAGTTAGAAATGCATCTCAGCTAGGCTGTGGGCCTCACTATGTCATCTGCCAGATTAATGTCATAGACAGTAATGCTGAAGACTTTAGTTTAAATGCTCGGATCTCTAGGCCAGCCTCAGGATTTGTTCTCATTTTCTTTTCATAATTATGACTAATTTAGGATTAGGTTTAAGTTGGATGATTCTATCTACTTTGCTACTTCTAATTTTTTTCTTGTCTAATGATTTTTTAATTTATAGAAATAATAATAAATATACTAATGTGGCATATAGAGTTAGAATCATTTTTTACTCTAGTGTTTATGCTTTTACACCCCTTACCTATGAAAGATTAGCATATATAAGTCTTAGTGTAAGATGATTTAAGTGATCAAAGTAGACATCCTTAAAACTACTTGTTTAAAAATCAGTTTCAAAACAAAAAAGAAATTAATAATTTAAAATCAAAGCAACACAGTCAGCATTGCTGGCCTGTATACCTAGCTGTCCATTTTTTTCTACCTTGAATTATGTGTGCAAAACATCTTGTGATATCTGCCTAACTCAGAGAGTTTGTACATACTTATAATTTATATACTAAGATATGCTCTGACACCTGAGTTGATATTAAAAATACCTTACATTTGAAGGTCAGATGTCAAATCTCTTTCTGATGTGTCTCTGTAGTGCTTTTCTAGGTCCCAAAGACCTCTTCCCTTACAAGGAATACAAAGACAAGTTTGGAAAATCAAACAAACGGAAAGGATTTAATGAAGGATTGTGGGAAATAGAAAATAACCCAGGAGTAAAGTTTACTGGATACCAGGTGACAGTTTACTTCATTATCACTTGCTGTATCTCATTTTTTAATTTTAACTTTTTTCGATCTTTCTTGTGTGTCCTTTATATTAACAATTACCCACCACCCATCTGAAGTCAGAATTCAGTCTTGTTCCAGTCGTACTTTGGATTAAATGTTCAGGCATACCTTGCTCTGTTGCACTTCACAGATAGTGCATTTTTTTCACAAATCGAAGGTTTGTGGCAACCCTGCATTGAACAAGTTTGTTGACCTTGTTTTTCCACTAGCACTTGCTCACCTTGTGTCTTGGCATCATATTTTGGTAATTCTCTCAGTATTTCAAACTTTTTCATTATTCTCCTATTTGTTAATAGTATCCAATGATCTTTGATATTACCATTATAATTGTTTTGGGGTGCCACAAACCCCACCCATATTAGACAGTGAACTTAATTGATGTGTATGTGTTCATGTTGTGTGTGCTCTGAGTGCTCCAGTGATCAGCCATTCCCCTGTCTCCCTCCCTCTCCTTGAGCCACCCTATGAGACACAATATTGAAGTTAGGCCAGTTAATGACCCTGTAGTGGCATCTAAGTATTCAGGTAAAAGGAAGAATCAAGTCTCTCACTTTTAATCAAAAGCTAGAAATGATTCAGCTTAGAGACTAAGGAAGTCATGTGGGAAACTGGCATGGGCCTAAAGCTAGGCCTCTTGGAGCCAAACAGCCAAGTTGTGAATACAAAGAAAATGTTCTTGAAAGAAATTAAGAGTACTGCTCTGGTGAATGCATGAATAATAAGAAAGCGAAACAGCCTTATTGCTGCTATAGAGAAGGTTTGAGTGGTCTGGATTAAAGATCAAACCAGTCACAAGATTCCCTTCAGCCAGAGCCTAATCCAGAGCAAGGCCTAACTCTTCAATTCTGTGAAGGCTGAGAAGGGTGAGGAGGCTGTAGATGAAAAGTGTGAAGCTAGTAGAGGTTGGTGCCAGAGGCTTAAGGAAAAAGCTGTTTCTATAACATAAAAATGCAAAGTGAAGCAGCAGGAGCTGATACAGAAGCTGCAGCAGGTGATCCAGAAGCTCTGGCTAAGGTGCTTCATGAAGGTGGCTACACTAATCAACAGATTCTTTGGTGTAAATGACACAGCCTTCTATTGGAAGGTGCCTCCTAGGACTTCCACAGCTAGAGAAGAGACTTCTGCTGACTTAGCTTCTAAAAGGTAGCCTGACTCTTGTTAGAGGCTAATTCAACTGGTGGCTTTAAGTTGAAGCCAGTGCTCATTGACCATTCTGGAAATTCTAGAGTCTTTAAAGATTATGCTGAGTCTACTCTGCCTGTGTTTTATAAGTGGAACACTGAAACCTAGGACAGCACAGTGTACTAACTACTGCTTTACTGAATATTTTTAAGGCCACTCTTGAGGACTAATGCTCAGAAAAAAAGATTCTTTTGAAAATATTCCTGCTTATTGACAGTGCTTCGGGCCACCCACAAGCTCTGATAGAGAGATACCATGAGATATGTGTTGTTTTGCTGCCTGCTAACACCATATCCATCTGCAGTCCATTGATCAAGGAGGAATTTAGACTTTCAAATCTTATTATTTAAGAAATACATCTTATAAGGCTTTAGTGGCCATACTTGGTGACTTCTCTGACAGATATGGGAAAAAGTTGATTAAAAACCTAGAAAGGATTCACCATTCTAAATGCCATTAACAACATTTTTGATTCAAAGGAAGAGGTCAGAATATCAACATTAAGAGGAATTTGAAAGAAGTGGATTCCAACCCTCATGGATGACTTGGAGGGCTTCAAGACTTCAGTGGAGGAAGTAACTACAGATGTGGTGGAAATGGCAAGAAAATTAGAAGCAGAGCTTGGAGATATAATTTCACTGTTGCAGTCTGCTGTTAAAACTTGAATGGATAAGGAATTGCTTCTTATGGATGAACAAAGAGTGTCATTTCTTGAGATGAAAGCTATTCCTGGTAAAGATGTTGTGAGGGCTATTGATGTGACAACAAAGGATTCAGAATATTACATAAACTTAGTTGATAGAGCAGTGACAAGGTTTGAGAGGATTGACTCCAGTTTTGAAAAAAATTCTGTGGTGGCTAAAATGCTGTCAAATAGCACTGCCTGCTACAGAGAACTCATTCGTAACGGGCAGAGTCAGGTGATACTGCAGATGTCGTTGTTGTCCTACTTTAAGTTGCCATAGCCACCCCAACCTTCAACCACCACCCTGATGAGTCAGTAGCCATCTACGTGACTGACCCTCCATCAGCGAAAAGGTTAGGACCCACTGACGGCTCAGATGATGATTTCCGTTTTTTAGCAGTAAAATATCTTTAAGGTCTATATACAGTTTTTTTAGACATAATGCTACTATAAACTTAATAGACTACAGTATGGTATAAGCATAATTCTTATATGCAATGAGGAACCAAAAAATTCATGTGACTTGCCTTATTGTGATATTTGCTTTATTGTGGTGGTCTGGAACTGAACCTAAAATATCTCCCAGGTATGCCTGTAATTCTATTACTGTAAGAGGGTTCATGTCAAGTGGTTACTGGAAAATTGAAGTTGACAGCCCTCTATTTTGAAAATCTAGAGGAAGCTGAACTTTTTCTAATTAAAATAGAATGATTGTTTTTGCAGTCTGTGATCTTTGCTATTTTTCAAAGTGTAATTAGCTAATATTTTATTTTATTCTTAGGCAATTCAGCAGCAGAGCTCTTCAGAAACCGAGGGAGAAGGTGGGAATACCGCTGATGCAAGCAGTGAGGAAGAAGGCGACAGAGTAGAGGAAGATGGAAAAGGCAAAAGAAAGAGTGAAAAAGCAGGCTCAAAGCGGAAAAAGTCATACACTTCAAAGGTTACTGAGAAACCTTTCCTCTTGTTAATACACATAGAAATATATCAACTCTTTTGAGCCTCTTCCTTTAGAGACAGTAATACATCTGAAGGGAATAGACAGATAATCTTAGACGTGAGGGTTAACTGCTATGGACTCTCGTAAGGGCTATTTGGCCCTGAAATACCACCTTCTCAGTTGGAGGAGGACTGTTTTTCAATCAAGGGTGTAAGAGTAGGTATCCCTCTGATAACTATCCCCAGATGAGCTCTGAAGAGTTGAAGAATGTAGGAGACTTCGACTCTTGTCTCTTTAAAGACTGTATTTTGGCGCTTTATTTGTTAAGTCCTATTTCCTGATCACCTCTTCTATGTCAGACACTGTACTAGGTAGATACTAGTGAGCAAATCCAGCTCTACTCTTACCCACCTATAACTCACCATCCAGTGGATTGGGGGTAGAAACACAGAGTAAAAACCAATAATCAATATAAATTCTGGAAGGGCTATGAAGGAAATGAATGGGAGCAGGGAATGACAAAGTACATCTATTGAGATAGAGTGGCCAGGCCTTCCTGAAAAGACTTAAGTTTATGCTGGGACCTGAAAGAGTCTGGAAGGAAGAGGTGTGTGTGGCAGAGCTCTGAAAGTGGGGAAGGTTTGACATGTTCCCGAATTGCAACAAGGCAGGCATCAGGATCAGGAGGGAGAGACAAGCAGAGGCTAAACAATGAAGACTGGTATGCCATGCTGACAGCTTACTGACCAGAGATGTATTAAATATGTCTTTGATTACTTGAACAATATTGATCAAAGATGTTTCAGTATTCGCGTACATAACAAACCACTGGCCACAGGCATAGTTTCTGCCTATGGTCAATAATGTGTTAAGGAGTTTGAATTTTATTCCAAATGTAACAATAATTTGTTGGAGACATGACATGATCCTTGATTTACAAATCAGAAGTTTAGGGTTTTCATACAGTAATTCACAAATGCAGTTGAAAAAAACTGATATTGTGGAAGTTTGTTCACCTTATAGAAACTTTAAGCAGGATAAATGGATTTTTGAAGATAAAGATTGGTACAAGTTTTGCTGTAATGGGTCTGTCACAAAGATGAATCCTTAAGAGAAATTACTTCCATTTAGACTGTGGCATTTANGGCTTTAAGTTGAAGCCAGTGCTCATTGACCATTCTGGAAATTCTAGAGTCTTTAAAGATTATGCTGAGTCTACTCTGCCTGTGTTTTATAAGTGGAACACTGAAACCTAGGACAGCACAGTGTACTAACTACTGCTTTACTGAATATTTTTAAGGCCACTCTTGAGGACTAATGCTCAGAAAAAAAGATTCTTTTGAAAATATTCCTGCTTATTGACAGTGCTTCGGGCCACCCACAAGCTCTGATAGAGAGATACCATGAGATATGTGTTGTTTTGCTGCCTGCTAACACCATATCCATCTGCAGTCCATTGATCAAGGAGGAATTTAGACTTTCAAATCTTATTATTTAAGAAATACATCTTATAAGGCTTTAGTGGCCATACTTGGTGACTTCTCTGACAGATATGGGAAAAAGTTGATTAAAAACCTAGAAAGGATTCACCATTCTAAATGCCATTAACAACATTTTTGATTCAAAGGAAGAGGTCAGAATATCAACATTAAGAGGAATTTGAAAGAAGTGGATTCCAACCCTCATGGATGACTTGGAGGGCTTCAAGACTTCAGTGGAGGAAGTAACTACAGATGTGGTGGAAATGGCAAGAAAATTAGAAGCAGAGCTTGGAGATATAATTTCACTGTTGCAGTCTGCTGTTAAAACTTGAATGGATAAGGAATTGCTTCTTATGGATGAACAAAGAGTGTCATTTCTTGAGATGAAAGCTATTCCTGGTAAAGATGTTGTGAGGGCTATTGATGTGACAACAAAGGATTCAGAATATTACATAAACTTAGTTGATAGAGCAGTGACAAGGTTTGAGAGGATTGACTCCAGTTTTGAAAAAAATTCTGTGGTGGCTAAAATGCTGTCAAATAGCACTGCCTGCTACAGAGAACTCATTCGTAACGGGCAGAGTCAGGTGATACTGCAGATGTCGTTGTTGTCCTACTTTAAGTTGCCATAGCCACCCCAACCTTCAACCACCACCCTGATGAGTCAGTAGCCATCTACGTGACTGACCCTCCATCAGCGAAAAGGTTAGGACCCACTGACGGCTCAGATGATGATTTCCGTTTTTTAGCAGTAAAATATCTTTAAGGTCTATATACAGTTTTTTTAGACATAATGCTACTATAAACTTAATAGACTACAGTATGGTATAAGCATAATTCTTATATGCAATGAGGAACCAAAAAATTCATGTGACTTGCCTTATTGTGATATTTGCTTTATTGTGGTGGTCTGGAACTGAACCTAAAATATCTCCCAGGTATGCCTGTAATTCTATTACTGTAAGAGGGTTCATGTCAAGTGGTTACTGGAAAATTGAAGTTGACAGCCCTCTATTTTGAAAATCTAGAGGAAGCTGAACTTTTTCTAATTAAAATAGAATGATTGTTTTTGCAGTCTGTGATCTTTGCTATTTTTCAAAGTGTAATTAGCTAATATTTTATTTTATTCTTAGGCAATTCAGCAGCAGAGCTCTTCAGAAACCGAGGGAGAAGGTGGGAATACCGCTGATGCAAGCAGTGAGGAAGAAGGCGACAGAGTAGAGGAAGATGGAAAAGGCAAAAGAAAGAGTGAAAAAGCAGGCTCAAAGCGGAAAAAGTCATACACTTCAAAGGTTACTGAGAAACCTTTCCTCTTGTTAATACACATAGAAATATATCAACTCTTTTGAGCCTCTTCCTTTAGAGACAGTAATACATCTGAAGGGAATAGACAGATAATCTTAGACGTGAGGGTTAACTGCTATGGACTCTCGTAAGGGCTATTTGGCCCTGAAATACCACCTTCTCAGTTGGAGGAGGACTGTTTTTCAATCAAGGGTGTAAGAGTAGGTATCCCTCTGATAACTATCCCCAGATGAGCTCTGAAGAGTTGAAGAATGTAGGAGACTTCGACTCTTGTCTCTTTAAAGATTGTATTTTGGCGCTTTATTTGTTAAGTCCTATTTCCTGATCACCTCTTCTATGTCAGACACTGTACTAGGTAGATACTAGTGAGCAAATCCAGCTCTACTCTTACCCACCTATAACTCACCATCCAGTGGATTGGGGGTAGAAACACAGAGTAAAAACCAATAATCAATATAAATTCTGGAAGGGCTATGAAGGAAATGAATGGGAGCAGGGAATGACAAAGTACATCTATTGAGATAGAGTGGCCAGGCCTTCCTGAAAAGACTTAAGTTTATGCTGGGACCTGAAAGAGTCTGGAAGGAAGAGGTGTGTGTGGCAGAGCTCTGAAAGTGGGGAAGGTTTGACATGTTCCCGAATTGCAACAAGGCAGGCATCAGGATCAGGAGGGAGAGACAAGCAGAGGCTAAACAATGAAGACTGGTATGCCATGCTGACAGCTTACTGACCAGAGATGTATTAAATATGTCTTTGATTACTTGAACAATATTGATCAAAGATGTTTCAGTATTCGCGTACATAACAAACCACTGGCCACAGGCATAGTTTCTGCCTATGGTCAATAATGTGTTAAGGAGTTTGAATTTTATTCCAAATGTAACAATAATTTGTTGGAGACATGACATGATCCTTGATTTACAAATCAGAAGTTTAGGGTTTTCATACAGTAATTCACAAATGCAGTTGAAAAAAACTGATATTGTGGAAGTTTGTTCACCTTATAGAAACTTTAAGCAGGATAAATGGATTTTTGAAGATAAAGATTGGTACAAGTTTTGCTGTAATGGGTCTGTCACAAAGATGAATCCTTAAGAGAAATTACTTCCATTTAGACTGTGGCATTTAGTGACTGGATATACTTAGGAAACTCCTTAAAAACAAGTATCATGGGTTTATTAGACTGTCAGCATTTTATTTCACAGTCTATAAAACCCACCCAACTGGCATACAGGTACAATTGTATGAATGCATATTACTTCCTATACACCTCATGAAGAACATGGTATCTGGCTTAAGTGAGGATAAAGTTTGCAAATGACAGCAAAATAGTTAGAAAAATAACCCCTGTGGAAGACTGGATCTACAACAGGGATTATTTTTTAAGCTGAATTTCTTTTAGCATTTTGGACTTCACTTAAACACCCAACTGATTTTTTTATTTAATTTATGATTGTCTGCTGAACATCTATGAAATGTGTTGTGCTACCCTAAATTATCTAAGCTTTCTAAGGTAGCTGAGATACTTAATAGTGTATATATGTGACTTTTAAACATCCTTATTTCATTTCTCCTGTGAAAACCAGAAGTAACAGAACTCTGCCTGGGGGTAGACTTATAGTGTAAAGCAGTGAAGAGGGAAAGGCATACTATACTTAACTAAGGCGTATCTATTTTAAAATTAAAGAATCATTCCCTTTGCTTCCTTCAAGATCACAACTTTTGTGATCACTAGAAAACCATGATTTATTTTCAGTATCAACTATATAAGCTAGCACACTGGTTCTCAAACTTTCACAGCACCAGAATCACCTGGAAACAGGGTTGTTAAAATATATATTGCCCAGCACCACACCACCCCAAAATTTCTATTTTAGTTGGTCTAGGGTGGGACCTTAAATATCCATGAGCTGAGGTTGCCAATCTGGGAACCACATACCTAGGGTAACTTCATTGCTCTCTTTGGCTTTCCAAATATTTCCTTTTGGTTGTGTGTGGTGATTTTTTTTTCCCCTACATCTATTTATTAAAGTTGAATGATCTTCCTTTGTCACTGAAAACCAGTGGCTCACAAACTTTTCTGACTGCATCCAAGTTAGGTTGAGGGAAGAGTCCCACGTCCCCTCTACCTCACCCAATTCTTTTTCTGTGGGGAAAAAAATTTACTAGGAGAACAAAAGTATTTCACCTTTTATATCATCACACTTGATTTAAACTCTAGGCACTCCACATTCAGATTATTAAATCTCTGCTTTCCTTCTATGTAAAAAAGTAAAAACAAAGTCATTTTAAAGGGGTATTTGAGGCTTGGTTGGTGTTTCAATTAAGTAAAATAGAAACAATGTAATTATAGATTCTGTCACATAGCTAAAAGGTATTTTATCTTTAAAAGTTGCATTTTAAAATACAGATTATCTGAGGAAGCTCAACTTTACTAACTTCATTTTTGTTAAGACCAAAAGTGACTTGGCTTAATGAGTTTTCTTAGCTGTTATTTGCCATGTGCTTAAAGATTCATAAAATTTTTCAGAAAGGAAGTGTAAGTAAAAAGCCACATTTTATTTTCTTAAAAGTGCACAGTGGAGCCAGCTTTTGATCATTTTAATGCTCTTCTGCAAAGCAGCTCTGGCTGTGAACTCTAATTGTATTTTCATCCTCACTGCAGAGTTCATCTTGGTTTCAGAAGCTAGATGATAAAAAAGGAGCTAGTTCACCAGTATGGCCTTCAGTTCTTAAATAATTCTCCATAATGTAAAAAATTAAAGTTAATTCAGATCACATGGTGATGTACAAGTTTTGCCAAGATCATGCTGCATATGCCATTGACCTGACAGCTTCCATGCATGCTCTGACATGGGTGTCCATGTATGATCCTAGAGGGTTGATCTTGCTTCTCTGGCCCTCACGCTCTGCTGTGAAATGATGGGGAAGTACAGGGGACCTTTAGTGCCTCCTAGCTCTGTAGCCTTCCTAGAGTGGTCTCCATCAACTGTATTTATTCACTGATAGTGTTCCAGGTGTATGGCTCTTCATATCACACTGCCGGGAAGAACTAAAAGGTTATCTAGGTCACCTCTACTTCCTTTCCAGCTGGTTAAACTGAGGCCCAGGGAGGTGAGGTGACTTGTCCACGGTTGTCTAGCTCAGTCTTAGTACTCTGCATGTTGTATCATGCTCTATCCTGTATCAGGCCACACAAACTGGATATAGGCCAGCTGTTCCTACATTTCTCACTTGCATTTGTGCATTCAGAGCTCTACTTTTGACTATAATTTTTAACTTGTCTAAACCTTTAGAAATCCTCTAAACAGTCCCGGAAATCTCCAGGAGACGAAGATGACAAAGACTGCAAAGAAGAAGAAAATAAAAGCAGCTCTGAGGGTGGAGATGCCGGCAATGACACAAGAAACACAACTTCAGACTTGCAAAAAACCAGTGAAGGGGTAAGAATATGCCTGTAACGTTTCCTACCTTCCTGTTCACCTGGAAGGCACTCTGCCTCAGAACGGGGTTCGTATGTCAGCGTTAGTAAATGTGGCCTTGGTGATGGAGAACATGCTCAGCTGGACCTATACATTCATTGCCTGCTCCTTCAAGTGATGAGCTGCTCACAGTCTGAGAATAAAAGACAGCCAGGCGGGAATTACACCTGCCCATCAGTTTGGAACTCAAACAGGTTTATTCTCTTTTAAACTAACTTCAGCAACTTGTGAGTTTTTGAAAAGTTAGGCATGAAGTACTGAAATGATGAACTGCCACCTCAGAATTTGACAGTTGTATTTCTTTTATTATAAAATGAATGGCATGTTCAAAATAGGGTATTTTATACTGCTCCTTCTTTCCTAGAAGGAGTATGTAATTTAATATACCCAGGGGGCTTTAATATTTAAATATTCAAACTATATGTGAATGTAAATGTTTAAAGTAACCAAGGGGGAAAGTTGTCCACTTTGAATCTTGTTCACTAGTGTTAACCTCTGTCAGTAACTTCAAGGTCACAGGCAAGTCAACATTTGTAAAAGTTTTAGTGAAGGCAGATTTGTCCCTGGTCATTTTCCATGGGTCTTTATGAAGACTAACCGGACAGCCGGCAAATCATTTTAAAACAATATCCATAAAACAAGTTATTACTCTTTAGTTCTGATTTCATTTCTGGTCTGCTTTTGTAAGTACTGTTTACCTCTCAACTGTCTCCTGCTTCCAGCAACCCGGGTTTATTCCCAAGTTATAACAATTCTAACTACTCCCTTGTTCCTCTTCCAGAGCGCAGCTTCACTCTGTCCTCTGCCTGCCTGCCTTCTCTCGACCTCTCCAGTAAATAGACCCCTCTCATTACCTACACACATAGCCCTCCCAGGGACACTGAGCTACTAACAGCTTGAGTACCTGACTTAGACTCGGTTTTCTTTTTATCTCACCTGCTACCTTCACCCTAGGTATCTTTAATATGCATATAACAAAAAGTCCCACCACATGTCTCCCCTTTACTACCAACTTCATGTCTGGCTACACTTCCTGTGACAAAGAAGGAGGCAGTCTACACCCTTACTACTCCATGTGCAGCCTGCAGACCCATAACATCAACATCATCTGGAGGCTTGTTAGAAATGCAGAATCCAGGCTCAACCCTAGACATACCAAACCAGAATCTGCATGTTAACTAAACTCCCAAGTTATTCATCCACACGTTACAGTTTGAGAAACACTAAGCTCTATCTTTCTATATCAGAGTCCAGAATATCATCTCCTCCTACCTCCTCCAAGGTTACCGCCTCACCCCCATCACTTGTCCCCCCTCTCTCTTGTGCCTGTCCTTTCTTTCACACTGCTCCTTACTCTCTGCCTCTAAACAGTATTAGGTCTCCCTTACCCTTAGAGGAGCTTTCCTTGTGGGTCACGGAGAAGGCAATGGCACCCTACTCCAGTACTCTCACCTGGAAAATCCCATGGATGGAGGAGCCTGGTAGGCTGCAGTCCATGGGGTCACTAAGAGTCGGACACAACTGAGCGACTTGACTTTCATGTTTCACTTTCGTGCATTGGAGAAGGAAATGGCAACCCACTCCAGTGTTCTTGCCTGGAAAATCCCAGGGACGGTGGAGCCAGGTGGGCTGCTGTCTATGGGGTCGCACAGAGTCGGACACAACTGAAGTGACTTAGCAGCAGCTTGTGGATCAGCTGGTAAAGAATCCGCCTGCAATGCAGGAGACATGGGTTCGATCACTGGGTTGGGAAGATCCCCTGGAGAAGGGAAAGGCTACCCACTCCAGTATTCTGCCCTAGAGAATTCTAGATCGCAAAGGGTTGAATAGGACTGAGCGACTTTCACTTTCACTTTACCATTATAGATGCCTCCCTTCTACTGTATGTCCTACTCTTTACACCTTTCTCTTCATCTCTAATTTCTTAAAGTTATTTTTCTCCTACCAGTGTCCATTGTCTCACCCACTCATGACTTAACCCCCAACACTCTTGTTTCTCCTTTGCTATTTCATTGAAACTGCTCTTATAAAGGTCCCTAGTGATCCTCCCATTGCCAGACCCAGTGTCTGCTGTAGTCTTAGTCTGCAGCATTTAGAACCATTGACCACTTTGTCCTTCTGACTGTGCCTCCAGCTCACTAGTCTCTTCTGCTTCTGGTTTCTTCTCAGTCTCTTTCTAGCGCACTTTCCTCCAGGCTGTCTTGGCACGCTTCTAGTCTGAAAGTTTCCCCTCTGTCCATCTTAGGCATTCTCAAGGCTTCAACTGTCATATATGACTGTTGGCTTCCCATTCTGTATCTCTTGCATTGTAGATTCATTTTTCTGTTAATGAAACCATCTCTACTGTAATATCTTGAAAGCCACTCGGAAGACAGTTGCCATCGGAAGTAGCAAGAGCAGCAGCGTGGTAGCGGCTGACACTTTGCCTGTGTGCCCATACTGTGCTCAGTGCTGTCCCTGCACTTAGTCCTCACGTAGATCCCAGGAGGCAGGTGCCAGGTGCTCTGCACTTTGTAGCTGGGTAAGCTGAAGCTGAAAGGATGGGCAGGGTCACATGGCTCATCAGGGCCTGAGTTAGAAGCAAGGGCCTAAGATCTTTTTATTTCTACCCTGTGTCTAATAATATAATTTTATATACAAAAGGATATATATAATATCAAGTAGTAAGCAATACCAGAGACCCTACCACACAACCCCAAAAGTAGAATATAACAATAACTTGTATCCATTTACATGTTCTTTCCCATCCCATCTTCTTCCTACCCAGAGATAACCACTAGTGGTGTATTTACCATTTCCTTCCATTTTCAAAAACTTAGCCCATGCCTAACATATAGGTATATACTTAAACAATAATAAAATTTTGCTCCTTTTTGAGCTTTTTTTAAAATGATGACATTTACTCACTACTGTGCTTCCAAGATTCCTTCATGGGGTTATGTGTAGTTTACTCATTTCCCATTACCTTGTAATACTCAATTCTATGAGTATATCACAACTTCTTTATCCGTCCTTCTGTTGACAGGCATTTTGGTCATTTCTGGCTTTTTGCAGTTAGGAACTGTGTTGCTGTGAATATTTCCATATTGTCTCCTAGTGTACACATGCAAGGGTTTCTTTAAGGGTATGTAAACTCAGACTGGACAGGCTGAGTCACAACTGTTTTTATGGTGTTTATAAGATAATGCCAAATTACGTCCCTAAGTTTTTGGGCCAGCTTATATTCTACTATCCATGTATGAGTTCCCTCTGACTCACTTGTCATTGTCAGACTTGAAAATTCTTCCCAATACAGTAGGTGAAAATTCTAGTCTTAATTTGTGTTTCTTTGATCAGTAATGAAGTTGAGCCTCTTTTTACCTGTTTGGCCACCTGTGCTTCCTTTTGTGCAGTGCTTGATTTGCGAATTTTGCCCATTTTCTTATTGAATTTATTTTCCTACTGACATGTAAAGGACTGCTTTACATAGTCTGGATTCTAACAAACATGGGTGGTCATGTGCATTACAGACATCTTCTCCAAGTTTGTGGCTTTTCTGTTCAATTTCTTAATAATGATACCTGTTAGTGAATAGACTGTTCATTTTATTGTGGTCAGATATATCAAATTTTTCTTGTTATGATTATCATTTTTCTGTATTTGAGAAATCCATTCCTATCCCAAAGTCAGAAAGATATTCTCCTGTATTACATTTTTAAATTGTAAACTTTTGTTTTTAACATTTTAGTGTTTAATCAATCTAGAAATGATCTTTGTGTGAGGTATGAGATAGGATCCCACTGCATTTTCCCCATAGCATAACCATTTAACCAGCACCGTGTATTAAACAGTCTCTCTATTCCTCTCTGATATGCAGTGTCATCTGGTATGTAGCCATGGATCTCTCTGGGTTCTCTATTCTGTTCCTTTGGTCAGTACTACAGTTTCTTAATTACGGTAGCTTTATAATGTGTCCTAATATCTTATAGGGCAAGTAGCCTAATGTGGGGGGCTTTCTAGTTGGTACAGTAGTAAAGAATCCACCTGTCAATGCAGAAGACGCAAAAGACGGGTTCAATTCCTGGGTCGGAAGATCCCCTGGAGAAGGAAATGGCTACCCACTCCAGTATTCTTGCCTGGGAAATCCCATGGACACAGGAGCCTGGTGGGCTACACTCCATGTTGCAAAGAGTTGGACATGACTGAGCACACACACAGGCAGCCTAATTTTTTTTCCTCAGATATTTTTTAGACACAGTCTAGGATAGAAGGTTAAGAGGGCCTTTTTTTCTTGATGGGAGAATTTGTAGCACATAGGCTAATAATGATCCAAATGTAGAATGATCACAAAATAATAATGTAGGAAAGAATTGCCAAAGCAGGGCTCTTCAGAAGGCAAACAGGCATAAAATCCAGTGCACATCTGCAGGGGCTGCTGTAGTTCATGCACTGAAACAGGAGGAACTTACCTGCCTCTGCGCTCAACACTCTGTTTTCCTCTTGTTGGGCGCGGGGCCAGCTAAGTGGGTACCTGGGTTGAGAGCTTGTAAAAGTTCTCATCTGATTGCTTCTGTCTCCTTAGGAAGCAAGGTCAACAGTTGAGAGTGAGAGCAGGAAGAAGTGTTGAAATTTCGAGAAGAGGAAAAGGGATAAAATAGAATACAAAAGTGACTGGACTTTGGAACAGCAGGAAGGGCCTACTCGAGTTTAGTGGTCATTAATTTAAGAACATTCAGATGGCTGTGTGTTTTTCTCCAGGCGTATTCAATTGTGCGATCACAGAGAAGTAGAGAACCGAGTTTATCCAGAATTGGAGTTTGCCCAGAGAGCAAAGTAAAGGAAGTTTGAGGCAAGGGAGTTGAGGGTGTATGTGGGGAAGAGATTAATTATAATAATGTTGGACACATGGAATCCAAAACATGTTCAGAGGGAAACAGGATGTGAAGAAGGGACAGGATCAACAGATATTGAGTATCAAAGAGTTCTTGGAGTTAGAGTACTAGGTAAAGGAAATGGGCTGGAAAGACAAGTAAAGATGAAATAGTCAGATGTCTAGATGGAATTACGCTAGCAGGCAGAAGGGCCGGTGCTCTTGATGTCTTCAGTAAGACAGATTTTCATTGTGTGAGCCCTGTTCACATCGCAGAACATTTAGTACCTTTGGCCCCTGTTCATTAAATGCCATTGAAAACTCCAACCTACAATGTTCCCGTGAAAGTGAAGTCACTCAGTCGTGTCCAACTCTTTGTGACCCTGTGGACTGTAGCCCACCAGGCTCCTCTGTCCATGGGATTCTCCAGGCAAGAATACTGGAATGGGTTGCCACTTCCTTCTCCAGGGGATCTTCCCAACCCAAGGATCAAACCCGGCTCTCCTGCATTGCAGGCAGATGCTTTATCCTCTTGAGCCATCAGAGAAGCATAATTTCCCCCCAAAAAACAGTGACCGAGTATTTACAAATGCTCTCAGTGGTTGAAAATTGCTTGTTTAAGAAATAACCATGGAAATGAGCAGCTAAGGTAAGGTAGCAGACAATGTTTTTAGGGAAGAGGAAGTCCAGGAACTAAGAGGCTAGAGTGTTGCAAAGACAATCTCTGTGCATGTTGACATCCAGCAGTTAGGATGCTGAATGACAGTGAGCCAGAGCTGACATCTTCAAGGAGTCAGGGAGAGTGGCTGGGGAGTCTTGGAGAAGACTGCAGTAGGGAAGGGGTGGCATCTTACAGCATTGAGACTAAAGTCCAGAAGGATTTTTTTCCTGGGGGAAAGCACAGAGAGAGGAAGAATAGCTAGAAATAGTAAGGTCAAGGTCACCTTCCCCACCTCCAGGGCCTGTAGTATGAGAGCTGCGGCAGAAGAGAAGGTTAACACCCGGGGGTTGCAAAGAAAGCAGCAGCAGGATCTCCAGGGTGAAGCTAGATTGCAGTTAGAACAAGTTGATGAATAAAGTATCTTGGGAATGAAGAAGGATTGCTGATGGCTGACTTGTAATTTCTAAGGGAAGCTAAAGGCAAAGGAGAGCAGGAACGATATACCCATCTGAATACAGAGTTCCAAAGAATAGCAAGGAGAGAAAAGAAAGCCTCCCTCAGCGATCAATGCAAAGAAATAGAGGAAAACAATAGAATGGAAAAGACTAGAGATCTCTTCAAGAAAATTAGAGATACCAAGGGACCATTTCATGCAAAGATGGGCACAATAAAAGACAGAAATGGTATGGAACTAACAGAAGCAGAACATATTAAGAAGAGATGGCAAGAATACACAAAAGAACTATACCAAAAAGATTTTCATGACGCAGATAACCACAACGGTGTGTTCACTCACCTAGAGCCAGACATCCTGGAATGCAAAGTCAAGTGGGCCTTAGGAAGTATCATTACAAACAAAGCTAGTGGAGGTGATAGAATTCCAGTTGAGCTATTTCAAATCCAAAAAGATGATGCTGTGAAAGTGCTGCACTCAATATGTCAGCAAATCTGGAAAACTCAGCAGTGGCCACAGGACTGTAAACAGTCAATTTTCATTCCAGTCCCAAAGAAGGCATTGTCAAAGGTACTGCACAATTGCACTTATCTCACACACTAACAAAGTATTCAAAATTCTCCAAGCCAAGCTTCAACAGTACATGAACCGTGAAATTCCAGATGTTCAAGCTGGTTTTAGAAGAGGCAGAGGAACCAGAGATCAATTTGCCAACATTCGTTGGATCATCAAAAAAGCAAGAGAGTTACAGAAAAGCATCTACTTCTGCTTTATTGACTATGCCCAAGGCTTTAACAAAAGTGTGGATCACAACAAAGTGTGGAAAATAGTTCAAGAGATGAGACTACTAGACGACCTTACTTGCCTCCTGAGAAATTATGCAGGTCAAGAAGCAACAGTTGGAACTGGAAATGGAAGAACAGACTGGTTCCAAATAGGGAAAGGAGTACATAAAGGCTGTATATTGTCACCCTCCTTATTTAATTTATATGCAGAGTACATCATGCAAAATGCCAGGCTGGATGAAGCACAAGCTGGAATCAAGATTGCTGGGAGAAATATCAATAACCTCAGATATGCAGATGATACCACCCTTATGGCAGAAAGCGAAGAAGTAAAGAGCCTCTTGATGAAAGTGAGAGGAGAATGAAAAAGCTGGTTTAAAACTAAACATTTAGAAAACTAAGATCATGGCATCTGGTCCCATCACTTCATAGTAAATACATGGGTAAACAGTGAGAGACTTTATTTTGGGGAGCTCCAAAATCACTGCAGATGGTGACTGCAGCCATGAAATAAAAGACACGCCTTGGAAGAAAAGCTATGGCAAATCTAGACAGCATATTAAAAAGCAGAGACATTACTTTGCCGAAATGGTCCGTCTCCTTAAAGCTAAGGTTTTTCTGGTAGTCATGTATGGATGTGTGAGTTGGGACTATAAAGAAAGCTGAGCGCTGAAGAATTGATGCTTTTGAACTGTGGTGTTGGAGAAGACTCTTGAGAGTCGCTTGGACTGCAAGGAGAGCAAACCAGTCAATCCTAAAGGAAATCAGTCCTGAATATTAACCAGAAGCACTGATGCTGAAGCTGAAACTCCGATACTTTGGCCACCTGATGCGAAGAACTGATTGGAAAGACCCTGATTCTGGGAAAGATTGAAGGCAGGAGAAGAAGGAGATGACAGGGTAAGATGGTTGGATGACATCACCGACTCAATGGACATGAGTTTGAGCAAGCTCTGGGAGAGTGTGATGACAGGGTAGCTTGGCATGCTGCATTTCATCAGCACAAAGAATCAGGCACAACTAAGCAACTGAACTGAACTGACTGTAATATCCAAGGGACCCAGTGGAAGAGACTAAGGAATTGGGGGGTGGGAGGAGGCTGGCATTTAAGAGATGAAGTTGTAAATGAACACAACAAAGTGTCAGGAATGAGAGTCCAGGATGTGATAGATGCTCTGGAGCCCATCTTGTGACAGGAAGAAGGATTGATCGCTCAGGGCAGAGGGTGTTATTGGAGTGGGTAGCCATTCCCTTCTCCGGGGGATCTTCCTGACCCAGGGATCGAACCTGAGTCTCCTGCATTGCAAACAGATTCCTTAATGTCTGAGCCACCAGGGGAGCACCCAAAAGGATTATTGTCTCAGGGCAGAGGGTAGAGTGGAAGTCACATATTGGTGAAGGAAGAAGAGGTTCTTACAAGGAGCCCATAGAATTCCAAGACTCCCTTTATGTCTGGATGCTGTCTGCCTTCATCCTTCCTCTAGCAGAAGCACGAGCAGAAAGGGGCAGGCTGCAGGGCACGTAGAGCTCCCTTCTTGACTCACCGAAGTGGAGGTGACTTTGTGGCCAGGACACCATGCAGATAATACACCTGCTGTGTTAATACCTCTTGCCGTGAACAAGTAACTCCAAGACTCAGTGGCTTAAAATAGCATTTTCTATGGGTCAAGAACCAAAATAGATGTAACTTGTTGATACCTCTATCTCCACATCTCTCCAAAGCTGCAATTAATGTATTAGCAGGAGCTCAAATCATTTTCGAGTTGAGGCTTGGCTTGGGGCTTGGTCCTTTTCCAGGCTCACTCAGGAAGTTGTTGGCAGGATTTGGTCACTCATAGTTATTGGATCAAGGGCTTCAGTGCTTCACTGACTGTTGGCCAAAGGCCTCCCTTGGTTCCCTGCCACATGAGTCTCTCCATAAGGCGGCTCCAGCATGGCAGCTGGCTTCACTAGCAAGAGAGAGGGTGGGAGCAACACAGAAGTCAACCTTTTGTTCTCCAGTCTCAGATGCGATATCCCATCACTTTTGCCTCATTCAGTTCATTAGATGAATGTCACAAGATTTAGCCTACTCTAAAAAGTACATTATTACACAAGAGTATGAATTTAAGGAGGCAGGTTCACTGAGATCCATGTCAGAAAGCTGCCCCACCCTGAACCAAGCACTGACAACAAGGAGATAACTGGCTTAGACCAGTCAGGTTCTGCCCATCCCTGACACTGGAGTCAAGTCCCCAAATCACAAGGATATCACATAGTTGTGGCGAGGAACAAAGGACAGAATAAATGTGGAGTAGACAGCCGGAGGGTTCACTGTCGCCACTAACCAGTGTTCCTGCCTTTATTCTTCTGGCTCAGGACCTGTTCTTCCTACCGTCTGGTGCTGCTGGTGCCCTCCACATCAGGCCCAGTCTCCTGATTTCCGCATGAAATGGCCTTATCACTCTCACCTTAGTTTTATCTTTTTAGCCCCACTTTTCACCATTCACTCTCATTTATTCCAAGCTGGTGGTTTATTAAGGTTTTTGGTCTCAGGACCCCTTTACGACTCTTAGAAGTTATTGAGGGCCCCAAAGAGTTTTTGTTATAGCTATTGATATTTACTTAATTAGAAATAAAAATAAAATTTTAAGGATATTTACTTTAAAATAATAATAAACCCATTACTTAAAATAACACATTTTTGTGAAAAATAAATACATTTTCCAAAAAAAAAGTTCTTGAGAAAAATTATACACTTTTTTACATTTAAAAATATATATATCTTTAATGTCTGCTTAATAGAAACTCTCAGACCATATTCTCATATCTGCTTCTGTATTGAGACTATTGTGATATGTTATTTGGTTGAAATACAAGAAGAAAATATAGTCTTCCATAGACATGTAGTTGAAAATGGAGCTAGGGATATTTTAATAGTCTATTCAGGTCATTGTGTGTATTCTTTGATATTACAACAATTCTGTAAGTGGTCATTTCTTAGAGGTTAGTTGCAGTGTCGATTCTGAACCTCTTATATTCTGTTTGGTTAAAATCCATTGGACCATCTGGCACTATGAATTTCTTTTCACATTTGGAAAATATTTGTTCCCTGAGTTACTTAAGTTTTCCAAATATTTCACTATGAAATCTTTTTAATCACATTTTAAATATCACTATCTTTAGTGGCCCCCCCCCCAAAAAAAAATCTTTACATATTGGGAAGCCGATGATTTTAGAGAGGATTTAAGTTTTCTAGAATCCTAATCTTCACTTAAAAGCCCAAATTTTATCATTGGCAACAAATACTGTCAGTTATTTTCCATGAAGTAATAGGCTCGTTTCATTTATTTTTGACAAAATGCCAAATACCCAAGTCTGAGTAACCATAGTTTATTTGCCATATTTCCAAGAAAAATTGGTGCTCCATAAAAAGACCCTATGACTTCTCCAGCCTGTAACTTCTGCTTACTGTGTTCTGGGTATCCTTCAGCCTGTTAGTGTACCTCACATTGAAATGCCTCAAGAGAGAACCCAGTGGATTAGCCAGCCATTGTGCAGTATGAAACTGGTGTGGCGCTGAGCATGGCAGCCAGTGCATAAAGGCACAAGTTCTAGCTGCTTATGTGGAGGAGATCTGCATTCTAGCAAACAGAACACTGTTCAGAATATCCACCAGTGTGAATGAGCAAGGTATTTTTTTCATATGCAGATAGAGTGATTATGATATAAGAAGTTAAAAAATTAATTTGTAATTTGACTTTATTAATATAAGCACCCATTTAATAGTACCTCCACCCAAAAAGCATGTCCTTAAAGTTGTAGTCACATTCTGATACCACTCTCACTGTGTTGGGGGCACTAATAATATTCTGAGGCTACCATCAGACCATGTGTTTTAAAAATATTCTTCAACATGGATTGAGTAGTTGTTACTGTGAGTTTTCTACTGATGTAAACAGAATGTATTGCCTTTCACATTAATATTAATAAAAAGACATTGTTAAAGAAGTTTCTTTGGTTGATTAACAATTTTTCATTGTTTTAATGGGTGTTTTCCTCCTTCACAAGGGAGGAAAATCCTCTAAGGCCTGTGAGTATGATCTTATTTCTAGTGCTTTTCTTTGTTAATAAATAATGAGGAGTCACCAGGCACTGTATCTTGCAAGTTCATAGATTTTTAATGTTTTTTTTTTAAGATTGGCTTTCTCATTTTGGTAGGAACAAAGAAGACTAACAGATGTATTTCTGCTATCTTGAGGGGATAGTAGGTTTAGAAACTTTCCTCTTTGAAGGTTCCGGAATTAGTTGTATATTATGTATGGTGCAGGGTAGAGTTCAGCTACATAAGTGAAAACCATACCCGTGAATGATGACATGCATCCTGCAAACAAGTTCATTCACTTAGTGAAGTGAAGAGCTGAAGCAGGCTCTTTTCAGAAAAAGTATTGGGGGCCCGAGTTCCCTCTTTGATTTATCCCACAAGAAGAGTACTAAGGGTGTTAATGTATTGGGGTTAATGATGAAGAAAACAAAAGTAGCATCCCAGTGGGGAAATGCAACCTGACACAATTAAAAGTGGGACCCAAACTAAAATACAGTCCTTTTAAGAAATGGAAGTATTTTATCTTTGTCAAATGGAAGCAATCTAAACTTGACAAAAATCTAGGCTTCCTTTCTCTTTGTATATCTTGACTTAATATTATTAACTTGTACTTCATTGAGTCATACTGTCACAAGTAATTAAGTTATAAATATTATACAGAATAATTTGCAATTCTGCAAATACTTTTAAAATTTTAAGAAATTTACCTTTCTTTGTGATACCAGAATCCTCACAAAGATGGATTATCTCCATTTTCACCTTAATTTTATGTATCCCAGTGATGCATTGTCCTAGAGTTTTACAGAGTGCACACTACTTAAGTGTCCTACCAGACAATAGACAAAGTTTACACTAAAAATGCCCTAGTTTTTCCTTTAGCCTTTTGCACTGATTGGTATAAAGCAAACCCTTAGAGACTATTCTTGCTAAGTATTGTTAATGCTGCAATGCAGATTGGAATCTCAAAAAATCCAGGTATAAAGATGTGGGTAGCTTATATTGTTAATATCCAAAATCATCTAAAGGCTTGTTTTCTTTGTGTTTTTTTCCAGACCTAACTACCATAATGAATGCTGCATACTAAGAAAACCACAAGAAGGTTATACGTTTGGTTGTCCAATATTCTCGGATTTGATATGAACCAACACATAGTCCTTGTTGTCATTGACAGAACCCCAGTTTGTATGTACATTATTCACATTCCTCTCTGATGTGTTTGGGGGAAAAAAGACATTTTAGCCTTTTTTAAGGTTATTGACTTAATTTCATGTTATTTGGTTGCATGAAGTTGCCCTTAACCACTAAGGATTATCAAGATTTTTGCACAAGCTTATACAAATCTAGGATCCTTTATCAAGGCAGTTATGTTCATCACTCTTCTGCCTTTTACTCCACCATCACCAAACACTCAGTTAAATATAAATTAGCATTTTTTTAAAAGGACCACTCAACATAATGCTTAAGGGATTTCTTCTCTGTGACAGAACCCAGGAACCAATTCCTAGATACATAATGTTGGCATATTGAAGGTGAACTTAAAATTGTCCTTCAGTTTTGAGGCCATGTGTAAAGTTGAATCATATTGTAAAATACCTTTTCCGTATTAGAAATAGCTAGTTGACAACTTATACTTCTCAAAACTCATGTTACGTACACAAACTCAGTTTCTATATGTGAAGTTAAGTGAGTCTTTTGTGTTACTCCAAGATAAAGGCAGTGATTTATTTTCTCCCAATGCCAATACAATTTGAGCTAATCACTCAAGCTGGATACTTTACATTTTAAAGCTGGACTCAGCAGTAGCCCTATGGGAAGTAAGACAAAGCATTGACTTTTAAATTTAGACTTTTAAACGATCTGTTGTTTTCTTTTGGAACTAGAATTAGAATAGTTAATACTCATCCACAAACCATTATTATGTGTACATTATTGTTGCAATTGTGATAATAGAAAATTTTATTTATTTTTATGCCAACTTATATTGTGAGAACACATTTAGTCAGTTTGGGTTTTATCAATCCTGTTATGCTTGTCCTTGGAACATCTTTCGCGTATTCGAGGTTTGTNCATTATTATGTGTACATTATTGTTGCAATTGTGATAATAGAAAATTTTATTTATTTTTATGCCAACTTATATTGTGAGAACACATTTAGTCAGTTTGGGTTTTATCAATCCTGTTATGCTTGTCCTTGGAACATCTTTCGCGTATTCGAGGTTTGTAGTTGAAAAGTTTACTGTAAAAAAAATCAAAAACAAAAAAATGTATTGTTTTTACAGAATAAATTTATTGGAATGTGTACTGGGAGTAAGAGTTGAGGTTGTAAACAACTAAGTTAGTGTAATTTGGCTTCATATATGTAATGTGAGGTATTAATGTAATTCATATATTAAAGCAAAAATTGTTAACAGCAAGCTGATAAGAGAATCAAGTGCAGGTGAGGCTTTTTCTTTTCTTTTTTTAAACACTCTGGGTTGTAGGACTTTGTTTGTTTGTTTGTTTTTTAACACTGGGGGGTAGGGAGAGGAACTGGCTACATGACTGCTTGCATATCTGTGTTACTTACCAGTTCAGTGGACCCCTAAATTCACACTGGACATTATCCATGCACTGATCTGGACACCATTTTCTTTTAGGTTTTCTTATTTTGGTGACGAGCTAGTAAATAGCATGAAGGAAAAAATGTGAGCAGCTCTGAAAGCTTAGGGCCATTAGTGATGATGCTGGTGATGATGAGAGTGGTGACGATGGCACCTGAGGGCGTAAGAGTACTGATCCACTTACCACTCCTGGGCACTGAGGCGGCAGCTGTGTTTGGGGTTTGTTTCTCTCATTTAGCAAATACTGATTTTCCTCTATTATACTCGACTCACGCTTCCACATGATGAACAGTTCATTTAAAAGAGAGTAGGAATGCCAGTCCAGTTCTTTGTCCTTACAAGGTACTTTTTAATTTTGAATATTTTAATTTAAAATCAAGGAAATTGAATTAATTCATCAAAAGTCCTCTTCATTGCTCACACTAAAACATAAGGAGAATGTAGATGACATTTCGAATTGGAACATATAACTGACAGATTTTTAAAACAATAAAGCTAAAGACCACAGAACTTTTTCTGAAAAAGAAAATAAAATGTTTAAAATTTAATAAGATTTGTCTTCATAAAAGGCCAAAAATAATTTATTAAAAATATACACAGAAACACAATAGAAATATTTCCAGTCACCAGTAAAATAAAGGTAATGATAAAGTTATAGATCCCTTCTTAACTGTTTAGACTCAATAAAAAATTTCAGTGAAAGCAGTTTTTGAAACCCCAGTGAATAATTCACTTTTCCTCGGGAAAACACTTTTCAAACAACATTTTTAAATGTTCTGATAATTTGTCTTTTATATTGAGGTTGATCATAAAGCATATACATCTTATGTGCAAAAATATTCCTCCAATCTGTATTTGCTAGTTTGAAATCTTTAATATGCATACGCCATTTTCACTTTCGAATAGTTTCCTTTTCATGTTCATTATTATAGGAGCTAAATTGTAATTTTTCACACTTATATTTAATCTGTACAAACAGAATATTGAGATAGGTGGTTGTTTATTCACAAATACCCTGAAGTGTATTTCTTTAAACAGACTTTCTGAATAACTTCAACTTTCCTTCAAAAAAAGATTTACCCACATAATTCCTATGATACAGAGTACAGAGCAAGAACTGATGTATTCGCAAATGTTCCTATGCAAGAAAAGAGTGGAATGGGGCCAGATATAGGTACCAAAATAGCAAAAGTCAGTTATCTGGAGAGAAAGAACATAAAACAATGTTTTCATTCAACTTTTTCATCTGCCTTTGTTTTTATGAAGAATTCGGGTCTGTAGATACAGCGATAGGCCAGGAGCTGGGGAAGAACTCCATATGCTATGTTTAAGGCTAAAAAAACGATTTTCGCTTCTTCAGGGACTCTGTAGACATAAGCAGTTCTAGCATGAAGAGAAGCACCGATGTGAGAAAACTGCGCCTGCCGTGTTAAAAAAGAGGGGGCGGGGGAGTGAGGTAAGCATAAGTTCTGTGTGCAGATGCGTTCCTAATGGTCCCTTCAGACCACGCTCCTGTGCCCTCAAAACCAGACTTTCAAACGATTCCAGAATCCTCAATATTTCATTGAACTTGGGGTCAGTCTTGGTATAACCATTCAAATAAAGTAAGCCTTCTTTAGCATGTCTTTATCAGGCTAACTGATTTTTAACCCATCTAGTGCCCAGCCCCGTACCAAACAGTAGTGGCTCAATTTACAAAAGGAAAATCTGAATAAAATCTGCCTTGTCCTGATTTGCATTCTGGAGATATCCTATATAGGAACTCAGCTGCGGCTCACACAATGTGTTCTAGTAAAAATGAAGCAAGTACAGAGATTAGACAGCTGAAATATTTTTAGCATAGCTATTTAAAGAGAAGCTCTGAAAACCTCAGCTTCATTTATATCAGTTCTTTCACTTACTCCTTGGAGCAAGAGCTCAAAGCCCTTCATTGCATTTTGCTTGTTTTTTTCACTTGTATATTTGTTTTTATGCAACTTAAAAAATACTAAGGGTTGTTTTGTAAGATGAGGTGGGGGTACGGATTTGTTCGCTCTTTTATAAAATGGCAAATGTACACACACGCAACTTTTTCACATAAAATTATTGAGATGTCCAGCTTGTCAGCATAAGCTGAATTTACAAAACAGAAAGGCAAGCACTTCCCACTTGTATTTAGATACCTGCTCAGAAAATACATTCCAGAATGTGCCAGTTGGCCTTTTTTGATATTTTTCATAAGCACAGGTGAAAATTGTATTAGAAAAAGGCTTCTGTGAAAGTATTTCCTCAGGATGCAAAATGGACTCCTGGAGTCTTTATTTCATTTCATAACTGAAACTCAAGATATACATGAATAAAGGATTGGGAATTTAAATGTAATAAGTGGCGACTTACTAGTGTATCAGGATCAGAGCAAAGAGACAAACGATAAAAGGACAGAAATCATGAGAATGAAAATGAAATAACTTGCTTTAAATACGTATAAGTTATCTTATATATCCCTCCATATGAAATCAGTTTATCCTGCTAAGTGGTTAACAGAACAAAAGTGTTACTTTAGCACTTGATTTTATGACAAGAAAAGGACAAGTTTTCATAAAGCGGTATGTATACGGATAGTATCAGCAACAGGCATTTTAACAGGTTACATTTTTACAAAATTCCTGATACATCCTGAGGGTGTCTGGTAGTCTTGTTCTTCTCTGGAGGTAGGCATTAAATTAGCGTGAGTGGTGTGTTGCCAAGGACAAAGGCCAGTGCCAGAGCAGGAATCATCTGCCTGGTGATCTGTGAGCCACTGAGAGGGCTTTATCCTCAAACACCCCCAGGGCCAATGCCCAAACACAACCCACCGAATGCTTACAAAAGAGTTAAGGGCCTTTGAGAGGCTGCCCTGAGGACCTGCTCTTGTGGACATTCTAAGAACCCCCAACAGGAACTTGCCCCCCCGCCCCATCACTTTTTTTTCCCCAGGGCCAATTTTGAATAAAAATATTTTTCTGAATATATAACCAGACTTTTATTCTGGACAAGGTACCGTGATTTTCAGAAATGTGCATTTGTCTATCTTTTCAGACTTAACATATATCTCAGACAAATTTGGGGAAATGCAAACCACAGTTTAAGAGAATAATATGAACAGTCATGCCTACTTGCATAGGGAACCTGCTTAAAAAGTCTAATATCATAGGCTTTTTTCCTGCACTGACCAGTGCAGTTAATACCTCATTTTCACAAACAGCAAACTCATGGGAACATTAAAAAATGATCATGTCCTTTAGATTGTAAGCCCATCGGGCAGGTACTGTGTCTGAATTTTTGTGTGGCACCTCTCACATTGTTAGAGCTCAATAAACGTTCAACAGTAATGGTCTTTTGACTGTCAAAATACAAAAAGCTTCTACAAGGCATTACTCTATTTTTATACCTATTTTAGTAGGCCTTTTACTTCAGAATTATTTAATAAGGGGCAGAGGTGATCGAACCCAGGTCTCCTGCAGGCAGATCCTTTACCGTCTGAGCCACCCGGGAAGCCCAAGATGATTGCATTTCTAGTTAAAAGAGGTATGTAATTGAGAGAGAAGGCCTGAGGCCGGTCTTCTGCAGTTGACAGGGTATTTAGAGTGGCCTTACCTATACCTGAGTGAGCAACCACTCACAGCTTCCTCCCAAAGCATATGGTGTCTGGTTTCCAGGATGCTGAAGTTCAAAAGACCCTCAGTCTCACTTGAGAAGGGTTCCCTTCGAAGTACACAGCTGAGAAGGGACTGCACTGAGCTTCCTGGTGATGTTCCCACCAGCACACAAGACCTCCTTAGAACAGGGCCTGGAGAGCTCAACCGAGCATCCTGCTAGCATCTGGTGACCCGGTGACCTTATTGCTACTGAACTGACTCATGGCCAGGATCACAGGTAAAAGTTACAGGTCCCAGAAATTCCTCCAGAATTCAGTGATGTGAGGTTGAGCACCTCATAATTTTTCCTAAACTTCATTCTAATCATTTTTTACCTTAAGAGATTATGATTTTTAAAGAATGAATGGTTGGGATGGAAAATGAGGCAATAAAGGCAAAAAAAAGGGGGGGGGAGCTTAATTATAATAGCTCTTGTTTTCTTACAGAGACAGCCTGGAAAGAATTTGAATAAAAATCCCAATCTTAGTTCCAGAAAAAGAGAACTGAGTTTTGTGTGTCTATATAAATGGAGGCAAAAATGAATGTGAACGTGGGGACAACAGCCAGGCTATTTGGCTGATATGGAAGCTAATCGAGAACCGTGTTACTGTTTCTTAGGGTTTTCTGAACACCATAGTCTCGGGATTAAGAACACTGAATCTGGAAACAGACTGAAAGCTTCAAATCCCAATTCCACCAAAACCCAGCAATGTGACCTTGTGTTAGGTATGTAACTACCTCTGGCTCCTCGCCTGAAAAGCAAGGTAATAATGGAGCCTGCCTCATAGGATTGTTACACAGGTTCAGTGGCTTGATCTCTTGTCAGGTGCTTAGGACAGCGCCAAGCACATGGAGTTCTTCCACAGACAGACACAAAACCCAGCTGAAACGCTTGTTCGTGAGCTGGCACCCTACTTGGTTGAAAATCCAGGCGCATTGTTTTTAGATTCCCTTGCTGATCTTTTGACAATGCCAAGACTGTGTGTCTCCACCAAAGAATAAGAAGCATATAAAGACAATAAACCCAAACTCTAGTTTTAAAACTAAATGAAGATGTTTAGAGGTGAATCAACATCAGAAGCAAATGATTAAAATGAGATTTGTAATTAGTACGCCAATTACTCCTGTTCTTTCTAAACCTTTAGTCTCGGATGTTTTTTAAAGGTTTCCATAAAGGAAAAAAACCTCAAGAATTTGCCTCTCAGTAGAGTCGACTCTGGACAACCAAGTTACCCACAGATAAGCCTCCAGACCCTTTTTTGAGACAGTACATGGCACCTGAATAGACGGAGGACTGAGGGAGTCTGAACCCAGTGGGAAGGGTCATGTATTGCCTCTGGCTGCAGCCTGCTTGCTGAATGGCACGGCAGGCTCCCAGCCACACCCACTGTGAATATGTCCCACAGCTGCTTCCAGTTTCTCTGATGTTTAGGTAACTATACACAACATACAGAGCTACAGATCACGTATCTTCTGAGAAACACAAGGCATTTCTCAAAACTTTCATGGGATTTTCTAACAACAGCATTAATGAATGCAACAAAGAGGCCCACAGCTTTTGATGTGCCAGGTACTGCTCTACACCCTCTGCAGAGATTACTTCATGTAAGTAATCCTTGCAGCAACTCTATGAGGAAGGTACTATTACTTAACAAAAGAGGAAACAAAGAGGTCAAGTAACCAAGGTCACTGAACTAATCAGTGACAGACCGAGAGTTGAACTAGTCTGCTTCCAGAGCTCACGTTCATAACCATATTAACTACATCTTTTCAGTGATATTTTAGAAGAAAAAAATTCTTCCACTGATAGACATGGCTAATGAGTAGAGCTAAGCAGCCTGTAATAAAGTTCATATGGGTTTCCAAAATATCTTAAAGGAAAACCCAAGCGAACTTTTTGGCCAACTCGGTACTTCTCAAATTAGACTTGAAACTTTTAATTTTACATGGAAAGAGACTTGGGTTATTAATTAGTCACCAGTGGGATTCTTTGGTGCCAAATGTGTCCTGGTTTTACTGTATTTTACTTCAGCTCTTGATTTACCCGATTTCTGAAGGCAGCAGGCTTTGCAGATTCCTAGATGGTCTGAAACGAGGGCCCTCATAACTACTAGCTATGTCTTCTGTTGACTTGTACTGACCTAGAAGCTTTTCAAAGATTTTTTTCTTAAGTCGCAGGTTCTTGGGAGTTCACTAGATCTTCCAGTAAAAGCAGATTTTTATAAACTCAGTGGGATCATGAATCCATAAAGCTTCTAAATGAGGAGTGGTAGTTTTTGCAAGCTAGGGGTGCTAATCAAGCCTACGGAGAGTGCTTCTATGAAGAGTGTGTCAAATGTCCTCTCACAATGAGAATTCATTTCATAAACAAGTATTTGCCAAGCAGAAATCACACACTGGTAATTCTGCCTTCTCATTGTCTGCACTGTCTTGTTGCAGTATGATTTCTAGGTCTTCCTGAGGCCAAATGCTCTGAAAAGGTGGATGTTACAGCCCAGCTAGGAGCTATGGGTATGTCAGACACACGATTCTCAGGCTACCCCTGTTCTGCTGGTTGGGAGAAACATCCTAACACCTACAGGATCCAGTCCACAGCCTCAGGCCACCTTTACAAATCCGTTGGTGAGGGATGAGCCCAAAGATTTCTGCAAGGCCTGGTGTATGGCTGAAACCACTGCTGCTGCCGTCTGCTCTGCGCTCCACACTGCCTTTCCCAGCGCTGCTGCTAGAGTCATGGGCTTACCTGGTGGCTCAGTCAGTAAAGAATACGCCTGCAACGCAGGAGGCCTGGGTTTGATCCCTGGGTCAGGAAGATCCCCTGGAGAGGGGAATGTCAACCCGCTCCAGTATTCTTGCCTGGGAAATCCATGGACAGAGGAAACTGGTGGGCTACAGTCCGTGGGTTCACAATGAGTCGGACATGACTCGGTGACTAAACCACCACCACCATGTGCTAGAGTCCCAGGTGCCTGTCCGCCAGTTCAGCCTATCTAGCAGGTATAGTGTGGGGCTGCTCTTAACTGTGACAGATTGAAGCACCTGTTCACCCCAAGCTCTGTTCATCCCAAGCCTCCTGACTGCTGACCCTATGCATGACTAGGCCTTGGCCGAGGGCTTCCTGCCTAGTTCTCTGGTTGTCTCCTGAGACCTCACTGGGTCCAGGACTTGGCCTCACTCCTACCAGCCTCCTCGCTGGTAACACTCTGTTCCTGCATCAGGGCCTGGTGTGGGGCAGACCAGGGGACACGGCATGCAGAGGAAGCCAGCCTGGGCAGGCAAAGCACAAGGGCAGAGAGTAGATGCTACACCCTTAACAATAATCAAGGGACCAGTAAGAGCTGGGGGAGGCCCTCAGTACCCTTTTAACTGCTGCACACTCCAGCATTTAAAGGCTTCCTCAGTCTTCAAATCTATTCAGCCCACAAAGCCCAGAGCTCAGGTGTCACTGCCTTCCACTGCCAGCAGGTCCTCTGCCTCATCCATGCCATGTACAAAGCCCTACTCTATGCTGTAGGACACTGGAGCTTAATTCACTGTTTGCAAGAGGAGAGGGACAGCACAGGGGGGAAGAATATGGGCTCTGGGGCCACATGGGATTCTGAATTCCTCTTCTGCCACTTCGTAATGTTGTGACCTTAGGCAAGTAACAACTAGCCTGAGTTCCACTTGCTTATCTTTAAGTGAGGCTTTAAAAAAAAAAAAAAAACTTGCCGAGACAATACTCTGTTCAGCACACAGTTCCTTCCTCTGAAGCACACAGGGAGACCACATGTATCAGCTTCCTTTGCAGCTGGGTGCATGCCAGGCCTAACTTGAAAACATCCCACGTGATCTTTGCATAAGCATAAATAAAACTTGAGTAATTGCTCCTCCAGCAGAGCACACAACCTGCCTTTGCACAAGTAGGTGAGTAGAACACAGCGTGGCTTGCCTTGCATGAAGCAAGGTAATGAGAGCCCAGACTACAAGGGAGCTGTTTAAAAAAAAAAAAAGTGGCAGATTTGCGGACTTCCGTAGTAGTCAAATGGTTGAGACTCTGTGCTTCCAATGCAGGGGGCACAGGTTTGATCCCTGACTGAGGAACTAAGACCCCTCATGCTGCATGGCCGAAAGAAAAAAAGTGGTGGGTTTGAGAATTACTCTGGAGTGGGAACTAACCAGACCTAGTAACTAACAGAGGATGAGGGAGTGGGAAGTGTGAAGAATTACTCCAAGTGTTTAACCTGAGCTGCTAGACACCACGAAGGACTATTTACAGAGTTGGGGGAAGTGGAAGAAAAGTGGGCAGGATCAGGAGTCCTATCTTAGATATAAATCTGAGATGTCAGAGACTCAAGAATTAAATACAGGAACCAAAACAGTCTGAGCTAAAGATAGAAATTTGAAAGCCATCACCTTATAGTGGGTATTAAAAGATATGGAAATAAAGACCCAAAAACCAAGGCCTGAGAAATAGAGTAATTCAGAGGTCTGCAAGGAGTGCAAATAACTAGTTCTCTTTCCTTGTGTCCTCCAAGGAAATGACAGGAACCATGACTGGATACTGCATCAACCTATTCTGTAATTAAGAAGCACATCAGATTGGAAAGATTGAGCCCAATGTATTAACCTATAAATGCCATTACCATTTTTAAATGCTGTAAATTCCAGTGTGTCTTTTTGCCAGCAGGATTATTATACCATGGATATCATTAAACGTATATGCTGAGAGCTTCCAGATAAACCTCATTATTAGGCCTGCTTGACAAGAGCAAGACAAAAATAATGATTCTAAAAGATGAGTTCATCTGGGGTTTTTTAACTTATGCATTCATGCCAAGTTCCTTCAGTAATGTCCAACTCTGCAACCCAATGGACTGTATGTAGCCCTCCAGGCTCCTCTGTCCATGGGATTCTCTAGGCAAGGAATACTGGAGTGGTTTACCATGCATTCCTCCAGGGGATATTCCCAATCCAGAGATCAAACCAGCATCTCCTATACCTCCTGCACTGGCAAGCAGGTTCCTTACCACTAGCGCCACCTGGGAAGCCCGTTTTTTTAATTTATAGTAGGAAAAAAAGTAATTTTCTTCCTTGGTTCTAACATCAGTTGGTTTAATAGGTTATCTTATAAAAACTATGCTTTGTATGATGCTTCCATCAATAATTTCACTTCCAGTTCCATGAAGTGAGTGTTCACTGAACACCTACTCTAAGCCAGAGGCCTGGCTGAGTAGCAGAAGAGAGGAATGGAATGACAGGCCCTGTTTTCCAGGAGCTGAACTCTGTTAAAAACCAGCTTCCCTGGTCCTGTGTAGGATAAGATAGTGGACTTCCGAAACGTTAAATTCAGACAGACATCTTAAAGATAACAGCTCTCAATTCTCTTTTAGTAACTGATGCTCAGAGACTGTGAAACAGCAGTAGAAAATGACGGTGCCACTCGCTGGGTATGTGACCTTGAACAAATCATTTAATCCTGCTCGCTCAATTTCCTCATCTGTATGACTGGATGGCGCACCTACCAGATAGTTAATTTTGAGATTTAAATAGTGCAGAAACATCTAAAGAACTGTCAGGCAAAGAGAATGACATGTCTAATAACTATTTCTTTCTCTAACACACAGGGCAGAGGTATTTTTTTTAGATGCCCAACAATGACAGCCAACTCTCCAGTAAACAGCATATTCTCAGTACCTGAGCTAGACCTCCAGCATGTATCAGGGTTATATCGGGCATCCAGAAGCATCCAGGAACCACTAAGCCATAAAGTGCGATCACAAAGTAAGGGACGGAATAGAACAGATAGGCCAGCATCTGCACAGAAAAGAGAAATAATGCCATCAGGAAATGGCAGTTAACCTAGCCTAATGAAAAGCACACACACACACAAAAAAAAAACACTTTCAGCTGAGAAAATGTTAACTCCTCTTTCCTACATGGTATCACATTTTCCTATTCTTAAAGAAAATTAGAAAAATCTTAGGCTTCACAACCACCTGACCTGGATTTTAGGATAAGCAGCAGGATCCTTTAGGTACGGCTCCTGAAACTGCGTATATAATCGGCAGAGCTCAGCTGGGCAATCCAAGGCAATCTAAGAACAAAAATGAGTTCATTATAAGAGACAGTCACATCTGGTCCTTAGGTTTGCTGATAAGGCTAAATGTGCCAAGTTTAGTCACAAGCTGCTTTCTATGTAACAAAAGCTACTTCAGAAGCTCATCAGTAAAAGGGAGAGAAAATAAATACAGATTAAAGAGATCAAGTAGAGGATAACAGTGGAGAAGGAAATGGAAACTAATTCTCTGTACTTGGGGATCTTTCTCATGTTCAGTTTAAACATCTAGGTTTGGCTAACTAAAACACAGCTTGTTTTAAATGATCAGCTTCCCTTTTCCCGGGAATAACTAGCCAACTAGTCCCTGCAGGAAGAATAGTACATTTCTATACCAGATTCATCTTAACTATTCTGAGTCCCCTCTAACCCACTTCCCTGAGGCACCACTCCTGGTGTCCTTAGCCATAAATGTTGTCCCACCTAAGTAACACGTGAACACATCAGTGGCGGAGTTGGTTAAAATGGATCCCAACCTTAAAGCCCCACCTTCCGAGGGTACACACTTTACCCATGTTTTTCTCATGTGCACAGGGGCATGGAGATGGCTGCGCAAGAAAACAGTTGCAGCTCACTTTTATTGTTCCTGGTTTTCTTCTTTTGACTTGAGGAATTACAGCAACCAACCAGATATGGTTATCAGTGCTGTGGTCTGAGCAAAGCCTCTGCCCTGCTTTCTCCTTTACACCCTTTCCCTAGGCCACTCCTACCAGCTGACTCTGTTCTAGGAAGTTTTTGAGGATCCATAGAGGGAGACAGCACTGAGGACTACTCACCCTGACCTACCAGTCGTACAGGCCCCTTACAGCCCAAGGGCCCCAAAACAATGAATCGGGTGCATCAGTTTACATTTACCACTCTGCCCCCAACTGCTGTGCAATGCCAGCAGCTTAGAACAGTAATTGTCATTGCAGCTGAATATAATTAACCATATAATTCTGGCTGCTCAAATTTATTACTGAGGATAAACCATGAAACTGGGATACTCTGAAGGACTCTTGATTAATAAAAATAGAGCAGTCACTTACTGAATACTTTTTAGATATAAGGCCTTCTGCAAGTGTCTGATGTGTCATCATTTAATCTTCAAACAATACTCTAAGGTAGGTACTCTTATTTTATAGAGGAAGAAACTGAGGATCAGAGAGGTTAAGTGATACTTCCAAGACCACACAGCTAGGAAACAGCCAGGAGTCTGACAGCTTCCTCTAATAGCCTGTCCTCAATCCCATCTCCCTGCTCCTGAGAACACATGGATGCTCTGTGCTGGCTTGATTAGAGTCTTAAGTCACCACCCTTAACAAAGAGATTTCAATCAGAAACATCAGACAAATGAAAAGAATGAGAGGAATGGCTAATTTTTCAGGAGCCTTAAAGATTAATTGGTGGAGAGCTTGATCTGAGGACCTCAAGAAGATGGCATGAAACAGCCCAGAAGGGACCACCCTTTGGGAGGAGAGGTTTGGGGTGAGGGTAGGCGGGTAGCAGGAAGCAGGTCCAGGCCTCTGGGCTCTAATTTGTTGTTCAGTTGCTCAGTCGTGTCTGACATTTTTGCAACCCCATGGACTGTAGCCCTCCGGGCTCCTCTGTCCATGGGATTTCCCAGGCAAGAATACTGGACTAGGTTGTCATTTTCTTCTCCACTAGGCTCTAATAGGAAGTATGTTTTGTTAGTGCCATGGAACATCTGATTTTAAAGTTTTTTTATGTTATTGCGGTCCCTTATGCTTACCAAGCCTCTAAACACGCAAAATCCAGTCGCCAGAAGGAGACATAAAACCAACATTAAATCAAAAGGTCTTCTCAGCAGGTCTTTTGCTTGGACCTCTTGAATGACCTAAAATAGAGTTGGTAACTGATGAGGTGCCAAAGAATAACCTGAGATCTGCTGAAACAAAGATACCATGATAAGAGAATTTCCAAGATTCAAAACCACTAACAAGGTAATTTAGGAAAATAATTCCTCTCCCCAAGTCTCAGTTCCTCATCAGTGAAATGAGGAGATTGGGCCTAGTGATCTTGAAGGGCCCTTCTGGTTCTATGAGGCCATATTTTTTTAAATATAATTTTTATGATCTTAAGTGTAAAATATACTCATCTTTAAACCAGTAACCCATCATACTACTATTAACACTTGTATTTTCCAGTCACAAATACATAGTTATATATATATATAATACTACATGTATAATATATAATTTACATTTATTTTTTCACAAAGTTAGGACTTAATGTATAAACAACTTTGCTTTTTTTTTTTTTTGCTTGCCTCTCACTACCTATAAGTTCTTAACCACTTTGTTAAAAGTTCTTCTAAAACTTACTCACATATGGTAGTGCCATTGTTGGATATTTAGGCATTTTCACTGTTTATACTTAATACAATGACAAGCAACTTTGTACATAAATCTTTGACAGAATCTCTGATGATTTTCTTAGGATACAGCCCTCAAAGTAGAATTACTAAGGTTAAAAAGTTAAATTTGTTATCGTTGATAATGTTGCCAAGTGGCTTTGCAGAGTGACTCTGGATTTGTATTCGTATCAGCAATGTATGACTGCCTATCTCTCCCTGGCCATCACTGTGTTTTAACATTTTTTTTTTAAATTAATAGTCTGTGTGTCTTACAACATGAACAGTACAGATATGCTAGCCTGGAGCCATCAGAGACAGTGAAGCAAGGAGGAAGGCTATGGTCTGCTGTTGTTTCGTCACTAAGTTGTGTCTGACTCTTTGTGACCCCGTGGACTGTAGCCCACCAGGCTCCTCTGTCCACGGGATTCTCCAGGCAAGAATACTGGAGTGGGTTGCCATTTCCTCCTCCCGGGAACTTTCCTGACCCAAGAATCAAACCTACATCTCCTGCATCATAGGCAGATTCTTTGCCACTGAGCCACTGGGGAAGCCCTTAAGGATATGGTTACTGTCTGCTTGTTTTTTTAACAACCACCTCATTCCTCAAAAGGGTATAAGGGGGCCCCAGTTATCAACATCCCAAGCTGAGTTTACATAGCATGTGTCCAAACATTCACAAATAAAGTGTTTGTAAATTAAAATGTATTTTAATGAATTCTATTGTACGTCTTTTTATAAAATGTTCTGATTATCTCTAGTAACTCATATTTTCATGTATCAATTTTGCATAAGGATCTAATATCTATGAAAGGAAGAGGAACTTAGAAAGATGTCACTAGCTTAGAACTGAAGACCTTAACAGAGTACCTGCCGGGCCAGTATTGTTTCACCTTGACCACCTTGGTTGTGACTGGAAGGGAAGTATCTCAGAAGATGTCCTGCAGCCAGTCTCCATGTGCCTGGATCTCCTGGTAATCAGACCCTCTGACTCTGTGCTACCTGGAACAGCAGTCTCTCTCCAGCCTCCCTCTGGGGCAGTAGTGCATAGATAGCTCTGAAAGAGGTGCCCAAGTGCTCAAACTCCAGGCCATTAGCACCCCCAGATAAACTTCACACACTGGGCAACAATGTGAAATCTAATGGGAAGAGCCAGTGTAACCTGTGGCCCTGGAAGTTCCAAAGAGCATGGCCCAGCCAATCAAAGCAGATCTAATCACACAGAAGCAGACCATTCTGGCCACCATAAGGTGTGAACCATTGCTGCAGAACCAACACAGTCACGCTGACCGACTGCTCCAAAGGCCACAGTCCCTGGAGGCCTGGTCCAGTCCAATAGCTGGTGGATACAAGTGACCTCTGAGTTTGAGAACAGGTTTACATTTAAATTAATAAAATCACCTTTGAGGGATAATTATAATTTTCTGATGGCTGATTATAGATTCTGAAACCAGCCCAGACAGGAAGACAAGTATATGGTATGCTTAAGAAAAAGGCAGGGCAAATACGTGTTCCATACTTCCCTATTTGAAAGAAAGAAAAAGAAAAAGTCAAAAGTTTACCAAAGGAAATCCACATACATGTAACATGTAGGATCCCTCCCCATCTCAAGTCATCTAAAATCCTGATATGGACCAGACAGTATTTTAAATGAGACCAGAAGCATAGGTTAATTTAAAACTATTAGGTATTTGTTAATAGGTATGCCTTATTTACAACACTTTATAGGTAGACTTAATATAATATCCTGATTTCTGGCACACATAATAACTTTTATATATCAGCTTTCAAGAATCTTAATTTTCAAGTATATTTATCACGTGCCCACTGTGTGTCGAGTTAAATATAATACAGAGAGATGTAAGAAATATTTTCATACTGAATGTAGTGACAAACCCAATATTTACCCCACTAGATCTTTCTAGAAGTCATGAATCACTGATATTAGTCTAGTTGTTCAGTGTATACTTTTGAAAATTGCTCAACAGCATTTCTTAAAAGGAAAATTGGAAGGGAAAAGAAGTAACTGCAAAACAGCTCTTCGGTAAACTTGGAATTTCTTGGTTCTATCACAACCAAAATAGCTTCCCTATTTAAAAATTATTCCCATTGTTTCAGAAAAGAAAAGTGAATTTTAAGATAAAGTTTCTTACCTACAATGTTTCCTGGCACAAAAACAACAATGCTCATAATAATAGATCCGACCCAATATAGGCCAATGGTTCTATAACTTTCCCTGTAATGAAAAAAATCCTGACTTAGCACACTTGTTTTAGAATACTATTAGTATAAGATGCTCCACAATTGATCTCTATTGTAACTAGTAAAGTACGCGAATTGAAAATGTACTGAATCAAGAGTAATAAATCCAGTACAAGGAACCCTGGTGATTGAACAAATTGCATTTCCCTATGTGATGAGCTCTAGAATCCTCTTTATGTCCTTTTGCATAGGAAATTATGATTACTACACCAATCTTCTGTTCAACCACACTGTGGTCATCACTTTCGAAGGAGGCCTGCATTTCACTACTATTTGTGAAACTCACAGCATGAAAGGGAAAAGAAGGTTCAAAGAAGAAAATTGGATCCATCTTTAAAATCATTTTAAGTATGAGTAGTAGGATGCTAATAAATGGACTTTCCCAGGTATCACAGAATTTCAGTCAGAGTCCCAAAGATAAATACAATAAGTGATGCATAACCCATGTTCGGAAGGAGCTGCTAGACACATACCTCTAATCTTAACAGGTGACGTTGGCAAAAAGTTTCTGCAACCGATAACTGACAAACCAAGATGGTTAGATCGCATCACAGACTCAATAGACATGAGTCTAAGCAAACTCCGGGAGATGGTGAACGCCAAGGAAGCCTGCTGTGCTGCAGTCTGTGGCGTCACAGAGTCAGACACGACTTAGCGACCAAGTAACAAGTGACAGCCCACCTCCAGAAGGGACTCGGAGAAATTTAAAAAGGGATTCTCTATTGGGAAAGAGAAGTGAAGAATACTGTGTGCTTTCTGCCCTGCCCTACCCGCCAAGCCCAATGTATCAGATCCCAGGAGGCCCATTCACGATGACTGGGACTGTCAGCAGGGGGTAAATCAGAATCTTCTTCCCCAACAGGACCACAGAAATGCTGGCCCACTCCTGGCAGGAGGCAGAGCCTGAGCATTCTCGGAAACACCTGCTGTGTTCCCTGGAGCTTGGGAACATTCATGAAGAGATGGGTGAGAGCCTAGAAAAGTCCAGAAATTAGCTGGGACTATCTTGGGACTGGACAACTCGGGGCTGGGGAGAGGCACAGGACAGTTGGTCAAACTGAATTTCAACCTTGTGAGGAGCAAGAATGTGAGAGTTTAACCTGGAGCCAAAGGCAGGCCTGGGAAGGTAGGTGGACTTGAGACAGCTTTAAAGGACTCCACCCGAAGGGTATACCTTCTGGGTTATAGGGGTTCCAGCAGAAAGAAGCTGTGGGTGTACCCCATGGGCAGACGAGTCACACAATTTCAGTCCCCAGGAGCGTTGCTCATGTCAGGGATCAGGGTAGTGCAAGAGGCACCTATGGTGCATGTGTCTGTGTTAAGTCACTTCAATCGTGTCCGACTCTTTGCAACCCTATCAACTGTACCCCGCCAGGCTCCTCTGTCCATGAGATTTCCCAGGCAAGAATACTGGAGTGGGTTGCCATGCCCTCCTCTAGGGGATCTTCCCAATCCAGGGATTGAACCCATGTTTCTCATGTCTCCTGCATTGGCAGGTGGGTTCTTTACCACTAGTGCCACCTGGGAAGCCCAGTTCCTAGGGCAGGGGTCTCCAAAGACCCCACACACGCGCCCCACAAGGCAGAGCCAGCATACCACCTGGCTCCCAATACCCAGAAAAGAGCACTGGTCTGTGCTCCTCTTCCTTCATTCCACGTACACACACGTGCTCCCACAGGAGTGAGCTGAGAAGTAAAAAAAGGACTGAGCATGTACCCCAGCCTCAGTGCAGACCGCTCCGTCTCAGGGTTGAACCTGAGCTGGAGGGAAAGAGACAGCTCTGAACTGAAAGGAGTCTGAAGTTTTGAATTACAATGGGCTTTTATTCCTGGAAGCGAAAACATTAAGGGGTCTGCCAGAACTGTCCCTCGTGGCAAAAAAATTGTTAGTCACTCAGTCATGTCTGACTCCTTGCAACCCCACGGACTGTAGCCTACCGGCTCCCCTGTCCATGGAATTTCCCCGGCAAGAATACTGGAGTGGGAAGCCATTCCCTCCAGGGGATCTTCCTGACCCAGGGATTGAACCTGGGTCTTCTGCATTGCAGGTAAATCCTTTACCATTTGAGCAACCAGGGAAGCCAGAGGGGCAGTCCAAAGGTGTATGTTCAAAAGGGAGTAAGTGATGCAAAGAAAAACAGCCATGTCTCATTTGGTTCCACAGAGCCTGTACACATGTCTGTGTGCCCCTCTCTACGTATCTGCCTCTGTACATCCCTGTTGCTTACACACTCGCCTATCAGTTGCTAAGGTGACCCAGGCACACCCACCAGGTTAGCCGACTTACTCCCAGGCTATGGCTGCCACCATCACCAGATACATCAGATAATGAGCAGAGCCGTCCCAGTAGCAGATCATATGTCCATAGGCCGTGTTCAGATACGGTTCACCCTGAGGAAAGCATAAGAAGTCCACTGTAAATAAAACTCAAACATTTCAAAGCAAAATACCAGACCAATATTGCATGTAAAATAAAACAGCAGAACTAACATGTTCGTCTGCTGAAGTGAAACTATTCGGAATCAGAGACAATTACAAAACTGGTAGCAACATGAAAATATACATGTTTTATATACATATACATGTATACAAATATACAGGACAAGGAGGCCTGGCGGGCTATAGTCCAGACAAAGAGTCAGACAGGACTTAGTGACTGAACAACAACAATGAAAATATACAAGTACCCGGGAGCCGCCGAAACTAGGGTCTGCCGCAGCAGGTGGAAGGAGTCTGTGCCTGTCTCATGCCAGGTCTACACAGGTTGGGTTGTTGCCCAGTCACTAAGTCGTGTCTGACTCTTTGTGACCCCGTGGACTGTAGCCTACCAGGCTCCTCCGTCCATGGGGTTCTCCAGGCAAGGATATTGGAGTGGGTAGCCATCCCCCTCTCTAGAAGATGTTCCTGACCCAGCGATCGAACCCACATCTCCTGAACTGACAGGTGGATTCTCTACTGCCATCTGGGAAGCCCACACAGGTGTGTACAGTGATGCAAAACAAATGGTATCACAAGCAATCCTGCCCTTGTGGTGAACTCACTGAGGCCAAGTCCAGTCTGTGACTAAAGGTGTTTATCTCTGGCCAGGCAGGGTGGCCAGGGGAGACCCTGCTGACCAGAGTCACATGGCTGACCTTCAAAATTCATGCTGACCCAGAGGCGTGCTGGGCTGCGTGTAAGGAAGGCAGGGCTTTCCCCCGCCGCTATCCCCTATGCAGGCATGAACAGGCTTCACACCCTGCCCCTCATTCAACCTTCTGAGCAGCACCATGGGATAGATACAAGTGACCCCATTTTACAGATGAGCAAACAGAGGTTCCAAGAGGTTACCTGACCTGCCTAAGGTCACATGGCTAATTCCTAGCAGAAACTGTACTACCAAGAAGAGCTGTGGGCTTCCCAGGTGCCTCATTGGTAAAGAATCCACCTGCCAATGCAGGAGATACAGGTTAGATCCCTGGGTCAGGAAGATTCCCTGAGAAGGGAATGGAAATCCACTTTAGTAGTCTTGCCTAGAGAATTTCATGGACACATGAACCTGGTGGGCTATAGTCCATGGGAGTCACAAAAGAGTGGGATATGACTGGGCAACTAAACAAAAAGAAGAAGAAATATACTTCCAAGAAATTTTTAGTTTTATGAACACAGATTATATGATGAGCCATTAGTACATTTCCTTGTCCCAGGTGCTTCACGTTTGCAGGCCACTACCGGAAAGTCACTGTCGAACCTGCCTGGGTGTAGTGTCATTCTGGCTCCTCCCCACTCCCTGTCTTCCCTTCTCCCACATTTGTGCTCTCCTGCCTTGTTTCAGATGTCTTCCTAAGATGCCTTAAGACCTTTCCACAATAAGGAAGAGTGCAGATCAACCAGCCCGTCAATCAGCCAACCAAGCAGGGGGTTTTCTGAGCTTCCCTGGGGAAAGGACTGCCTGTCGTCTTGCCTCACACAAATCATGTGATCATCGTGGGGCAGGGGGAGGAAGGAAACAACATACAAGTCAGACTTTGATACTCACGCCCAGCCCACATCTTTGCTCTCTGACGTGCTTTGATTGAATAATACCATCCAAGGTCATGTTGTTTTGGAGGGGTTTTTTTGGCCATCCCACATGGCAAGTGGGATCTTAGTTCCCCTACCAGGGATGGAACGTGGGCCCCTGACAGTGAAAGCATGGAGTCTTAGCCACATGACCGCCAGGGAAGTCCATCCAAGTTCATGGTTTTCTCCTTGCATGCCTACACATCTAGTTCTCTGAGCCATGCTGGCCTCACTCGGTGGCTTGCTGAGCATCTTCCACTGGATGGTTCCAGAGACCCTTCAAGCCCACCTCACTTCCTTTAACTCATCACCTTCTGCCCTCACCCGAGCCCCATGTGGCCTCTGTTCATGGAGACGCCACTCAGCTCGCCCAGGTCAGAACCACGGGGTCGTTGTTCGCTCCTTCTCTTACGCAGTCTGCAGGCAGGTCCCACTGATCTGTTTCTATGATGTCAACCCCAGGCAACAGTCCTTCTCGCCACAGCCTCATTCGAGCCCTTGGCACCCCTCACTAGACCTTTCCTACGTGGTCGTCCCACCTCTCCCTCCGATTCACCACACCCCTGCCCTAGCACTGGACATATCATTCCTCGGCTCAGAAACCTCCCAAAGCTGGTGGCGACGGCAAGACCAAGCCCTGCCTCCTCTTCCTTGGCAGCCAGGTCCCCCAGCCTGGCCCTGCACCCCTCCCACAGTTGCACCTCAGCCTCCCTCCTCATCCCCCTTGACCACCCTCACTAGCTCAAACTCCAGGCCCTCTTGGCAGCTACCTCCTTCCTAAACCCTCCTCGCTGTGGGCTCTGTGGCCCTGCACTCCCTGGGTATTTCTGCCTCTTTTTAAAATATATGCTTTTTTTTTTAATTGTTGGCTGCACTGGGTCTTTGTTGCTGCAGATGGAGTTTCTCTGGCTGCAGAGAATGGGGGCTGCTCTCTAGTTGCGGTGCACAGGCTTCTCTTTGTGGTGGCTTCTCTTGCTGTGGAGCACAGGTTCTAGAGCGTGCAGGCTCAGTAGTTTGAGCATAAGGACGCAGTAGTTATACCCCGCAGGTTCCAGAGCACGGGCTCAGTACTGGCGCACGGGCTTAGTTGCCCCACGACATGTGGAATCTTCCCAGACCAGGGATCAAACCTGCATCCCCTGCATTGGTAGTCAGATTCTCGACCACTGGACTGCCTGGGGAGCCCTCCTTCTGTGTTTCTGCCTGCCCCAGGCCACTTCAGAGGCTCATGATCTTCTGGCCAAGGTCTCCAAAGTTCCACCCTCGGCCCTCCTCTCTACCTTCTCCTCTCTTCTCAGACCTCCAGGTGCCAACTCTCCTGAGATGGTCCCTTTATCTCTTCCCCGAGCTCAACACCTGCAAAGCCTTGCCTGCTGGGCCACCTGCCAGGATGTCCCTTTCCCATCTGAAACGCCTCACATCCCCAGGTCAACTCAGCATCATCCCTGCCTGGCAGTGGGGAGCCCCATGCTGTTTCTCATCTCGAAGCCTCTGCCCACGCTGTCTCTTCTCGTTGGAGTCCCTCCACCCCCAAGTCTATCTGGAAAACGTGTGTCATCCGCTGCCATTGCCATTGGCTTCCCTGGTGGCTCAGTAGTAAAAGAAAAATAAGCCACCTGCCAATGCAGGAGACACGGGTTCCATCCCTGGTCCGGGAAGATCCCACATGCCCGTGCCCCACAACTACTGAGCCTGTGCTCTAGAGCCCGGGAGCCGCAATGGCTGAAGCCCTGGAGCCCACGCTCCACAACGAGAGAGGACCCCGCAATGAGACGCCCACGCGGGCCACAACTGGAGAGTGGCCCCGGCTCTCTACAACTAGAGAAAAGCCTGTGCAGCAAAGAAGACCCAGCACAACCAAAATGAAATTTAAAAAAAAATTTTTAAGCTAGGGAAGCGTCACGGAGGGCCCCCTTCAGTGCTCCCAGAGTCAGGATGGCATCTTAGCCCTTCTTTTCCCCATTGCCCCCAGCTCATCCCTGAGACCTACTCATTCCAGCCGCTCAAATTCTCTGAAGGTCATCCCTCCTCTCTACTGTTCATGCTTGGCCTCCATCTGGGTCACCTTCATGCCCTCACTGGCCCTGCAGGACACCTCCTGGCTGGTGTCCTAGCCAACAGCACTGACCCTTCCCTTCAAGCCCATCCTTCTCTGAGCTGACTGCATTGTCCCCTTACTTAACATCTTCCCTCACACGAGGGACAAAACCCAAACTCCCCTGGCTTGCACTCAAAGCTCCCCATTACCTGAAACATGAATGATGACTACACTGCTCCTTATTTCCTATGTGACCTGGAGTACGTTACTTAACCTCTCTGGGGCTAGATTCATCACACCATCAAATAAGGAAAGAGGACCAGCTCTGCCAAGTGCCAGGTAGATTGATAATGCTGTGATGAGGGGCAGAGCGCGTATTCATCATCACAATCAAATGGTTTTATTAACTGACTCCGTGCTTGGCAGTTTACACATTTAAGACTGACTGACTTGGACTTTCTTAAGGAGTAATGCATTGATAACAAGATACACAGATACTGAATTCATTTAAAGACCTCTGCTGCTGCTGCTACTAAGTCACTTCAGTCATGTCTGACTCTTTGCAACCTCATGGACGTAGCCCACTAGGCTCCTCTGTCCATGGGATTCTCCAGGTAAGAATTCTCTGGAGTGGGTTGCCATTTACTCTGCCAGGGGATCTTCCCCACTCAGGCAGTGAACACTCGTCTTTTACATCTTCTGCATTGACAGCTGGGTTCTTTACCACTAACTAGCGCCACCTGAGAAGCCTTAAAGTACCCCACTCATTTTAAACACAAGTAGAGGAGGAAGGTGGTGAGTCAGGTGTGAAGACAGAGTTGTAAGACCCAACACTGAGGAGAGCTGCCTCCCACAATCTAATCCTAACTTTCTGCTTCACTTTCCACATAACTGAGTGTCCTGTGTCCACGGCAGTCAATGAAATACCATGTGCCATGCCTTCTTACATGACACGAGAGGATTTCCAGCTACAGCAATACGGCTGGAGTCGCCGACCCTTCGGTTCGCGCGGTGGGGCTTGGTGCATGGTGCACGTGGTGGCTGAGCGCCCGTACCTCTCTCAGGTAGTGCGTCATGAACCCATCGATGATCCCATCTTGCTCCAGTCCTATGATGAGGTTTACGACGCTGGTAAACCCGAACACCGCATACACTAGAGCAGAGAAAGCAACAGTTCAGAAAGCCGCTGCTCAGGGGGCAAAGCCTAAGAGCTTGGCATCCACCAGTAACGATTTCTCTTTTACTTATAATTTTATTTATTCAGCTGTGCTAGGTCTTAGCTGAGGCATGTGGGATTCTAGTTCCCCAGGCAGGGATTGAACTCCAGGACCCCTGAAATGGGAGCTCGGAGTGTTAGCCACTGGACCACCACTGGGGAAGTCCCCAGTAATGATTTCTTGTCATGTTTTCCAGAAGACTCTCTAGATGCCGTCAACACAGAACGTACCTCCCGTGCACACAGCTGGAGCCACCGCCAGTGTCACAAACCTGCAAGAGGACACCTACTGGGAGGAGCACATGGCAAGGTCCCAGGGGGCTCCACCAGGCTGCCCGACTCCCCTCCTCTACTTCCTACACGTTGCTGCCAAGGCCACATCTGCATTCCAGCTGGGCAGCAGGAAGAAAACCATTCCCCTGTGGCCCAGGGAGCACAGAGGTGACCATTGACCCAAAGAGATCATTCACATCAATGGTTACCAGGTGGCCCGACTCACAGTGTATCCAACATGCTTGCCTTACCCCACACTGGAGATCCTACAGACAAACAGTGGCTGATGTGAAAGTAACGGTTGTTTTAGGAAGGAAGGCTAGTGATTTTTAGAAAACTGGATATGAGGTGGAACCATTGAATATTAAAGAGGGAAAGCCACAGCATCTTAGAGACTCTCACTAGGGCTGTGAGAAGCTCCTCAGTGGGCTGAAAACTACCAGCAACAACTACCAGCTGAAAACTACCAGCTACAAAATAATACTTTTTAAACAGTAAGTGATCAAATTTAGCATGTGGCCGTTTGTCAATAAAGCTCTCTGTTCAAATCATAACAAATCGGCATCAAACTGTGTGATGGGCATGGATGGTAAAAAAATCTGGTGGTGGGACTTCCCTGGTGGTCCAGTGGTTAAGATTCTGTGCTCCCAATGCAGGGGCCATGGGTTCCATCTCTGGTCAGGGAACTAAAATCCCACACACTGCATGGCACATCCCAAAAAAAGAAATTTAAAAAAATTTTAATGGTGAACATAAAAACAGCTATGAAACAAGAAAATACCCAGGAAGGCGGGCAAGGTTAACTCACAGAGCAGGGAAGCTGGCCTTGCCCCAAGTCTGCAACCAGGAGTGCAGTCTACACTTTCCCCAGGAAGAGCGGGAGGCCCACACGTGCCCTGCCTCCCCATGCCTCTGTACAGCCCTTTGGTCCAGATCTCACTGACAGTGATGAGCCATTAGGTGATCAGCCATTGCGTGTCTCCCGGAAGAGGAAGCCTTCAGCAACTGATCATTCAGCTGTTCTACGGACAATCGTTGATGCCAACAGCAGGGTCAGGCTCTGGGTCACCGATGACAAGGACAGTCCCTGTCCTCCAGTCAGGGCTGCACTGACTGACATGAGGACAGAGGGCTGAGGGAAAGGAGGGTACTCAGCCCTGAGGAGCCTGGAGAAACACGAGTGCAGCTGAGCAAGGGCTCCACGGAGCACGGAGGAAGGGGAAGGAAGCCGGCAGCAGGAGGCCAGTCTGCAAACGTGGGCAGAGGCCAGACCAGCGGCAGGGGGACTGGAGGCAGAAAGAGGACATGGATTCAGACAGGCCCAGCTCATCGGCTGACTGGCTGTCAGGGCTCGGGTAAGATTCATTTCTCTAAGCTTCAGAGTTTTTTATATGCAAACTGGGAGAAATCTGGGGCATCAATGCTGTCTCACCGGCTGTAACCTTGACCCTATTTCTCAGCACCTCTGAGCCACATTCTTCGTGTGTGCAGGGAGGTTATCGTTGTGAAAGAAAGAAAGTAAGTGTTAGTTGCTCAGTGTCTGACTCTGTGATCTCATGGACTGTATCTGCCAGGCTCCTCTGTCCATGGAATTCTCCAGGCCAGCATACTGGAGTTGGTAGCCATTCCTTTCTCCAGGGGGTCTTGCTGATCCAGGGATCAAACCCAGGTCTCCTGCATTGCAGACAGATTCTTTACCACATGAGCCACTAGGAAAGCCCTGTTTGTTGTGAGGATTAACTAAAATGATAATGCTAATGTGCTCAGAGTCATACTAGGCACACCCCAGGTGCTCAATCAGTGGTGTTTTCATTTATTTAAGATACGTGTGTATTTGCCAGGCAGTGGTTCAAGTACTTTACAGACAGTATCTTATTTAATGTTTGTACCAACCCTCCACGGCAAGTACTCTTATTTTCCTCATTGTACAAATGTGCATACTGAGGCACCGGAAACCGCTAAGCTCAAAGCCAAATGGAAGGGGCTGCACAGAGCTGGCTGAAGGCCGAAAGCCAGGAAGGAGCTGGTACAAGAGCTGCGGTCAGAGGTCAGAGCATGGCTCAGGGCAGAGACGAGGAACAGAGGGGTGTCCTGCCTGGGTCCCAGTTGGGACAGGGTGAGGTCCACTGCTATTGAGAGTCCTTCGCTTAGAGGGAAGCAGGGCTGCGTCTTATGGCAATACTCTTGGATTTCGCGTCACCTTACCAGTTGGCTCAGAGTATTCACAGCCACAGTGAAAAACAGAGGCTCACATGTTGCGCTCTGAGGTGGACACAAAGGGCCCCTCCCATGGAGACATACCATAGAACAATGGGTCCCGAGGGGGTTTTCTTTTGACCGCGACACGAGCCAGCAGGGCCACCAGGAGCAGGACGACGGCAGCAGCCCCTACAATCGTCCAGGAACTGCAATGACCAGAACAGGGAGGTGGTCACTTATCAATATAAACACACGGGTGCGTGGAATTTCCTGGCTATTGAATGCATTCTCTCCCGGCGCAGCCTCTGCCTGCAGCCCAGGCACTGTGGCGTTCATGAAGTTTGTCCACAGAGCTTAGGCCCCTCTGGGCCACCCTGTGACTTTCAGGGACCAGGACCAGAGCCACCAGGTCCTCACTCTCTGTTCGTCCCGCCCGCCTGGGCGAATGACATGCCCTCTACCACTGTCCGTCTGCCACTGTCCACCTGCTCCTCCAAGCCCTGTTCCTGATGTCCAACAGGCCTAACCACTGAACCTGCCTCCTTCCACAGGGCTGGCTGGAAACCCTCACACTGAGCTCCAGGGAGCATGCAGGAGTCAAACAACTACATCACCTTCTAAGGAAGAAGGGCCCCAGGCTGTGTGTATAATCAAAGGGACCAGAAGACCAGGCCAACCCAAGGAGAGAAGAGCTGGGGCTGGGCCCAAGGCCTGAATGAAGCCAGCCCCCCAACACCCAGGAAGCCAAGGTGAGCTAGGCTGGGCATAGCCCTGGACTTCCTCCTGGGAAAAGGCATGGCCCAAGGGGACAGGGAACGAATAAAGCCGCTCCTTGGCAGGACAAAACAAGGGTACGAGGCTTGCTGCAGTGAGCAGTCAAGGGACCGGGAGGCTGGTACCTACTCTGCCCCTGCCTATGGGCCTTAGGAAAGTCATGTCATTGCATCATCTGTTTTTTAGTTAATTAAGACATATTGAGGGACTTCCCTGGTGGTTCAGTGGTTGGGACTTTCCTTTCCAATGCAAAGGGTGTGGGTTCAATCCCTGATTGGGGAGCTAAGATTCCCACATGCCTAGAAGCCAAACAATAAAACAGAAGCAATATTGTAACAAATTCAATAAAGTCTTTAAAAATGGTCCACATCAAAAAATCTTTAAAAGAAAACATACTAAGGAAAAAGGCAGTCCACACCCCTATAGGCCAGTCACTATGGATGTAATAGAGAGACCCCTGTCTATACAGGAAGACCTATCTCAGTGGGCTAAGCTCTCTCACCCAGAGGTCACCTCCAGTCCTAAGAGGTATTTTCTCTGTCATACCTCCACACCGACAGGGCATCCAGTTCTAGACGAAGTACTGCCCAGCCCATTCCCAGGGCCTGCTTACACTAGGGCCTCCTCGGTAATCCTCGAGAGCTGCTCAAGAACCACCCCTTAGCCAAGACCCTTCCACACCGTGACAGAGGATGTCTGGATAACCTTTGCTGTATGTCCCCGGGACTTCTGGAAAGTACCCTTCACAGCCCACCAACACCTACTAATAGCTGAGGGGAAAACTCATGCTGAAGTTCACTCCACACTTTACAGTTGGAATGGGTGCAGGCAGCAGTCAGAAATCTGCTCCTAATGTCAGAGAGGGAGTGATCCATCTATATGCAGGTAGACGAACCCCAGGGATAGTGGCCCCAGGTCCAGGAAAACTGTATCCTGTGCACCTGGCCCCAGGCCCCACTTAAGAGTCGAGGAGTGGTTTCTGGGAATCAGCAGCACCCAGGCTTTCCAATGCCACTGCAGACCTACAGACTTAGAATACTTCAGGTGTGGGGTATGGGAATAGGTTAATTTTTTCAAGATGCCTGGGTGAGTATGCACAGAAAGTCTGCCTGGGGACCTCTTTTAAGATTTTCAAGAACTGATGGATGAGTGANCTGCCTCCTTCCACAGGGCTGGCTGGAAACCCTCACACTGAGCTCCAGGGAGCATGCAGGAGTCAAACAACTACATCACCTTCTAAGGAAGAAGGGCCCCAGGCTGTGTGTATAATCAAAGGGACCAGAAGACCAGGCCAACCCAAGGAGAGAAGAGCTGGGGCTGGGCCCAAGGCCTGAATGAAGCCAGCCCCCCAACACCCAGGAAGCCAAGGTGAGCTAGGCTGGGCATAGCCCTGGACTTCCTCCTGGGAAAAGGCATGGCCCAAGGGGACAGGGAACGAATAAAGCCGCTCCTTGGCAGGACAAAACAAGGGTACGAGGCTTGCTGCAGTGAGCAGTCAAGGGACCGGGAGGCTGGTACCTACTCTGCCCCTGCCTATGGGCCTTAGGAAAGTCATGTCATTGCATCATCTGTTTTTTAGTTAATTAAGACATATTGAGGGACTTCCCTGGTGGTTCAGTGGTTGGGACTTTCCTTTCCAATGCAAAGGGTGTGGGTTCAATCCCTGATTGGGGAGCTAAGATTCCCACATGCCTAGAAGCCAAACAATCAAAACATAAAACAGAAGCAATATTGTAACAAATTCAATAAAGTCTTTAAAAATGGTCCACATCAAAAAATCTTTAAAAGAAAACATACTAAGGAAAAAGGCAGTCCACACCCCTATAGGCCAGTCACTATGGATGTAATAGAGAGACCCCTGTCTATACAGGAAGACCTATCTCAGTGGGCTAAGCTCTCTCACCCAGAGGTCACCTCCAGTCCTAAGAGGTATTTTCTCTGTCATACCTCCACACCGACAGGGCATCCAGTTCTAGACGAAGTACTGCCCAGCCCATTCCCAGGGCCTGCTTACACTAGGGCCTCCTCGGTAATCCTCGAGAGCTGCTCAAGAACCACCCCTTAGCCAAGACCCTTCCACACCGTGACAGAGGATGTCTGGATAACCTTTGCTGTATGTCCCCGGGACTTCTGGAAAGTACCCTTCACAGCCCACCAACACCTACTAATAGCTGAGGGGAAAACTCATGCTGAAGTTCACTCCACACTTTACAGTTGGAATGGGTGCAGGCAGCAGTCAGAAATCTGCTCCTAATGTCAGAGAGGGAGTGATCCATCTATGTGCAGGTAGACGAACCCCAGGGATAGTGGCCCCAGGTCCAGGAAAACTGTATCCTGTGCACCTGGCCCCAGGCCCCACTTAAGAGTCGAGGAGTGGTTTCTGGGAATCAGCAGCACCCAGGCTTTCCAATGCCACTGCAGACCTACAGACTTAGAATACTTCAGGTGTGGGGTATGGGAATAGGTTAATTTTTTCAAGATGCCTGGGTGAGTATGCACAGAAAGTCTGCCTGGGGACCTCTTTTAAGATTTTCAAGAACTGATGGATGAGTGAGGGAGGGAAGGAAAGGAAGAGAAAGAAAGGAAGGAGTAATGCATGGATGATGGATGAATGGATGTTTGGATGGATAGATGGATGGATGACAGATGATTGGTGGTGGATGAATGGATGGTTAGATAATGGATAGTGGATGATGAATGAATGGATTATGGTTGGATGGATGGTGAATGATGGATGGATGGGTAGAGGAATGAATGGATGTTTGGATGGATAGATGCATGCATGACAGATGATTGGTGGTGGAGAGTGAATGAATGGATGGATGAAGAATGATAGATGAATGGATGACAGATGGATGATCAGATAATGGATAGTGGATAGTGAATGCATGGATTGTGGGTAGATGAATAGAAGGATGCATGGTGAATGGAGAACACAGTTCTATGATAAAAATGAAGACAACCATGTCAGTGTCCTCCTATTTCAGAGTCTGAAATAGGAGGTTTCTAGTGCCACTCATCAGTGGATGCTCCAGGCTCCTCCTGTAGGATGAGCCAAAGAAGAGGGAACTAATATGAGTCAGGAGCACACTGCTGGGCAGAAGCATCCTGTGAACAGAGAAGAGGTTAAGGTGCTGTGTAGGCTGAAGGGTCAGGAAGATCCCCTGGAAATTCTCCTTGCCTGAAGAATTCCATGGACAGAGGCCCCAGCAGGCTACAGTCCATGGGGTCACAAAGAGTCGGACACTACTGAAGCAACTTAGCACAAACGCACACACGCACACGTAGGCTGACAGAAGTTTTCATCACAGCCTGACTCCGGCAGGGCCCAGGAGACAACTCCCATCCCTGTTCCCATCAAGGACCAGCTCACAGCCGGTGCTCTTATGGACTAGAGAACAGTATAAACTGCTCCCACTCTCCACCTCTAGGGGAGGAGCAAAGGATGAAGAGTAACTGGGGCAGCAGAGCAGCTGCATCTCCCAGTGACAGCCAAGTGCAGGACCTGCTCAGAACAGGAAGAAATGGGTCCAGCAGGGACCTGGAGGTGGGGGGAGGGGAAAGGGCTGCCACTAACATGAGGGTGGAAAAGCTGTCAGTCTTGTAATGTGTGTGTTTGGGGATGAGGCTGGGGAGCAGGGGGAGAGTTTCTGATGCCCTTACGTGAATAGATGGCCACTGAAAGGGATCATGTGTGGGTGAGTATGAGTTGTGTATGTATGTGTGTGTCTATGAGATACAGAGAGAGAACTCAACTCTTCCTGATGCCTCGACTTCAGTGGCTTTTTCTATTCTTCAGGCTTTTGTAAAAGGTCTGGTGGAAAAGAAGTTTCAGCTAATTCAACTAATGCAAACTGAATGGGATGCCTGCTAGGCAGAAGCCCCCCACCCCACCCCTCTCTGCCCCGCACTGGGCAGGACAATGCTGAGGGGAGCCATGGCCTGAGAAGGTAAATTCTGACCACATTTCTTGTGGAAAATGCACAACCAACCCAACAGGGGCTCAGAGGAGGGAGAGACAGAGGGAACAGAGACTCCCCTGCGTGGTGTGGGGGGAGTCTGGAAGAGGCAGAGGTGGCATTTTACTCCAGGTTATAAAGTCCAGGTGTGGCTTCAACCATCAGCGACAGGAAGGAAGGCATCCCAGTCCCAGTGAACAGTGTGAGCAGCAGCAAGGAGATGGGGGATTAAGGAGTGTCTGGGGCACAGAACCAGGTGGTGCTAGTGGTAAAGAACCCACCTGCCAATGCAGTGAGACTCAGTTCGATCTCTGGGTCAGGAAAATCACCTGGAGGAGGGCACAGCAACCCACTGCAGTATTCTTGCCTGGAATATCCCATGGTCAGAGGACCCTGGCTGGCTACAGTCCATGGGGTCTCAAAGAGTCAGACACGACTGAAGGGACTTGGCGCAGGGGCACAGAACAGTCCAGTGCGGCTGAAGCACCAGCACAGCTGACTGGGCTGGGCTGGAGGGCTGAGGCAGACATGCACAGGGCAGTGCAAAGGGAAACTCCCTGGGAGGCTTTGCGAGAGAGAGCCAGTACCGCTGGTGGGGTGGGGGGAACAGGAAGGAGGAAACAGATGCTAGCCCAGCTTCAGGACTGATGGGGAAGGAGAGTGGGAGGGTGGGACGGAAGGAGTGGAGGAAGAAGAGGGAGGAGTCAGAGGCTACTGGGATTTTAATCTGCAGGAGGACAGGAAGAATGGCTGGAACCAGTTTTTCAGAACCCCCACAGGGCCCAGCAATGTGCTCAACACACAGCAGCACACAGTTCAGTATGTGCTCAGTAAACGCAATCACCCCCTTCCCAGGAGCCGAGACCAAAATCTCAGAGTCACCCTCAGATCCTCTCCATGCCACACGATCCTTCCATAAGCCGCGTGACCCTCCCTCCCAAAGATCCCCTTCCCAGGCCACGTCCCTCTCCCTACACTGCTCCCTGGTCCCCTACCTGGAAGGCTCTGTCCCTAGATCTTCCTGGAGCCATCTCCTGCAGCTCATGTCACCTCCTCCAAAAAGGCTTCCCTGATCCCCAGTCCCCCCAATCACTCTCTCAAATCGCCCCATTTTTTGTGTTGATTCCTGTCTCAACAACAACTTCCCAGATCTCTTGTGGTTTCTCAATAGCTATTTCCCCAGCACCTGGAACGGTGCCAAGCATACAGTGTGTCCTCAATAAATTTTTGTTGAGCTGCCCATAATGCCATTTCAGGAGGGCAGAGTCCTCCATGCACTGTATTCACAGATCTGTGATATTCCCTGCCCAGAGATGCTTCTTTCAGGAGTCGTGCCCAAGACTGGGTCAGACCAAAGGCAGTCACTCCCCATGCCCAGAGAGCACCCTTCCTGATTTTAAGGTGTACTAAAAAGCTATAGCCATCAAAACAGCAATGTACTGACATAAAGTCAAGAGAAATAGACCCAAGCCCAGGAATAAACCCGGGTTCTGTCTGTATAAGGCCCTCAGCCCCCGGAACGAGTGAGGAGGAAGTCACCGCCCTGTGAGCAGACACTTCGCAGCTTGAAGGTCTGGAGAGGGGGTGCAACATACACACTGATGCAATTTCCTTAGCACCAACTGCTGTGGGAAACAGCGCAGGTTACTTCCTCCTCTCGGCTGACAGCAGGAACATCGGCAGGCTCAGAGGCCTGGCGCCTTTCCCGCCGCTGGAGCAGGCCGGCCGCTGCCGCCTACTTGGCCAGAGAGCCCTCACAGGAGAGACAGGGCTTTGAACCAAGTCCATCTGCGGCCTCCTTCAGCCCCACCCATTTCTCTAGCATGGAACTGCCCTGCCGCTTGCCCGGCTCCCCATCCTATACTCCATGGGCGCCCTTATGGCATCCTGACAATAGGATGCAAATACAGGCCATTTGACAGACCGAAAAACTGAGGCCAGGCCTAGTGCCAAAGCCAGGCCTAGAACTCAGGCCTTTGCCTGTTCATTCCGCGCTATTTCTGCTAGTCATTCACAACAGTTTCTAAAATTAATACGAAATGAGAAGTATGTGTGTGTCCATACATGGAAACGTTCCTGTGAAATGCAAAAGGAACGAGGCGCGGCCGGGCTCCTAGCTGTTAGTGTGTGGACCGCCCCACCCCTGTCCCTGGGCACTTCAAGGGCAGGGGCATTGCCTTAACGACCCCTGTAACCTGGACACCTGGCTGGGATACCAGCACCGCAATACTTGGAACGATACCCAGCACTCGGCCCCAGAACTAAGCCCGAGTGTCAAAGATGCCAGCCCGAGCGAGGATCCCGGCCCGCGGGACTCCAGGGGCCTCCCCTCCTCCGGTCGGCCGCGGAGAGCCCTGGCGGCCGGCGAGCCTCTGCCCTGCCTGGCGGTTCAGCCCCCTCCGAAAACTTGCTGGGGCACCAGCCGCGCCGACCCCCGCCGCTTGCGCGCGCCCACTCACTCGTGTTGGGCAGCCAGGTGGTTGAAGACGTAGGTGACTGGGATGGCCGAGAGGGACAGCACGAAGACCCCTGTGGCCGCCGAGGCACTCATCGCCGCTGCCGCGCCGCTCGCCCTTCACCGCATCCCGCTCGGGCGCCCCGCCCCAGCTTCCGGCTGCGCCCGCGCCCCTCGCGGGTGCCCTTCCAGGCGCCCCGCGCCGCGCCGCGCCCGCCCCGCCCGCGCGCCCCCCGTGCCGAGCCCTCAGCAGCGCCCCCTCTGCACGCCGGCCCGCAGCCGCCCGGTGCGCAGGGCCGCGGCGCAGTCCCAGGAGGCGCCCTGCCGTCCCCCGCCCAGCGGCGCTGGGGCTCCACCGCGAGCGTGGGGCGGCGCCGAGGAGTGGCCGAAGCCCCCTGCCCGGGGACAGGTGTCCCCCGCGGCGCGCGCTCTGAGGGAAGGTGGCGGCCCGGGAGGCGGGCTCGGGGCGCCGCCGGGAGCTTGTCATCGACGACCGTGGAGGTTCTGGGCCGAGCTGTGGGCCAGCATAAGGTGGAGCCACACCCGGGGGTGTCGGAGCGGGAAGAGCCCGCGAGATCGTCCACGTGGGGAACCCTCGGGCTGGGATAGGAAGGGATAAATGATACCGAAACCTTGGAACCTCTCCATCGGCAGCCAGCAGCGAGTCCCGTTTGAACCCCGAGTTTGAATCCGGGTTTAAACCCCGGCTACGCACTCGCCAGCTGTTGACCTTGGTCAAGAAACTTAACCTGTCTTTCCCCTTCTCTACCAAACGGAGGTCACCCGCGTCAATGTGACTGTGGGATTCACGGAGTTAATGGACACGAAGTGCTTGCCCAGTACTCCTCAGTCCACTGCTATCACCTGCAATTCCCATTTTTTTATTGAAACTGCGACTCGGAGGAATACGATGATTGAAGAGACTAGAAGGCCTATTTATTTCCATTCCGGGCCGCGTTCCTGGAAGCCAGCTTACCACCAGCCAGCGTGCACAGCTGGCTTCCCCACAGTCGCTCACCACAGCGGGCCCAGCACCTTGTGCCTAGTCTGCCCTGGCCGCTTGACTGTGTTAGGGGGCGGCCTCAGAAAGCATCCCCTGGGACAGAGCCTGGATTCCTCTGCTACCGGGAAACGGAAGGTAAGTGTGGTTCAGACAGAACAGCTCAGGCAACCAAGGGAAGCACCTGTACTCAGTGACCTTATAACAACCGCAGCGTGTGTGTGCAAGAGGCTCATTATAGAGACCAGAGAAGAGAGTGGCAAAGAAACTTAGAACCAGGGCCACTCAACTTTTCAAAAGCCAGCTCTCCCTATCCCCTCCATCCACAGCTTCTTGGAGGACTTCTCAAAGTCTGAGGTCATCGTGATAAAGCCTTGGCCCAAACTGTAACATATCCAGAGCTTCCCCAAGCGATGTCCTTACCTGGACATCACTGTCTTCCACAGTGACTCCTTTACCAGCTGCTTAGCCTCCTTCCTCCTCCCCTATACCAAATATCTCCTCCGAGACCCCTTCTCTCCTCCCAGCCAGGCTCCCAGACCAGCCCAGCCCCTCCATCACCACCCAAACCTTGTGGAATCAGTCTTGCCTTCTCTCTTATACCGTAAACCCCTTTAGCTACCCTGGGTCCTCCCCCCGCAGTCTAGACACATGTTCAGTTTAGAAAGTGCTCCCTCGGTTAACAGCTGCGACCTGAGACCTTCTGCTACTACAGTGCTTGCACCTGGACACACCTCTCCTCCAGCAACAAAATATAGAGAAATTGTATGGGACTAAAAATAACTGTGACCATGAGCAGTTGGAGCAAATTCTGGACCCAAAGGATACAAAGACTGCAAAGCCCAACTGCCACTTTTGAAGAGCCTGGAACAAAAACCGGGTGTCAGGAGCAAAATAGGATACTGTGCATGCCCCTTTCACATACACCACCTAAGGGGTGGGCAAAACATCCAAGCCACTCCTCTGGCCCAAGCCATGGACACACTGCTACCCTCACCCACAGAAGAAACAAGCTCAGCCCCCACCTCAGGGATCAAGAAGGGGAACCCGTTGTTTGTTTTCACTCCTCCTAGCTGCAGAGAGGTCCCAATGAATCTTTGGCCTCTTGTTGGCGTGTTGTTAGTCGCTCAGTCATGTCTGACTCTTTGCAACCCCGTGGACTATAGCATGTCAGGCTCCTTTGTCCATGGAATTCTCCAGGCAAGAATACTGGAGTGTCTGGCCTCTAGTCGATGTCTACTGAATAGGCAAGGCGAAGAACCCTGGTCAGTAAAACCTGGACCTGTGTGTTGTCTTCATTCGCCATCTCTCTTTCCTTTCCCATCTGTGCTGGGTTTGAATGACTGTGTCTGTGCTAGTAGACCCCAAATGATCGTTCCTAGCACTGACGTCTCCCCTCAGCACTGCCCTCTGGCCTTCCACAGGCACCTCGTGCTCAACATAGCCACACTGGAATTCCCCATCTGCCTCAAGTCCACTCCAGCCTTATCTCATCCAGTGGTGCCACCATTCACCTGGTCATCCAGAATCCTGGGAATGCACATCTGCTCTGGCCAATCCCAAATAGCCATACTTACCACAGTCCTCCTAATATTACTTTCCAAATATCTCTCAAGCCTGTTTGCGCCTCCCTATCCATGCCATTGCTGTAGCATTGCAGATCTCTACCATCATCCAGGTTCCAGCCTCCTGCCCCATCTCCCTCCTCTGTCCTCACCTGCTCTGAAAGCCCGCCCTCCCACCCTCTTTGCTTTCTTCATAGTACTTTATTTATGCCATCCAAAACCATCTTGTTTACACATCTGTCTCCTGTTCTGTGTCCCTCTCTCCATTATGATGTAAGCACCCTGTGCTCAGGATCATTATCTACTTTCTTTACTATTCTGTTCCCATCACTTGGACCAACAGCTGTCTGGAGCCGGTGCTCAAGAGATATTTGTTCACAGAATGAACATTCTGGAACATCATTTTCTGACAGAACTATAACACAAGCCACAAATGTGAACCTTATGTGTAGTTTTAAATTTTCTCGTAGCCACATTAGAAAAGTANCCTCCCACCCTTTTTGCTTTCTTCATAGTACTTTATTTATGCGATCCAAAACCATCTTGTTTACACATCTGTCTCCTGTTCTGTGTCCCTCTCTCCATTATGATGTAAGCACCCTGTGCTCAGGATCATTATCTACTTTCTTTACTATTCTGTTCCCATCACTTGGACCAACAGCTGTCTGGAGCCGGTGCTCAAGAGATATTTGTTCACAGAATGAACATTCTGGAACATCATTTTCTGACAGAACTATAACACAAGCCACAAATGTGAACCTTATGTGTAGTTTTAAATTTTCTCGTAGCCACATTAGAAAAGTAAAAGACAGAGGTGAAATGAGTTCTAATAATATATTTTAGACATATCATCTAACATATGTCCAAAAGATTATTGTTTAAAAGGTCATCAATGTAAAAAATATCAATGGGAAATTTTACATTCCTTTTTTTTTAAACAAGAACTTAAAATTTTATTTATTTATTTTTGGCTGTGTTGGATCTTTATCTGGCTGCCTGTGGGCTTTCTCTAGTTACAGTACACGGGCTTCTCATTGCAGAGGCTTCTCTCACTGCAGAGCACCAGCTCTAGAGCTTGGGATCTGTAGTTGTGGTGCATAGGTTTAGTTGCCCTGCCACATGTGGGGTCTTCTCAGACCAGAGATTGAACCGAACTTGTGCCCCCTGCATTGGCAGGGGGATTCTTAGCCACTGGAGCACCACTACATTCTTTTTTTTAATACTAAGTCTTTGAAATTGTGTATGTATTTTGTACTTAGAATATACCTCATTTCAGGCTAGTCGCATTTCAGGTGTTCAATAGCCACATGTGGCCAGTGTTTCTGTATTGAACTTCATAGCTCTAGACTTGTTCCTCCTGTCAGATCAAGCTGACTTCAGTTATGCTCTCTGTTTCTTTAAGAATAGATATGAAAATTAAATCCCTAATAAATTTATTCACAAAGAGTCGGACACGACTGAGTGACTGAACTGAACTGAACTGAAACTTACTCAAGCATCTTCAGAGAGTCTACCATGTTTCCAGCATTATTGTAAGAAATGGTCACACAAAGATGAATTATGAATACATCTTGCCCATGAAGACCATAGTCTAGTGTGAGAAAAGCACAGGTAAACAAGTAACATGCAAAAGATTCACGTACAGATTGCTATAGGCATCACCAGTCTCTCTAGAGGAGTTAAGAAGAGCTTCAGGGAGGAGGTGAGGCTTTAGACCAGCCTTGCTAAACAAGTAGAAGCTGGCCAATCTGACGAGGAATAATGGGGTTTTCCAGGAAAGGGAAATAACACACGTTAAAGGCAGAAATGTATGAGAGACTATGTCACTCGATGAGCTTCAAGCTGTTTGCTCTGGTGGGAAGTACTCATGCATGAGATGGGGCTGGTAGGAAGTGAAGCTGGAGAGCTGATCAGAGGCTCAGTCTTAGAAAACCTTAAGGGCAGGGAGCATGTAAGATTTATGACTGGGTCCTGAATGCTGCAACTAAACATCTCAAAAATGTGCAGCTCAGACCCAGCACAGAGATATGGCAGAAACCAATGCAATATTGTAAAGCAATTATCCTCCAATTAAAAATAAAAAAAAAATTTTAAGACCCAGCACTGCCAAATAAATAAATATTAAAAAAAAAATTTGAGTAGGAGGAGAGGCTGACTTCATCAGAGTAACTCTTACTTTTTTTTAACCTGGGGCTGAGATAGTGAAAGTGCAGAGTCCTAACCACTGGACATCCTGGAAATCTCCCAGAGTAACACCTTTAAAGCTCTGCCTGGCAGCTGATGCGGAACAGAGTTTAGAAAGAGAATTAGGAGGCAGGAAGTCCACTTAAGAGGCTTATTCTAGCAAGAGATGCTGAAGATCTGAACCAAAGTGTTGGCAACGAGAGGGAAGAACGAAGAGTAGCGCCTACTCACCGCAGCTAGACAAAGCCAGAGAGCAGCGACAAAGGCCCAGTGCAGCCAAAAGGAAATAGATAAAAACTTAAAAATTAAACAAATGTTTAAAAATTAATCAGATATCATACAAATAAATAAAATATTGTTTTCATGCAGATTTTTTTTAACAACTTGTTTATTTCTTTATTTTTAAATTTTTGGCTGCACCCTGTGGCATGTGGCATCTTGGTTCCCAGACCAAGGATGGGGCCCACACTCTCTGCATAGGAAGGTGGAATCTTAACCACTGGACCACCATGAAGTAGCCCTTCTCTTGGAAAATGGTTGGATATGACTTAAAAGACATTCAAACAATAAAGTTGTTTAGTTTAGTTTTTGATATTCAGTTTGTTTGGGTTTTTTTTAGGACCATCCATCTTGCAAGCCATGAAGGCTGATATTGTAGCCGTGAAATTGGACTCCAAGCTTTCTGCAAGCAAAAATAGACACCCTAAGGTCTGTCCTCTACCCATTCCTTGATGAGAAAGACAGTTTTTTGTGTGTTGATTCAAAATAATTGACTAATCAGGAATGACACTGAAGAGCCCCTGACCGTGCCTGCTTCTACCGTGGAGGAAAGTGAGAGCAGCACATTAGAGAACTTGGTCACGTGAGGAGAAACTAGGGAGAAGGCTGCTGGCCAGGGACTGAGGGAGCAAAGAGTCAGCCCTGTGTCCAATCCCAGACCAAGGATGGGGCCAACTGGCGCTCCCAATCCCAGCGCCTCTTCCCCTTGTTCAGTTTTCCACTTTTTTCTTTCTTCCTTTTCTTATTTTTTCTTATTGATGTATATTTGATTTAAATACAACATTGTGTTACTTTCAGGTGTACAGCGTAGGGATTCAATACTTTTTGCAGATTATATGCCGTTATAGGTTATTACAAGATGCTGGGTATAATTCCCTGTGCTATGTAGTATATCTTTGTCGCTTATCTATTTTATATAGTAGTTTTATCTATTAATACCATACCTCTAATTTGTCCCTCCCATTCTCCTTCTTCCCTTTTCTTCCATTTTTTATCCTTTTTTTCATTTTTTATCCTTCTGATAAAAGTTATGATTGTGATCTTTGGAAAGCCTGAACACTCTAGATGAACGTGCAAGGGGCAATCAAACAGATTGCTCTGTGGGTTATATAGAGACAGAATAAAATGACCTGAGAGTCCACTCAAACAAACATTAAAATGGTCCTCAACACTGAGTTGGGATGGGCTTCCCAGGTGGTTCAGAGGTAAAGAATCCACCTGCCAATGCAGGAGACATGGGTTTGATCCCTGAATCAGGACGATCCCCTGAAGAGGAAACGGCAACCTACTCCAGTATTCTTGCCTCAGAAATCCCATGAACAGAGGCGCCTGGCGGGCTACAGTCCATGGGGTCGGGCTACAGTCCATGGGGTCGGGCTACAATCCATGGGGCCGCAAAGAGACGGACGTGGCTTAGTGACGAAACAGCAACAGCAACAAGCCCTTCAGTCACCCTAAACTCTGGGTTTGTCTTCAACCTTAAGTGAGTGCTCTCACGATTTCTTTAATATGTTACAGTGATTAACATTGATATGTTTTTAAATTTGTTATCTATTTGACTGCATGAGTATTAGCGGCAGCATGGAAAGTCTTAGTTGCATGTGGGATCTAGTTCCCCAAGCAGGGATTAAACCCCCTGGCCTCTGCGTGGGGACTGCAGAGTCTTAGCCACTGTACCACCAGAGAAGCCCCTCCGTGGATATTTTGGGGCCCTAACCGGCATAGAGCAGGTGCAATAAATCCTAACTGAAGGGAGAGTTGAAGTTGGTATGTAAAATGTTTGTCCAAAAGTCTCCTGCTAGAGACTTTACCATTGCCCTGAGTTTCCTAGCAACCAAAGCAAAGAAGGAAACCTTATAACATTCACAGTGTCCATAAGGTAAAAACAGATCACTTGTTCCAAAGAACTCTCTCATGGCTCCTCTTAAAGGAAACAGCGTGTTATATAGTATGCCCTCAGCAGCATTCCTGCCATAAATATAGAATCTAATTCCACACAGTTGTCTCTCAGTATATCTTCAGTGCAGGTGGCTGGCATACTGCCAAGAGCCACTCAATGCTAAGGAGCCAAAAATCATTCCTTGCAGATAAGCAACTCTCAGAAGGCTTGGCTTGGTTCAGTGATACATTTTACAGTATGTGGGGGCAGAAGTGGAAATACCTTCCTGGCAAGCACACTGTCCCTTCCAGTTTAAGCCCAGAGCAGATATCACTAGTGATCACTGAAACTCTCTCCTGTGGAGACTGGACATCACCACCAGGCTTCTTCTCTCCTCCTGCCAACTGAAATCAATCTTCCAGCTCTGATCAAACAGTATTCATTACTATCCTTCAGACAATGTTCTGTGAGTATTAATTCCATGTAATAACATTTTCATACAAATGAGTTCACGGAAAGTTTGAAATTATAGTGACTGGCGAGAGAGGAAGCATTCTAAGTGGATTAGTAAGGACAGAGCATTATGGTTTGACAGGCAAACACGTGGAGGGTAGTTTGACACTTTTTCATGGGAAGGATGAGCATGAGACAATCAAACCCAAGATTGCTGCCTTGTTCAGACTGCTTCCCAGGTATAACAGAAAACCTCACATGTCAGGGTGTAGGTCAGAAAGAGCTAATTGAAAAGAAGATTGAGGGACTTCCTTGACATTTACTTTTCCTCTCAAGATACCTTGCCATCCTCTGACTAAAGAATTAACATAAAAATAGTTAACATAGGGACTTTTCTGGTGATTCAGTGACTGGAAAATTCTGAAAGAGATGGGAATACCAGACCACCTAACCTGCCTCTTGAGAAATCTGTATGCA